>CM034405.1:21906400-22248900 GCA_019925095.2 Dendrolimus kikuchii | reverse complement strand
CCTAACCTAACCTAACCTAACCTAACCTAACCTAACCTAACCTAACCTAACCTAACCTAACCTAACCTAACCTAACCTAACCTAACCTAACCTAACCTAACCTAACCTAACCTAACCTAACCTAACCTAACCTAACCTAACCTAACCTAACCTAACCTAACCTAACCTAACCTAACCTAACCTAACCTAACCTAACCTAACCTAACCTAACCTTTTTTTTTTTTTTTTTTGTTAACGCAGGGGGAATGTCTTTTCTTGCGACATTTCCTCGGGCCCGGGGGGGGGGTGACCGAGGGGTATGTGGGACTCCCAGCGGCCGGAATCTCCTCGCGTGGCTACGATGATCGTAGCAGTCGCGAGATTCCGTCCGCCGGACTACCCACTAAACCTACCTGCGCCCCTATTCCCTAGCGCTTTTATGGGGCGTCACAGGATATAGACCAGAGGTACACTACTGTGACGCCCCAACGCATGGCTAAACCCCAGGATGGCCCTCGGGGAAGGCCACCCTCTTCACCAGTAGGGGGGGAAGTCCCGCGGGTTCCCCCGGTCCCCGCGGGCCCCTACGATGGAATCCTAGGGCGGGAGGAGATGGGCGTAGCGACCCCTGCGCCGGCCTGTGCGCCGCCGGCGAATCGGGTCTGCCGCCGCATCTTCCTCCCTCTCCCTTTCGGCGGCCTCCTTCTGGAGCATTACCGCTTCACAGAAGGAGGCCACTGCCGCCCAACAGTCCTCGCTCCGCAGCATGGCAGCTACCATGCCTTGGAGCGAGTCGACTGGTCCAACCACGTTTTCGAGCGAGTGACGCTGAGGTCCCCAGGCGGCGCACTCCATCAGCGTATGGACCGCTGTGTCCAAGGGTGCGCCGCACTGCTTACAGTCCGGTGAAGGCTCCCGTCCCGCAACACGATGCAGATACTTACCGAAACAACCATGCCCGGTAAGTATCTGCACCATCCTGTACGTTAGGGTCCCTCTATTTCGAGAGACCCAACGAGACAGGTGGGGGCGGACCGCCTCCACCGTCTCGACTCCAGCCACTGGGGACCTCAGGTCCTCTTCCCATCTCAGCATCAGGGCCGCGGTCGCCTCGACCCTGACCTGTTTCACTTCTACCAGGCACGGCCTTAGGCCTCTCTCCCGGGCATCCTGACGGTACTGGTACACCCTGGCGAGCGTCTCCGCTTGGAGCTCCCAAGGCGGATCGCCCGCCAGGAGTGTAGCCGCCGTCCAGGACACTGTACGATATCCCCGTATGGCCCTCACCGCAAGGACGCGCTGACAGCGCCGCAGCAGCGTCCTGTTCTTGCGGTGAAGAGCTTGACTCCACACGGGGGCACCGTACAGTGCCATGCTCCGCAGAATGCCCGAGTATAGCCTCCTACATGCCGCGCCTGGTCCTCCCACGTTCGGCAGGAGTCTGGCCAGGGCAGCGGCGGTCCTAATCAACTTCGGGGCCATCTGTGTGAAGTGGGCCCCGAAGTTCCACTTCCCGTCCAACGTGAGGCCCAGATATTTCATCTGGGCCTCGACCGCCACTGCCACTCCCCGGACGACGACGTGCGTGTCCCGGGGCGGTGGCCTACGGCGTCCGTGGAACATCAGGGCCTCCGACTTGTTTGCGGAGACCCTGAGACCAAGATGTTCAATCCTGCCAACGACCATAGCAACAGCGTCGTTGGCTAGCTCCACGGACTCCTCGTAGGTACCGCCCCGGGCCGTGATGAGGGTGTCATCTGCGTAACAGATCACCCCCATCCCGGGCAAGACCGGCTCCCTGAGGAGCCAGTCGTATCCGATGTTCCACAGGACCGGACCCAGAACCGATCCCTGTGGAACACCGCACGCGACACGTCGACGTCCGGCGATCTGACCAAAGCCGCCCCCCTCCCAGAGGACGAACCTGTCCCGGAGGTATGCCTCCAACAGCCTCATGAGGTACCGAGGCACTCCCTGGTACCGGAGTGCCTCGATGATGGTCTCAAACGGGAGACTGTTGAAGGCATTCGCTATGTCAAGCGATACCACCAGGACAGACTCCTCGATCCCCTCTGCCTCTCTCGTGAGGCACTTCAACGCGCTCAGGGCGTCCAGCGTGGAACGCCCTGCGCGGAATCCGAACTGTGCCTCCGAGAGGCCAGGCCCTACGTCGTTAAGGTGCCTGACGAGGCGACTTGCCAAAATCCTTTCGAAGACTTTGGCCACCTCGTCAAGCAGCACGATGGGCCTGTAGGCAGAGGGATCTCCTGGGGGGCGGCCCTCCTTAGGGAGCAGGCACAGCCGGCCCTCTTTCCACGGCTTCGGGAACTCGCCCGACCTGATGCAGGCGTCGTACAGTCCCCGAAGCTGGCCGCCGAGGTGTTTGGCGGCCAGGAAGAGGGCCCGGCCTGGGACCCCATCGGGTCCCGGTGCCTTACGACAGCCCCGAAGACGGTCCAGGGCTGTCTCGAGCTCCTCCTCTGAGACGGGGGGAGGTTCCGTCTCAGAGGCTACTATTCCTGGAGGAGGATCCATGGTCGGAGGAGTATGGACTCCCGGGTCTGGGAAGAGACCGCTAATAACCCTATCAAGGACCCCGTCCGGTAGGGACTCCGTTATCGGGGCGACGAAGGCGCGCAACTTTTTGCGCGCTACCCGATACGGACGTCCCCAGGGGTCCCTGTCCAGCGATGCCAACAACTCTTCCCGAGCCCGGGCCTTAGACTGGCTGATTGCCAGCTTAAGGGCTACTTTAGCAGCCCGGTACTCCTCCGCCAACCTAAGCTCCTCCTCCAGCTCCGGAGGAAGTCGACGCCTGCAGCGCTTCAGAGATCGGTGTAGCCTTTGAGCTGCCTCTCGCAGGGCACCGATCTCCGAAGTCCACCAGTATACGCCTGGCCGCTGCATGCGTCGACGCGACCGTGGCATGGAGGCATCGCAGACCCTTCCCAGAGATCTGCGCATGCGCTCCGCCAGTTCCTCCGGAGTTCCGCCATCCACCGGATTGGTCCAGCCCTCGACGACCGCCGTCTCCTCAGCCAGCTCGCGATCGAGCTGGCTGACGGCCCAGCGCGGGAATTGCCCGAGGCTGCGTGGGGGGTCTGTCATCCTGGGAGGAGGGGAGACCTCGAACCTGATATACAGGTGGTCCGAGAGTGTCTCCACCTCCTCCTCTACCTTCCAGTTTTCCACCCTACGTGCGATCGCATGGGTAGCGAACGACAAGTCCACAATGGATCCTCCCTGCGATCGCACGCAGGTGTGAACTGACCCTCTGTTGAGGATCGACAGACCACTTTGGAGGGCCCACGCTTCCACGAGCCTACCCCGCGCGTCGGTGGCGGTGTTCCCCCAGGAACGGGATTTCGCGTTGAAGTCACCGAGGACGAACGTTGCCCTCGGCGACTGTCTCGCCACGGCGGCCCTGACGGAATCCAAGAACGTCTCGAACTCCGCCAGGGATCGGTTTGGGGAGAAGTACACCCCAATGATGATGTACTCTCCCCAACCTACCGCCGCGTAACCCCGTCCCTTCTCGATGGAAATGAGAGGGGGGCTAGTGCCTGATCTAGCGACCACCGCCACCAGGCCGTCGAGGTCCCCTACCCAGTTATCCTGAGTGGGGATGCAGTACGGTTCTGAAACCACAGCTGGACCAATCCTCCACTCCGCCAGCGACTGCAGGAACAAGTCCTGAGCCCCGGCGGAGTGATTCACATTAGCTTGGAGGAATCTCGCATGCTGTACAGGCATTAGTCAGACATGCGAGATTCCCCCCTTTCCCTAGCCACGACACCTCCAGCCCTGTTGGCCGGGGGGATAAATTTGCCACGGACGGTGCCGGGCTGGCAGCGCCTCGACATCGTCACGTGGTCTGATTTTTTCCCCGCTTCGGCGCACACGACGCAGTGCGCCTTGTCCGACCTGCACTCTATCAGAATATGGCCGCTTTGGCCACACCGATAGCACAGGTCGGACCTGTCCCCCCGGCCGTCTGGGCACATCGCGGTTGAGTGCCCAGCGGCGAGACACCTGTAGCATCGGACCTGACGCTTCTCATAGGCCTCCACGGCGACTGAGGTGAAGCCTATGAGAAGGTGGCCAACCTCAGCCAGGTGCTTCGCCACCGGGATCGGGCACAACACCCACGATGAACCCAGACCCCCTGATCCAATTCCAATGCCTGCCGCCCTAACTTGAGAGCGGGGGCAGTTCCCCACACGTACCACCTCATCAACAATCATGTCCGGGGTGACTGAGTCGTCCAAACCCGTGAGCCGGATTTCGCCCCTTTTCACGGGTCTGGAGACCTCAGCCACTCCGGTTAGCGCCCCCTGGAGAAGCTCGGCCACCCGATCCGCCAAAGCCGCGCTCTCGGCGCCGGGGGGAAATTCCAGCAGCCGGGAGTCATTGGCGGATCGAATGACCCTGAGACCCCGCTTTAGTCCTAGGGCGACGACGTCCACGACGCCCCTAGCCATAGAGAAGACGTCGCGGTACGTCGTCCCCTTATTCACGGCCTCCGGTAGTAAGCTTACCCTTACTACCGGAGCCTTCTCCTCTATGAGCCTTCCGGGGTCAATTCTCCCCGGAGGGCCGCGACGACGCTCGCGCCGAGACTCCTGGCGGTCCTCTCGACGGTCCTCCCGACGGGTGGCACGTGGCTGAGCTTGGGGTTGGGCGGGCTGGGGGGGGGCCGAAGAGTTCGGTCCCCTGCCCACTCCCTTCCCCTTACCCTTCCCTTTACGCCCCCGCTCCACCACGGTCCACTCGTTGTCCGTGGGGGGGGCACTACTCTCCACGGGGGCGGAGAAGCCCTTGATCTGGGACCTCGGAGCCCTCAGAGAGGGGAACTCCTTAGTCCCAGCATCAGAGGGGCCCGCAGACCCCACCTTTTTTGGCGGCGGGCGCGATGGCCCGGCCTTTGGAGGTGGGGGTGGAGCCTTTTCCACCCCCATGTCTACTGCCATCGCCTCTGTGGGGACAGAGGCGGGAACAACTCCCGAGGGGGGGTCGGAACCCCCCTTCTTTTTCCTATCGCCAGCTAGCGGCGGACGGACGATCTTGGGTGGAGGAAGTCTGTCCTCCAGCACCGCTAGCCGGGCATCCACCAAAGTCCCCACCGAGACGATGATGGCCCTCTGAAAGGCCTCAAGATCTAGGGTGGGGGGGGTTTCCAGGGGGGCATCAGCCGAGGGGGCAGTTTTCGCTGCCGTTTTCATTTCACTGAACTCCCTGCGGTGAGCCTTGAGCTCAGCCCGCAGGGAGTCAATCTCCCTCTTCAACCGGAGGTTTTCCACACTCAACCTCCGGTTTTCTGCATTCAAGGACCTCGCGGAGAGGTTCTCTACCACATCCGCGAGGGTACTTGCCGCCAACTTCAATTTTCTGATGAAGCCCCCCTTGAGATTGCCCGAGGTCTGGGCCACTTTGTAGATTGCCGCTACGTGGCCCTTGGCCAGGGTATGGAGCTCCTCAGCACCCATCCTGGCCAGATCTGACTCCATCGGGTCAACCTCTACCACGTCGGAGGATTCCTCCGACCTCTTTTTGTGGTAGGTCTCCCCCCCCTCCTTACGGGCTTTTCCCCCCCCCGCTTTGCGGGTCTTCTCCATTACCTCCAAAGAGGCCCTTTCCACCCTCACCTGGCAAGGATGACAACCACGGAGCTGACGGCTTCGCTCAATTTCGTCACAAAGAGCCTCCGAACGAGCCATCAGCTCCCCTGTGGTCTCCTTCCTCGGATACCGCAGCACCGCCGCCCCGCGACCATCACTACGTGCCGCAACGCGGGCTTTGCCCCGTTTAATCACGGACCTGACAACTGACGTGTCAGTGTCAGCGTCCGTCTCCCCAGGCCCACTTGCCCTCTTTCGGGCCGACTCATCCGAGTCAGGGTCGGACTCCCCGCGGGATTGGGCGCTGAGTCGCTTGCGAGCAGCGATCTTTGCCGCAATCACCCCTTGAACCCCCCCAGAAATCGCACTCGCGTCGGAGTCTGCCATCCCTAGGGCCCCCCCATGGGGGGTAGCCTCAGGGTCCAAGAAACAAGCCAGGTAATCAAGTAAGCAAGATCCAGATCCGTTAAACACGCCAAAGTCAATATATGAAGAGAAAACCAAAACCGAGAGAAGCCGGGTCAAAACACTAGTTGCAGAAATCGAAAATCCTTTGTACAAGCCAAGTCGTTATAAAAGAATCCCAAAATCAACAAAAAACACAAAAAATAAAATCACGAAAAAGTGCGAAAAAATTCGACACAGATCCCCCTGCATGGACACGTCCGCTCCCTGCGACTGCCGGGAGCATACAACATACCTGGCACACTTACCTTTCACACTAAGCTAATAAAAAACTTACCTCATACTTACCTTTACCTCTTATCTTATCAACCTATTCCTTACCTATTCCCTTACCCCTACCAAACCTTACCTGTACCTTACCGTTACCTTCCTTACCTTACCTACCTTACCTGTTACATAACTTACCCTACCCTACTTACCTTACCTTCCTATACTTACCTGTATCCTTGACGCTTGGCGCCTCCTTCGGGGTACCTGAAACAAAAAAGAAAAAACATTGTTATTAGTTAAGATAATTTTAGGCTGCATATATAATAAGTGACTTAGAAATAAATAAACTATTGTTTTATTATTTTTACCCTATTGACTGGTTCAATACATACTATTTGACTTTATTTTACTAAATTGACCCATCGATCTGGTGCTTTTGCGCCAATCGATTAGAGTAGGACCCACCTTAGAGTAAGTACACTTTTTGGAATAAATTACCCCCTGACAACAGCAGGATGTTTAGAACACCGGCGAAGACTAAAAGGGAAGAGTGGAACGAGTACCCCACCTGGGAGGACATCCAGGCGAGGGTAGTGGAGAAGGCTGAAGCTGGAAGGTCAGGCAGCCCTCTAGAGGAGTTGCTTAAGGAGCGAAGGGAGAAGAGGAGGTCCCTCGGGATCGATCGCTCCCCGTCACCGCGTCCACTCCCGAAATACACGACCTATGCGGAGCGCAAGGTAAGGGATAAGGAGTTGGACAAGGAAATAGCTAGAAGAAGAAAGGAGAAGGGATTGCCGCCCTTGAAGTCGATATCGGTAACACCGCCCAGTCCCACGACTTCCAAGCAGGGACAAAAGAAGAGAGGGGTAACTTTAAGATTCTCCCCGCCCCCCAAGGTAGCTGAGCAAGAGCAAGCGCAACCAGACGCAGGCCCCAGCAAAGAACAACAAAATAAGACGTTCACGAAGCAGACACCTCCAGCGGTTACAAAACACGAGGAGCTGCGAGTGAGCAGGATGCAGGAGGCCGGAGAATGTTTTGAAAAGTTCCGAGAACATATAACCAGTTCGAGGAACTTGAAAACAGAAATTAAGCAGGGAGTACAATACGTGGTGGGTCGTATGTTCGTCCTGCTTAAACACACAGACAAGGCGCTTGGGGATGCTTTAAAGCATATAACGGCAATGGGGAAGGACTCAGGCGAACAAACTCAGCGGGAAACAAGCTGCAGAGAAGTGCAGACTGAAGCCCAACCGCAGGACCCAGTATTGCCTAAGGAAAAAGAAGAAGAGGATGAAAGGATCCGAAGGATCGAGGAAGGTCAGTCGAAGTTAGCGAGTAGGATGGAGGAACAATCAGCGCTCTTGCAGAAAAGCCTGGATTGCATGAATAATCTGCAACAGATTATTCACGAATGCAAAACAGGCTCAAGCGTGGAAAATGTTCCGAAGCCGAGCTACGCGAGTGTGGCGGCGGTAAGGCCGGCGGGTAAACCACCGGTCTACCGAACGCTGCACTCCGTAGCTATCACTAGCAAGAAAGAGGACCGCATGGCCAGTGAAACCCTCACGGACGTAAGGACGGCGCTTAACGCCATGGAAGGGGGGGTGGAGGTCGAGCGTGTAAGAAAAACTAGAGATGGGCGGGTCATCATCAGCTGCAGGACGGCGGAGGAAAGGGAGAAGCTGAAGTGCAAGCTGAGGACGGAGAGAAAGGACCTAACAGCAGAGGACATTGCCAATAAACAGCCAATGGTAATGATAACGGGGGTACTCAGGATCCATACTGACGAAGACATCTTCAGGGCCCTCAGGAATCAGAATAGATCGATTTTTGAGGGCCTTGAGGGTGTCGACGAAGGTATGGAGATCGCGTACAAGATTCGTGGAAGAAACCCGAACACACACAAAGTGGTCCTAAAGGTGACAGCGCCCATCTGGAGAAGACTGACCGAGGCTGGGAATGTAAGAATTGACCTGCAAAACTTGCAGGTAACGGACCGGTCGCCATTGACGCAATGCACCATGTGTCTGGAATTCGGCCACGGCAAAAAGCGGTGTGCCGAATCCCAGGTAATGTGCAGTCACTGCGGAGGCCCACACACAAGAAATGAATGCGAGGAGCGCATTGTTGGCGCGCCACCCAGGTGTAAAAATTGTGTCCGCATGGGGAGAACAGATATGGGGCATAACGCCTTCAGCGACGAATGCCCTATTAGAGCCAGGTGGGACGCAATAGTGCGCGCAACCGTCGCCTATGAATAGATGTGCCACTGGGACGACAAAATAGTAGTGGGCCGGAAACCGTGCCTGACTGAGAAAACACGTAACAACGGTACTGGTAAAAAAGTATGCTTCATAGGACCAGCCAGCCAGGTACGGCCTACGGCTCGGCTATCTTGCGCGGGACCGGTTGGACCCACCTAACAAAAGGCGATGCATGTTCTTGTGGGGACTAAATAACACCCATGGCGACTAGATGGAGAAGGGAGCCTACGTCGTATAACACAACACACAAACACACTAGAACACATCACGATATAACACACACTAAACACGCATACAAAACAATACAAACACACACACACAACAAACAAAACATACTGAACAATAAACAGTCATAAAACACGGTACAAATATCCATAAACAAACGACTTTTATTGGAAAAGTATTTTGTTTGTAACACACAAAACTGGCAACCTCATACAGCATTAATAAAATACATTCACTCGAGAAACATAATAACACAAGTACAATAAAAAAAATACTCACCATACCGTAGGACCCCGGGATGTAGTTGTGATCTGAAACAAAAGAACAAAGTTAAAATATAGATATGTATTGACCAGCAATAGTTTTAGAGTAATATAAAGTAGCATTTAAATAACACTACAGTAATATACTGCAGTATATCTACTGTTAGCGTTAGCAATAGATTAAGATATAAATATTTAACTATAGTATAAATATAAGTAAGCAACTACATAGAACGTAGGCACTGGAAACTGCAGCACTGAAGCAGACAATGTAGAAAAATAACATAAGAGATGGTACATAACGTATATATTACGTACAAATATATGTAAACAAAATTCTAAATTTAAATAAATAGGACACATCATGTACACAAAATAGTTTTCATATAATAAATTAGATAATAAGTCACAATTAGGCAATAGACTGTAGTACACAAATTGTAGTTGGCAAATATATTAGATAAAAGAAATGTATAAGAATATAATAAAGGTAAAATAAACAAATAAAATAAAAAAAAAAAAAAAAAACAAAACAAATCCCCACCCATCCCATCCCAAAACTTTCCAAGACATACCAGATAGTAAACACGACCTTACCCAATACCCAACCCCAACCAACCTAAACCAACCTCAACCAACCTATCCTAAAAAGTGTAAATTTATTTACCTAATAAATAGTACGTAAAAGTAGTGCATGTTTGTAACTGAATAAGGTAAAAAACAGAAATACCTAATTGACTCGGGCAATCTCGTTCGCCTGAGCTAGAAAAGCTGAAAAAAAAAAAAAAAAAAAAAAAAAAAAAAAAAAAAAACCTAACCTAACCTAACCTAACCTAACCTAACCTAACCTAACCTAACCTAACCTAACCTAACCTAACCTAACCTAACCTAACCTAACCTAACCTAACCTAACCTAACCTAACCTAACCTAACCTAACCTAACCTAACCTTTTTTTTTTTTTTTTTTTTTTTACATGGGGAAATGCATTGCCGCACCATCAGCCGCGCGGGGAATGCTCGCGGCCGGTGTGTGGGGCTCCCCGGCGCCGATTAATCAATACGACCGACGCCGGTATACCCACTAAAACCCCATGGGTGCCTTCATCCGCCTTAGTGCCGGGGTCACGGTACATAGCGTGAGCCTTACTCCGCGACCCCGGCGAGCGGTGGGCCCCCCCCACAACCGGGGGGGGCTTCTCCTTAGTGCGGGCCGGGGAGGTGAAAACTTCCCCGGCCCTGAGAGGGTCGCGCGGCAACCACTCGCGCCCTCTCGCGGCATTAGTGCGGGCGGAGGCCTGTCTCGTCCCCGAGGCCTCGACGCCCGCTGCCGCCCGCCCGTGGGTTAATCACCACGGGCTACTTCTCGCCGCTCCCCGCGGCGGTCTGATCAACCGCCGCGGCCGCGGCACTTTCCGGCTGGCCTTGCTCCTGGTGGGTTTTTTTGGCCCCACAGGGCCTCCCACCTAACTGGTGACCGGCCGGCCTGCCCGCGGCCTCGCACACGGTGCAGTGCGGTTTCGCGGTGCAGGGGCCCGTCACCAGATGCCCACTTTTACCGCAGCGGTAGCATTCGCCGCTGCGGTCCTTCTCGGAGGTGCATCTCGCTGCCACATGCCCGAGCTCGTGGCAGCGATAGCACCTCTGGGCGCGATGTGGGAGGACGTCGACAATGGCCGAGGCCCATCCCACCAGGAGCTTGCACTCTTTCAGCTTTTTGGCCGCCGCAACTGGGCAGGCCACCACTGTCGACCCCGACCCGTCTGGGCCGAAGCGGATTTTGGTCGTTTTTATGCTGTCCGCTGGACAGCCGGTGGCCTGCGAAATCGCAGCGGCCACTTCACCTTCTGTGGTGCAGTCATCCAGGCCCGAGACGCGAAGACATACAGTCTTCTCGGGCCTGGAGACCGCCACATCCCCGGCATCGAGAACGGAGCGGAGTCGTTCGGCGAGGGCGTCAGCTTTGGGGGCACTGCTAGCGCCCGGAAGCACCAGCATACGCGCCCCAGTGCGCGCCATCCTCAGCCGAAGCCCGCCCTCGATGCCGAGGTCGGCCAGCCGGATATTGCTTTTGGCCTGGGTCAGGAGGCTGGCGTAGGTTACGCCTCTGTCCCCCGCGCCTGACTTTAGGGTCAGGACAACCGCGGAGGACTTCGGCGGCCTAACGCGCGGGGCTCTCCTTTCCCGGGCCACTGTCTCCTTTTTCGCTGGAGGAGGAGGAGGAGGGGGGGGCTGCGAGGCCGGGGCCTGCGCCACATCCCCCTTTCCTTTTCCCCCACGTCTCCTTTCTCGTCGCCGCTGAGCGCGGGTGGGTTGCGCTGCAGCGGCGGTCGTGACCGGTGTTGCGCCGGACGACGGTGGGGCCTTGTTTTTGGCCCTCTTCCTACGGCCGACCGTCGTCCAGCCCTCGGCCGCGTCTGCGGTCGGAGGAGGGGGCGCCGGATAGGCACTTGGGGGCGGCGAAGGCGCCGCCGTCTCCAAAGAATCCCGCTGTGTGGGAAGCGGGGGGAACTCTTCTGCCGGGCGCCCTGAAATGAGCGAGGGGCTCGGCAAGGGAGTTCTGTCACCTCGAGGACCAGACCCTAGAGAAGCGACCGGCGTAGATGGTGGTGCCGGTCGTACAGGAGCGATGCGCTCCTCCAGGGTCTTGAACCTGTCCTCCAGGAGAAGGACTAGGTTCTCTTCTAGGGCCGCAAACCTCTTTTGCTCGAGGTTTGCGGTCGACGTCGGTGGTGGGGTCTTGGGCACCGGTTGTGGTGGGGCAAAACGGGCGGGGTCCGCGCAGGCGGCGGCGAACTCCCTCTGTACGAGCGACAACTCGCCGCGCAGGACATCAATTTCCGCCCGCATGCGTCGATTTTCCGCATGCAGGATTGCCACCTCGTCGGTGGCCGTCCTGATGCAGAGTTCCTCAGAGGCCTCCTGGACCTCGAGTACTGCCTCCTTTAGGGCTTTTTGGAGGGTGCCCTTCAACCCTTTGGACACTTTGGCCACCCCAGTAACGATGGCCAGTGCCGAGGCGATGCGCCCTTTGAGTCCCTCCGTCAGCTCGAACTCCGTGCAGGTCTCGGGAGGGGGCTGACCGAGAGGGCAAAATCCGGTCTTGGACCTTGTTGCCCTCTTCGAGGTCATGCTACTGGTCCTCTCCACGATCTCTTTTTCGCACTGGAGTTCGAGTTCAGCGCGCTGGGCCTCAACGTACGCCTTTTTGGCGCTCGCCAGTCCTACATACTCCCCAGTAGTAGGGGGTCTCCCTCTTCCCCGCTTCTGTTCCGGCTCCCTGTCGGAAGTCGAAGGCTTGGGCGGGGGATTGTCTGGGGTTTCCGACTCCTCGTCCTCAGATGTTGATGAGGACAGGGATTGGGGATCATCATCGTCAATAGCGGCGTCACGACTCGACCGCCTGTTGCGGGAGTCAGTGGCGCCGCTTTCCTTATCCACGCCCTTCACGGGCTCTTTCACCTTTAAGATGCCTTTGACAGGCGCATCATTCCCTCCGCCCTTCACGGGCCCTTTCTGGTTGGATTTGCCCTTCTCGGGCTCGCCACTAACGTCTACTCCGCCCGTCTCGGGCACTGAAGCGTCGGTTTTGGTTTTTAAAAATCTCTTCATAACTGTTCCCACGAGTACTATACTTTTTATCTTCTTAAATTGGGGTGGTCCGCAGTAGCGACCGGGTTTACCCCCCCGGCCTCAAAACCTCTCGCCCTGCGCCGCAGCTTAGGTATTAGGGGATTTTTTATTGAGGTGCTCATCCTCTTGGGCCAGCCGGTTAAGGCCAGCCCCGCGGTCCCGTGTGGCCGCGAGACGTGACCACGACACCACACGGGGAAACGCTCGGCGGTAGTGCCCAGTGGCGAGACTCTCGCCCCACCACTGGGCCCGCCGCCACTGTCCTCTTCGTCGGGGCGCGCGGGGCAGAACCGCGCACCCCTCTCCTGGCAACGGCACCAGCGGAGCAAGGTGCTCAACGCTGGGCCGGTGCCCACCGCTCCGCCATGAAGAACCGGCAGAACGGCGCGTCTCCTTACGTCGGATGGGAGGGGTGTTTGGGGAGGAATGCGTTTGGAAGGAAGGGAAGGAATACAAGGATTTGGAGTGGATAGGTGGGACACCACTGTCACGGAGTGAAGGGGGGGATGTGACAGTGGCCGCTCGGGGCCCCGGGGACGCATCCCCTTGTACCACTACCTGGACGGAGAAGAGTCCAGGGTGGCACCCCCTGGGGGGAACCTAACCTAACCTAACCTAACCTAACCTAACCTAACCTAACCTAACCTAACCTAACCTAACCTAACCTAACCTAACCTAACCTAACCTAACCTAACCTAACCTTTTTTTTTTTTTTTTTTTTTTACATGGGGAAATGCATTACCGCACCGTCGGCCGCGCGGAGGATTACTTCGCGGCCGGTGTATGGGGCTCCCCCGATGCCGATTAATCAATACGATCGGCGCCGTGTATACCCACTAAAACTCCATGGGAGCCTTCTTCCGCCTGTGTGCCGGGTCACGGTATATGTCGCGAGACTTGATCCGCGGCCCCAGCGAGCGGTTGGGCCCCCCCCTAATTACAGGGGCGGCCTCTCCTGTGTGAGCCGGGGAAGGTTATCTCCGGCTCTGAGAGGGTCGCACGGCGACCTCTTACGCCCTCTCGCGGCATTGGTGCGGGCGGAGGCCTATCTGATCCCCGAGGCCTCGACGCCCGCTGCCGCCCGCCCGTGGCTGAGTTGCCACGGGCGTCACTTCTTGCCGCTCCCTTGGCGGCGGCTGATGTTGCCGCCGCCCCCCGCGGCGCTGTCCGGCGTTCGGCCGGCTGACTGCCTGCGGTTTTTACTCCTGGTGGTTTTGGACTTGCAAGCCCCCCCACCCAGCTGGTGACCGGCTGGCCTGCCCGCGGCCTCGCACAGCGAACAGTGCGGTTTCGCGGTGCAGGGGCCGGTCACCAGGTGACCGGCTTGTCCGCAGCGGTAGCAACTACCGCTGCGGTCCACCTCAGAGGTGCAAGCCGCTGCCACGTGACCAGTCTCGTGGCAGCGGAAGCACCTCTGTGCTCGATGCGGGAGGGCCTGGACCGTAGCCGAGGCCCAGCCCACCAGGAGCTTCGCTCCTTCCGCCAGCAGCATCTTGGCGGCCGCCACCGGGCAGGCCACCACCGTCGTGCCCATCCCATCGGGACCGGGACGGACCTTCGACGCTTTGATGCTCCCTAGGGAGCATCCGGTGGTCCGCGCGATGGCAGCGGCCACGTCTTCATCTTCTGTGGTGTCATCCAGACCCGAGATGCGGAGATAGACCGTTTTCTCGGGTCTGGTGACACGCACATACTCGGGCTCGAGGACGGTGCGGAGTTGCTCGGCTAAGGCGTCCGGCTTGTGAGGCGTCACTGGTGCTGGGCAGCAGCAGTATTCGGCCCCCTGTGCGCGCCCTTTTTAGCCTGAGGCCTCCCTCTATCCCGAGGTCAGCCAGCCGAATCCTGGCTTTCGCCTTGGAGAGCAGGTTCGCGTACGTCCGTCCCCGCTCCGCCGCCGCTGGCTGTAAAGTCAGAACGACGGCGGACGATTGTGGGGCACGCAATCGCGGGGACCTTCCTCTCCTTCGGCTTCCTCTCCTTCTTTGTTGGACGCTGGGGGTGGAGGAGGGGGGGGCTGCGAGGATTTTTCCTGCGCCACATCCCCCTTTCCCTTCCCCTTCCTTCCTCTACCTCCTCGCCGCTTCGCGCTGGTGGGCTGCCGCTACCGCGGCAGTTGCAGCCGGTTGGGTGCCGGCCGACGGTGGGGCGGCCTTCTTTTGACCGCCTCTCCTTACGGCCAACCGTCGACCAGCCCTGCTCAGCCGCGGGTGCAGCGAGTGTAGGGGGGCGCGGGACAGGCACTTGGGGGTAGCGTGGGTGCCGCTGTCTCTCTGGATACCCGCTCGAAGGGAGAGACAGGGAATTCGACCGCCGAGCGCCACTGAGATGAGCGAGGGGCTCGGCGCGGTCGGCTTGGGCCTAGCGGGCCTGGAGCAGAATGCATCTGCTCCTCGATAGCCGCGAACCTATTCTCCATCAGGAGAACGATGTGGTCGAGGTTTGCGGCCGTCGCCTGTGGTGGTGGTGTGGGCCTCTGGCGGTGGTGGAAGCGGCGGTGGCGCGATGTCACGCGCGCGAGCCGTGTCGACTTCCTCTCGGAGGCTCCTCAGCTCTCGTCGGAGGTCTGCGATTTCTGCCTCCATGCGGCTGTTCGCCGCACGGAGCAGAGCGACCTCCTCCGAGCTGGTGCGGCTGAGGAGCTCGTCCGTGGCCTCCTGGATGGAGACCGCCGCTTCTTTCAAGGCCTTTTGAAGGGTCCCCTTCAGACCCTTCGAGACCTTTGCCACATTTGACACCACCGCCAGAGACTCGGCAATTTGCCTCTGGAGGCCCTCTGCTAGCGCAGCTCGAGCCTCTCCACGCTCTTCGGTCGCGGGAGGATCCGGGTCCACGGGGGTATGACCGACCCTAAGCCGGGTGGCCCTCGTGGTCACCATTGCTGAAGTCCTCTCCGCGACTTCTTTAACCTAACCTAACCTAACCTAACCTAACCTAACCTTTTTTTTTTTTTTTTTTTTTTTTTACATGGGGAAATGAGTTACCTCACCGTCAGCCGCGTGGGGATCGCCGCGGCCGGTGTGTGGGACTCCCCGACGCCGATTAATCAATACGACCGGCGCCGGTATACCCACTAAAACCCCATGGGAGCCTTCCTCCGCATTGATGCCGGGGTCACGGTATACAGCGTTGGCCTTAGTCCGCAACCCCGGCGAGCGGCTGGCCGCCCCGTAAACAGGGGCGGCCTCTCCTGTGTGGGCCGGGTGAAGGATACCCGGCCCTGAGAGGGTCGCGCGGCTTCCTCTCGCGCCCTCCCGCGGCATTGGTGCGGGCGGAGGCCTATGTGATCCCCTGGCCTCGACGCCCGCTGCCGCTCGCCCGTGGCATTACCGCCACGGGCGTTACTCCTGGCCGCTGGGCGCGGCGGTTGGAGCCCCCGCCGCGGCCGCGCCTTCGCCCGGCGCCCTCCGGCTGGCCTCGACTCTTCTCCTGGTGGGCTTCTTAGCCCCGCAGGGCTTCGAGCCCAACTGGTGGCCGGCCGGCCTGCCCGCGGCCTCGCACAAGGGGCAGTGCGGTTTCGCCGAGCAGGGGCCGGACACCAGGTGCCCATCTTTACCGCAGCGGTAACAGTTTCCGCTGCGGTCAACCTCCGAAGGTGCATACCGCCGCCACGTGGCCAACCTCGTGGCAGCGGTAGCACCTCTGGGGCCTACGGGGCAGGGCCTCAACGGTTGCGGAGGCCCAGCCCACCAGGAGCTTCGTCTCAACAGCTTTAACAGCTGTTTGGCGGCCGCCACCGGGCAGGCCACCACCGTCTGGCCCATCCCGTCTTTGCCGGGACGGACCGTCGACGCTTTGATGCTCGCGTAGGAGCATCCGGTGGTCCGCGCGATGGCAGCGGCCACGTGCTCCGCGTGCGCGTGGTCGTCCAGGCCCGAGACGCGAAGACACACAGTCTTCTCGGGCCTGGAGATGCGCACGTCCTCGGGATAGAGGTTGATCCTCAGTTGCTCAGCCAGGGCGTCTGCCTTGGAGGCGTCACTGGCGCTGGGAAGCACCAGTATACGGCCCCCAGTGCGCGCCTGCCTGAGCTTAAGGCCTCCCTCTATCCCGAGGTCGGCCAGCCGGATATTGGACTTCGCCTTGTTGAAGAGGTTCGCGTCGGTCACCCCTCTCTCCGCCGCGCCTGGCTGAAGCGTCAGCACAACGGCGGCGGATTTTGGGGGACGCAGACGCGGAGACCTCTTCTCCTTGGCGGCTGTCTTCTTTTGGGGTGGGGGGGGGGGAGGGGGGGGGGGCTGCGAGGCCGGAGCCTGCGCCACATCCCCCTGTCCTTTCCCCCCGCGTCCTCTTCCTCCTCGCCGCGGCGCGCTGGTGGGCTGCGCTGCCGCGGCAGTCGTGGCCGGTTGTGTGCCGGACGACGGTGGGGCCTTGTTTTTGGCCCTCTTCTTTCGGCCGACCGTCGTCCAGCCTTGCTCCGCCGCTGCGGCCGGAGGGAGGGGCGCCGGACAGGCGACATGGTGGCGATATGGAAATCGTCACCGCCGTCTCCGTTGATACCCTCTGAGAGGGTAGAGGAGGGAATTCCTCTGCCGAGCGCCCAGAGATGCTGGAGGGGCTCGGCAGGGGGGTCGTCTAGCTGGGAGGAGCGGGGCGTGGCGAGGGGGCCGGCCCGGTGACGGTGCCGGCTCGCGGAGCGCATCCGCTCCTCCATGGCCGCGAACCGACTCTCCATGAGGAGAGTCAGACGCTCCAGGTTCGCGGCCATCGTCGACTCTGGGTTCTGGCGGTGGTGGTGGCTGGCGGCGGCGACAGGACCCGGCGCGGCCTCGGCGAGCTCCGTTTGGAGGCTCGCCAGCTCGCGGCGGAGGTCCGCCATCTCTGCCTCCATGCGGCTGTTCGCCGCACGGAGCAGGGCGACCTCCTCGCTGTCGGTGCGGCTGAGGAGCTCCTCTGAGGCCTCCTGAATGGCCGCAGCCGCCTCCTTAAGGGCCTTTTGGAGGGTCCCCTTTAGGCCTTTCGACACTTTGGCCACTCCGGCCACCACCGCCAATGAGTCGGCGATCTGTCGTTGGAGGCCCTCGGCGTGCTCCGTGCGAGCCTCGGGAGGGGCCTGGCCCGCAAGGGTGGGTACCGGTCTTGGACCGCGTCACCCTCGCGGTCGCCATAAGTCGAGGCCCTCTCCACGATCTCCTTTTCGCACTGGAGCTCGAGCTCAGCGCGTTGGGCCTCCACGAGCGCCTTTTTGGCGTCCGCCAGTCCCACGTATTCCCCAGTGGTGGGGGGGCGGCCTCTGCCCCGCTTGGCATCCGGCGCTTTGGCAGCAGCCGGAGCCTTGGGCGGGGGCTTAGGGGGGGCCACCCTCTCGTCCTCCTCGTCGGTGCTCGACGCCAGAGGAGATGAGTCCTCGAACATCATGTCGTACTGCCTCAAGCCGCATCGTCTGCGACGAGCGGCCGACTTTGCTCCTCTTGTTGCCCTTCCCCTCCGGCCTTTTGGGGGCCGGGGCCTTTGGTGGGGCCTTGTCAGGGGGGGGGTCCAATCCTCGTCCTCGGATCCTCAGGAAGTCTGAGGATCGATATCTGTCGGTGTCTTCGAGAGGCTGCGACCGCAGTGTGCGGGAGCCAACTTCTTTTGAAGTACTTGGCACTTCCGTCGGCGACGAGATCGCCGACAGGAAGCGCGAGTACAGCGACTTCTCTCCGCCCTTCACGGGCCCTTTCGGGTTGGTGTTTGGGCCCTTCGCGGGCCCCTCTCCTACGTCTACTCCGCCCTTCTCGGGCACAACGTCGGTTTTTTTAAAATTTGAAACATTCCATTTCTTGTTCCCACGAGTACTTCAACTTTTTAACAGAAAAAACGGGGTGTGGTCCGCAGTAGCGACCGGGTTTACCCCCCCGGCCATTCACCTCTCGCCCTGCGCCGCAGCTTAGGTTTAGGGGATTTTTTATTGAGGTGCTCATCCTCTTGGGCCAGCCGGCTAAGGCAAGCCCCGCGGTCCCGTGTGGCCGCGAGACGTGATCCACGACACCACACGGGGAAACGCTCGGCGGTAATGCCCAGCGGCGAGACTCTCGCCCCACCACTGGGCCCGCCGCCACTGTCAACGTCGTTGGGGCGCGCAGGGCAAAACTGCGCCGCCCTCTCCTGGCAACGGCGTCAGCGGAGCAAGGTGCGTCGACGCTGAGCCGGTGCCCGCCGCTCCGCCATGAAGACCGGCAGAACGGCGCTCTCCTTTTCTTCGGAAGGGAGGGGTGTTTGGGGAGGAATACGTTTGGAAGGAAGGGAAGGAATACAAGGATTTGGAGTGGATAGGTGGGACACCACTGTCACGGAGTGAAGGGGGGAATGTGACAGTGGCCGCTCGGGGCCCCGGGGACGCATCCCCTTGTACCACTACCTGGACGGAGAAGAGTCCAGGGTGGCACCCCCTGGGGGTAACCCAACCCAACCCTTTTTTTTTTTTTTTTTTTTTTTTTTTTTTTTACATGGGGAAATGAGTTACCTCACCGTCAGCCGCGTGGGGATCGCCGCGGCCGGTGTGTGGGACTCCCCGACGCCGATTAATCAATACGACCGGCGCCGGTATACCCACTAAAACCCCATGGGAGCCTTCCTCCGCATTGATGCCGGGGTCACGGTATACAGCGTTGGCCTTAGTCCGCAACCCCGGCGAGCGGCTGGCCGCCCCGTAAACAGGGGCGGCCTCTCCTGTGTGGGCCGGGTGAAGGATACCCGGCCCTGAGAGGGTCGCGCGGCTTCCTCTCGCGCCCTCTCGCGGCATTGGTGCGGGCGGAGGCCTATGTGATCCCCTGGCCTCGACGCCCGCTGCCGCTCGCCCGTGGCATTACCGCCACGGGCGTTACTCCTGGCCGCTGGGCGCGGCGGTTGCTGTTACCGCCGCGCCTGCGGCTTTGCCCGGCGCCATCCGGCTGGCCTGGACGTTCCTCCTAGTGGGCTTCTTAGCCCCGCAGGGCTTCGAGCCCAGCTGGTGCCCGGCCGGCCTGCCCGCGGCCTCGCACAGAGGACAGTGCGGTTTCGCCGAGCAGGGGCCGGACACCAGGTGCCCATCTTTACCGCAGCGGTAACAATTACCACTGCGGTCAACTTCCGAAGGGCATACCGCCGCCACGTGGCCAACCTCGTGGCAGCGGTAGCACCTTTGGGGCCTACGGGGCAGGGCCTCAACGGTTGCGGAGGCCCAGCCCACCAGGAGCTTCGTCTCAACAGCGAGGAGCTGTTTGGCGGCCGCCACCGGGCAGGCCACCACCGTCTGGCCCATCCCGTCTTTGCCGGGACGGACCTTCGACGCTTTGATGCTCCCGAGGGAGCATCCGGTGGTCCGCGCGATGGCAGCGGCCACATCCTCCTCGTGTGCGTGGTCGTCCAGGCCCGAGACGCGAAGACACACAGTCTTCTCGGGCCTGGAGATACGCACGTCCTCGGGATAGAGGTTGATCCTCAACTGCTCAGCCAGGGCGTCTGCCTTGGAGGCGTCACTGGCGCTGGGAAGCACCAGTATGCGGCCCCCAGTGCGCGCCTGCCTGAGCTTAAGGCCTCCCTCTATCCCGAGGTCGGCCAGCCGGATTCTTGACTTCGCCTTGGAGAAGAGGTTCGCATACGTTACCCCTCTCTCCGCCGCGCCTGGCTGAAGCGTCAGCACAACGGCGGCGGATTTTGGGGGACGCAGACGCGGAGACCTCTTCTCCTTGGCGGCTGTCTTCTTTTTGGGTGCGGGGGGTGGAGGAGGGGGGGGCTGCGAGGCCGGAGCCTGCGCCACATCCCCCTGTCCTTTCCCCCCGCGTCCTCTCCCTCCTCGCCGCGGCGCGCTGGTGGGCTGCGCTGCCGCGGCAGTCGTGGCCGGTTGTGTGCCGGACGACGGTGGGGCTTTGTTGGCCCTCTTCTTACGACTGACCGTCGTCCAGCCCTGCTCGGCCGAGGTCGAGGGGGGGAGGGGCGCCGGGCAGGCGGGCGGTGGCGGGGTGGACTTCGCCACCGCTCTCTCCTTTCTACCCCGCTGCGGTAGCGGGGGGTACTCCTCCACCGACGGCCCAGGAATGGGCGAGATCGGCGGAGGTGTGGGCCTAGCTCGAGGAGCAGGGCTCAAGGTGCGGGCCGGCGATGGTGCCGGCCGGACCGAGCGCATCTGCTCCTCGATGGCCGCGAACCTGCTCTCCATGAGGAGAGTCATCCGCTCCAGGTTCGCGACCATGTTCGTCTCCGTCTCTGGCGGTGGTGGCGGCGGCGGCGCGGGATTCGCGCGTGGCCGGGTCACCTCTTCTCGGAGGCTCCTCAGCTCTCGTCGGAGGTCTGCGATTTCCGCCTCCATGCGGCTGTTTGCCGCACGGAGCAGCGCGACCTCCTCCGAGTCTGTGCGGCTGAGGAGCTCATCCGTGGCCTCTTGTATAGAGGCTGCCGCTTCCTTTAAAGCCTTCTGAAGGGTCCCTTTGAGACCCTTCGAGACTTTGGCCACATTGGCCACCACCGCCAGAGACTCCGTGATTTGCCTCTGGAGGCCCCCTGCAAGCGCAGCCCGAGCCTCCTCCTGTTCTTTGGCTGCGGGAGGATCCGGGTCCGCGGGGGCAGGACCGGCCCTAGGCCGGGTAGCCCTCGCGGTCACCATCGCTGTGGTCCTCTCCGCAACCTCCCTCTCCAGATCAAGCTCGAGCTGCGCACGCTGGGCCTCCACGAGCTTCTGCTTTGCGGCCGCTAGGCCCACGTATTCGCCTGTTGTAGGAGGCCGGCCTCTGCCCCGCTTAGCGTCCGGCGCTTGAGCAGCCGGTGGCTTTCGCGGGGGCTTGGCGGGGGCCGGCCTCCTTTCATCTTCGGATGAGGATGGAGACGAGAGCGACGTCTCCATCATCTCATCTAAATCGTCCAAGGCCAGGTACCGCCGCAGCGCTTCGTTGCGCGCGACCTCCCTGGCCTTGTCTCCCTTAGTGTGGGGGGGATTGTTGGACCCCCCCGCCTCGTCCACAGATGGTGTTCGGGACGAGGCCGCCGATCTGCTCCGCGTGACGCGGGAGGCAGCCGGGATTTTGCCCTTCCCCTCCGGGCCTTTGGGGGCCGGGGCCTTTGGTGGGGCCTGAACAGGGGGGGCCGTTGAGTCCTCATCCTCAAAAGCATTGGAGAGGAACTCCTCCTCTTCGCTCTCATCAAGCGGCTCAAACCGCGTTGGGCGGGAGCCAGCTTGATGAGAGGGACTCGTCGCTTCCACCGGCGAAGAGATCGCCGATAGGAAGCGCGAGTAAAACGACTTGTTTACACCGCCCTTCTCGGGCCCTTTCGGGTTGGTGGTTGGGCCCTTCTCGGGCCCCTCTCCTACGTCAGCTCCGCCCTTCTCGGGCACAACGTCGGTTTTGGGTTTATTAAAAGCATCCATCTAGTTCCCACGAGTAAAAACATCTTTAAAAATAAAACGGGGTGTGGTCCGCAGTAGCGACCGGGTTTACCCCCCCGGCCTCAAAACCTCTCGCCCTGCGCCGCAGCTTAGGTGTTAGGGGTTTTTTATTGAGGTTTTCTCCTCTTGGGCCAGCCGGCTAAGGCAAGCCCCGCGGTCCCGTGCGGCCGCGAGACGTGATCCACGACACCGCACGGGGAAACGCTCGGCGGTAGCGCCCAGTGGCGAGACTCTCGCCCCACCACTGAGCCCGCCGCCACTGTCCTCTTCGTTGGGGCGCGCAGGGCAGAACTGCGCAGCCCTCACCTTGTCTACCAGCGGAGCAAGATGCGTCGACGCTGGCCGGTGCCCACCACTCCGCCATGGAAACCGGCGAAGTGGCGCTCACCTGGCATCGGATAGGAGGGGTGTTTGGGGAGGAATACGTTTGGAAGGAAGGGAAGGAATACAAGGATTTGGAGTGGATAGGTGGGACACCACTGTCACGGAGTGAATGGGGGAATGTGACAGTGGCCGCTCGGGGCCCCGGGGACGCATCCCCTTGTACCACTACCTGGACGGAGAAGAGTCCAGGGTGGCACCCCCTGGGGGGAACCTAACCTTTTTTTTTTTTTTTTTTTTTTTTTTTTTAACATGGGGAAATGCGTTACCGCACCGTCAGCCGCGTGGGGATCGCCGCGGCCGGTGTGTGGGGCTCCCCGACGCCGATTAATCAATACGACCGGCGCCGGTATACCCACTAAAACCCCAAGGGAGCCTACTTCCGCATTGATGCCGGGGTCACGGTACACAGCGTGAGCCTTACTCCGCAACCCCGGCGAGCGGTGGGCCGCCTCCTAAACAGAGGCGGCCTCTCCTGTGTGGGCCGGGTGAAGGTTACCCGGCCCTGAGAGGGTCGCGCGGCTGCCTCTCGCGCCCTCCCGCGGCATAGGTGCGGGCGGAGGCCTCATTGATCCCCAGGCCTCAACGCCCGCTGCCGCTCGCCCGTGGCATTACCGCCACGGGCGTTACGTCTTGCCGCTCCCCGCGGCGGCTGGTTCAGCCGTCGCGGCCGCGGCGCTGTCCGGCGCCATCCGGCTGGCCGGGACCTTACTCCTGGTGGGCTTGGCCCTGCACGGCCTCGAGCCCAGCTGGTGACCGGCTGGCCTGCCCGCGGCCTCGCACACAGGACAGTGCGGCTTCGCCGAGCAGGGGCCGGTCACCAGGTGACCACCTTTTCCGCAGCGGTAGCAGTCACCGCTGCGGTCTACCTCCGAGGTGCATTTCGCCGCCACGTGGCCAGCCTCGTGGCAGCGATAGCACCTCTGGGTGCGATGGGGGAGGGCCTCTACCGTAGCCGAGGCCCAGCCCACCAGGAGCTTCGTCCCAACAGCGAGGAGCTGTTTGGCGGCCGCCACCGGGCAGGCCACCACCGTCTGGCCCATCCCGTCTCTGCCGGGACGGACCGTCGACGCTTTGATGCTCCCGTAGGAGCATCCGGTGGTCCGCGCGATGGCAGCGGCCACGTCCTCCCAGTGCGCGTGGTCGTCCAGGCCCGAGACGCGAAGACACACAGTCTTCTCGGGCCTGGAGATGCGCACGTCCTCGGGATAGAGGTTTATCCTCAGTTGCTCAGCCAGGGCGTCTGCCTTGGAGGCGTCACTGGCGCTGGGAAGCACCAGTATACGGCCCCCAGTGCGCGCCTGCCTGAGCTTTAGGCCTCCCTCTATCCCGAGGTCGGCCAGCCGGATGCGTGACTTCGCTTTGGAGAAGAGGTTCGCGTAGGTCACCCCTCTCTCCGCCGCGCCCGGCTGAAGCGTCAGCACGACGGCGGCGGATTTTGGGGGACGCAGACGCGGAGACCTCTTCTCCTTGGCGGGTGTCTTGTTTTTGGGGGCGGGGGGGGGAGGAGGGGGGGGCTGCGAGGCCGGAGCCTGCGCCACATCCCCCTTTCCTTTCCCCCCGCGTCCTCTACCTCCTCGCCGCGGAGCGCTGGTGGGCTGCGCTGCCGCGGCAGTCGTGGCCGGTTGTGTGCCGGACGACGGTGGGGCCTTGTTTTTGGCCCTCTTCTTGCGGCCGACCGTCGTCCAGCCCTCCTCGGCCACGGCCGGGAGAGGGAGGGGCGCCGGACAGGCGGGCGGTGGTGGGATGGACGTCACCACCGCCGTCTCCATACTTGCCCTTTGGGAGGGCAACGGGGGGTACTCCACAGCCGAGAGCCGCCTCACACCAGGCGAGTTCGGCTGGGAATAGGGCCTAGCTGCGGGAGCGGGGCTCGGTGTTGTGACCGAGCGCAGCCGCTCCTCCATGGCCGCGAACCGACTCTCCATGAGGAGAGTCATTCGGTCGAGATTCGCGGCCATCGTCGACTCCACATTTGGCGGAGCTGGCGGGGCGGCTTCTGGCCGCGGCCGTACAACCTCCGCCTGGAGGCTCCTGAGCTCGTTACGGAGGTCAGCGATCTCTGACTCCATGCGGCTGTTTGCCGCACGGAGCAGGGCGACCTCCTCGCTGGTGGTACGAGTCAGGAGCTCCTCCGAGGCCTCATGGATGGCCGCCACAGACTCTTTAAGGGCCTTCTGGAGAGTCCCCTTCAGGCCCTTTGAGACTTTGGCCACCCCGGCCACGACCGCCAAAGAGTCGGCGATCTGCTGCTGCAGGCCCTGCGCGTGAGCTGCACGAGCCTCTGGAGCGGCCTGGCTCGCGAGGGCGGGAACGGTCCTAGACCTCGTCGCCCTCGCGGTAGCCATTGTTGAGGCACGCTCCACGATCTCCTTTTCGCTCGCGAGCTCGAGCTCAGCGCGCTGGGCCTGCACAAGCGCCTGCTTGGCGGCAGCTAGGCCCACGTACTCCCCCGTTGTTGGAGGACGCCCTCTGCCCCGCTTGGCGTCCGGCGCTGTAGCTGCCGGAGTCTTAGCAGGGGGTTTTGGGGGGCGGTCTCTCCTCGTCATCCTCGTCCGTCCACGACGCCAACGGAGAGGAGTCCGAGAAGACCATGTCCGGCAGCCGGAGACGCATCCTGTCTCTACCGGCTGCCGACTTGCTCCTTTTGGCCGTCCCTGCCGGCCCTTTAGGGGCCGGGGCCTTTGGTGGGGCCTGCACAGGGGGCTTAGCGGGGGGGGGTAGTATCCCCTCTTCGTCGGACGACGTCGGTGGTGAGAGGTCGTCTAGAGCCAGGTATGACCTCAACCGCATGTTGCGGGAGGCAGCCTGGCTCTTGCCCTTCCCCTCCGGCTCTTTCGGAGCCGGGGCCTTTGGTGGGGCCTGAACAGGGGGGGCTGTCCCTTTCCCGGATGAACCGGGCAGGGACGCGTCTACGTCCTCAAGCCGCTGCAACCGCACGGTGCAGGAGCTGGCTTGAGCGACAGAGCTTTGCGCTTCCGCCGGCAGAGAGATCGCCGACAGGAAGCGTGAGTAAAAGCTCTTGTCCGCTCCGCCCTTCTCGGGCCCTTTCGCGTTGGGGTTTTTACCCTTCGCGGGTACGTCTCCTTCCTTCACTCCGCCCTTCTCAGGCACTACGTCAAGGTTTTTGTTTTTAGTGATCAAATCCATATGAGTTCCCACGAGTCGTAAACAGTTATAAAAGAAAAAACGGGGTGTGGTCCGCAGTAGCGACCGGGTTTACCCCCCCGGCCCCAAAACAGATCGCCCTGCGCCGCAGCTTAAGTGTTAGGGGTTTTTTATTGAGGTTGTCTCCACTTGGGCCAGCCACTGAAGGCAAGCCCCGCGGTCCCGTGTGGCCGCGAGACGTGATCCACGACACCACACGGGGAAACGCTCGGCGGTAGCGCCCAGTGGCGAGACTCTCGCCCCACCACTGAGCCCGCCGCCACTGTCCTCATCGTCGGGGCGCGCGGGGCAAAACCGCGCTGCCCTCTCCTGGTCGGCACCAGCGGAGCAAGATGCGTCAACGCTGGGCCGGTGCCCGCCGCTCCGCCATGAAGACCGGCAGAACGGCGCTCACCTTACTTCGGAAGGGAGGGGTGTTTGGGGGGAAGCAGGTTTGGAAGGATGGGAAGGAATACAAGGATTTGGAGTGGATAGGTGGGACACCACTGTCACGGAGTGAAGGGGGAATGTGACAGTGGCCGCTCGGGGCCCCGGGGACGCATCCCCTTGTACCACTACCTGGACGGAGAAGAGTCCAGGGTGGCACCCCCTGGGGGACCTAAACCTAACCTAACCTAACCTAACCTTTTTTTAACCTAACCATAACCAACCCTAACCTAACCTAACCTAACCTTTTTTTTTTTTTTTTTTTTTTTTTTTTACATGGGGAAATGAGTTACCTCACCGTCAGCCGCGTGGGGATCGCCGCGGCCGGTGTGTGGGACTCCCCGACGCCGATTAATCAATACGACCGGCGCCGGTATACCCACTAAAACCCCATGGGAGCCTTCCTCCGCATTGATGCCGGGGTCACGGTATACAGCGTTGGCCTTAGTCCGCAACCCCGGCGAGCGGCTGGCCGCCCCGTAAACAGGGGCGGCCTCTCCTGTGTGGGCCGGGTGAAGGATACCCGGCCCTGAGAGGGTCGCGCGGCTTCCTCTCGCGCCCTCTCGCGGCATTGGTGCGGGCGGAGGCCTATGTGATCCCCTGGCCTCGACGCCCGCTGCCGCTCGCCCGTGGCATTACCGCCACGGGCGTTACTCCTGGCCGCTGGGCGCGGCGGTTGGAGTCACCGCCGCGCCTGCGGCTTCGCCCGGCGCCATCCGGCTGGCCTCGACTCTTCTCCTGGTGGGCTTCTTAGCCCCGCAGGGCTTCGAGCCCAACTGGTGGCCGGCCGGCCTGCCCGCGGCCTCGCACAAGGGGCAGTGCGGTTTCGCCGAGCAGGGGCCGGACACCAGGTGCCCATCTTTACCGCAGCGGTAACAGTTACCGCTGCGGTCTACCTCCGAAGGGCATAACGCCGCCACGTGCCCAACCTCGTGGCAGCGGTAGCACCTTTGGGGCCTACGGGGCAGGGCCTCAACGGTTGCGGAGGCCCAGCCCACCAGGAGCTTCGTCTCAACAGCGAGGAGCTGTTTGGCGGCCGCCACCGGGCAGGCCACCACCGTCTGGCCCATCCCGTCTTTGCCGGGACGGACCTTCGACGCTTTGATGCTCCCGAGGGAGCATCCGGTGGTCCGCGCGATGGCAGCGGCCACATCCTCCTCGTGTGCGTGGTCATCCAGGCCCGAGACGCGAAGACACACAGTCTTCTCGGGCCTGGAGATACGCACATCCTCGGGATAGAGGTTTATCCTCAACTGCTCAGCCAGGGCGTCTGCTTTGGAGGCGTCCCTGGCGCTAGGAAGCACCAGTATACGGCCCCCAGTGCGCGCCTGCCTGAGCTTAAGGCCTCCCTCTATCCCGAGGTCGGCCAGCCGGATTCGTGACTTCGCCTTGGAGAAGAGGTTCGCGTAGGTCACCCCTCTCTCCGCCGCGCCTGGCTGAAGCGTCAGCACAACGGCGGCGGATTTTGGGGGACGCAGACGCGGAGACCTCTTCTCCTTGGCGGCTGTCTTCTTTTTGGGGGCGGGGGGTGGAGGAGGGGGGGGCTGCGAGGCCGGAGCCTGCGCCACATCCCCCTGTCCTTTCCCCCCGCGTCCTCTTCCTCCTCGCCGCGGCGCGCTGGTGGGCTGCGCTGCCGCGGCAGTCGTGGCCGGTTGGGTGCCGGACGACGGTGGGGCTCTATTTTTGGCCCTCTTCTTTCGACTGACCGTCGTCCAGCCTTCGGCCGCAGTTGCAACCGGAGGAGGGGGCGCCGGGCAGGCGACATTCGGCGGTCCAGAGACCGCCGTCTCCGTTGATTCCCTCCTCGATGGAAGAGGAGGGAATTCTTCCGCCAAGCGCCCTGATATGAGCGAGGGGCTTGGCGGGGTCGTCCTGGGAGGAGCGGGTCGCGGCGATCTGACCGGTCCCGGTGACGGTGCCGGTCTCGCGGGCGGTATCCGCTCCTCCAGGGCCGCAAACCTGTTCTCCATGAGGAGAATTAGACGGTCCAGGTTTGCGGCCGTCGTCGTCGGTGGTGTGGGCTCTGGCGGGGGTGGTGGCGCGGAACGGACTGACCCGGCGCGAGCCTCGGCGAGCTCCGACCGGATGCTCGCCAATTCGCGGCGCAGGTCCGCCAGCTCCGCCTCCATACGGCGATTCGCCGCACGGAGCAGAGCGACCTCTTCGGTGTCGGTGCGGCCCAGGAGCTCGTCTGAAGCCTCCTGAACCGATGACACCGCCTCCTTAAGGGCCTTTTGGAGGGTGCCCTTAAGGCCCTTCGACACCTTGGCCACTCCGGCCACCACCGCCAATGAGTCGGCGATCTGCCGTTGGAGGCCCTCGGCATGCTCCGTGCGGGACTCGGGAGGGGCCTGGCCCGCGAGGGTACCACCGGTCTTAGACCTCGTAACCCTCGCGGTCGCCATAAGTCGGGCCTTCTCCACGATGTCTTTTTCGCACTGGTGCTCCATCTCCTTGCGTTGGGCCTCCACGAGCGCCTTTTTGGCGTCCGCCAGACCCACGTACTCTCCGGTAGTTGGAGGGCGGCCTCTGCCCCGCTTGGCATCCGGCGCTTTGGCAGCAGCCGGAGGCTTGGGCGGGGGCTTAGGGGAGGCCACCCTCTCGTCGTCCTCGTCGGTGCTCGAGGCCAGAGGAGATGAGTCCTCGAACACCATATCCAGGGAGTCGGAGCCGCATCCGATCTCGACGAGCGGCAGCCTTGCTCCTCTTTTCGCCCTCCCCGGCCGCCCCTTTGGGGGCGGGGGCCTTTGGTGGGGCCTGGACAGGGGGGGGCACCATCAGGTCTTCGTCCTCCGAGAAGTCGGAGGACACATACTCCACTTCGAGTGGCTGCGACCGCAGTGTGCGGGAGCCAACATCTTTGGAAGTACTCGGCGCTTCCGCCGGCGATGAAATCGCCGACAGGAAGCGCGAGTAGAACGTCTTCTCGCCTCCGCCCTTCACGGGCCCTTTCGGGTTGGTGGTTTGGGCCCTTCGCGGGCCCCTCACCTACGTCAGCTCCGCCCTTCACGGGCACTGCGTCGGTTTTGGTTTAGAAATTTAAAGCATCCATTTCTGTTCCCACGAGTACATCATCATTTTAAACAAGAAAAACTGGGTGTGGTCCGCAGTAACGACCGGGTTTACCCCCCCGGCCTCAAAACAGATCGCCCTGCGCCGCAGCTTAAGTATTAGGGGTTTTTTATTGAGGTTGTCTCCTCTTGGGCCAGCCGGTTAAGGCAAGCCCCGCGGTCCCGTGTGGCCGCGAGACGTGACCACGACACCGCACGGGATAACGCTCGGCGGTAGTGCCCAGTGGCGAGACTCTCGCCCCACCACTGGGCCCGCCGCCACTGTCAACGTCGATGGGGCGCGCAGGGCAGAACTGCGCACCCTCTCCTGGCAACGGCGTCAGCGGAGCAAGATGCGTCGACGCTGAGCCGGTGCCCGCCACTCCGCCAAGAAGACCGGTGAAGTGGCGCTCTCCTTACGTCGGAAGGGAGGGGTGTTTGGGGAGGAATACGTTTGGAAGGAAGGGAAGGAATACAAGGATTTGGAGTGGATAGGTGGGACACCACTGTCACGGAGTGAAGGGGGGAATGTGACAGTGGCCGCTCGGGGCCCCGGGGACGCATCCCCTTGTACCACTACCTGGACGGAGAAGAGTCCAGGGTGGCACCCCCTGGGGGAAACCTAACCTAACCTTTTTTTTTTTTTTTTTTTTACATGGGGAAATGAGTTACCTCACCGTCAGCCGCGTGGGGATCGCCGCGGCCGGTGTGTGGGACTCCCCGACGCCGATTAATCAATACGACCGGCGCCGGTATACCCACTAAAACCCCATGGGAGCCTTCTTCCGCAATAGTGCCGGGGTCACGGTACACAGCGTGAGCCTTACTCCGCGACCCCGGCGAGCGGTGGGCCGCCCCTTAAACAGGGGCGGCCTCTCCTGAGTGGGCCGGGTGAGAGTTACCCGGCCCTGAGAGGGTCGCGCGGCTGCCTCTCGCGCCCTCTCGCGGCATTAGTGCGGGCGGAGGCCTAATCGATCCCCGTGGCCTCGACGCCCGCTGCCGCTCGCCCGTGGCTACCATTTAACCACGGGCGTTCTCCTGGCCGCTCCCCGCGACGGCTGATGAAGCCGCCGCGGCCGCGGCTCTGTCCGGCGCCCTACGGCTGGCCGTTTTCCTCCTGGTGGGCTTCCGGGACCCACAGGTCCCCCCACCTAGCTGGTGACCGGCAGGCCTGCCCGCGGCCGCGCACACAGCGCAGTGAGGCTTCGCGGTGCAGGGGCCGGTCACCAGGTGCCCGGCTACTCCGCAGCGATAACAGAAATCGCTGCGGTCTACCTCAGAGGTGCATGCCGCCGCCACATGCCCGAGCTCATGGCAGCGGAAGCACCTCTGTGCACGGTGCGGGAGGGCCTTGACCTCGGCTGAGGCCCAGCCCACCAGGAGTTTCGTGCCCACCTTCAGTAACGATTTGGCAGCCGCCACCGGGCAGGCCACCACCGTCGTGCCCGCCCCGTCAGGTCCGGGGCGGACTTTGGACGCTTTGACGCTTTCGCGTGAGCATCCGGTGGTCCGCGCGATGGCAGCGGCCACATCGTCACCTTCCGTGGTGTCGTCCAGGCCCGATACGCGGACATACACCGCCTTCTCAGGCCTGGACACGCGCACATCCTCGGCGTTGAGGACGGTGCGTAGGCTCGCGGCTAGGGCGTCAGCCTGGGGGGCGCTAGTGGCGCCAGGCACCACCAGCATCCGCGCCCCAGTGCGCGCACGCTTCAACCGGAGCCCGCCCTCAATGCCGAGGTCGGCCAGCCGTATGTTAGCTTTGGCCCGGGACAGGAGGCTCGCGTACGTCACGCCTCTTTCCTCCGCGCCTGACTGCATTGTCAGAACGACGGCGGAGGATTTCGGCGGACGCATCCGCGGCACCTTCCTGCCCCTGGCCCTATTCTCCTTTTTGGGCGGGGGAGGAGGAGGAGGGGGGGGCTGCAAGGCCGGAGCCTGCGCCGCGTCCCCCTTCTCTTTTCGACCCCGCCCTCTGCCTCTTTGCCGCCTCGCGCGGGTGGTCTGCGCGTCGGCGGCAGTCGCGGCCGGCTGTGTGCCGGACGACGGTTGGGCGGCCTTTCTTGCGGCCTTCTTCTTACCGACCGTCGTCCAGCCGTCTTCAGCCGCGGCCGAAGAGGTAGTGGGCGCCGGACAGGGGGGCGGTGGCGGGGTGGACATCGCCACCGCTCTCTTCTTTCTACCCCGCTGCGGTAGCGGGGGGTACTCCTCCACCGACGGCCCAGGGATGGGCGAGGTCGGCGGAGGTGTGGGCCTAGCTCGAGGAGCAGGGCTCAAGGTGCGGGCCGGCGATGGTGCCGCCCGGACCGAGCGCATCTGCTCCTCGATGGCCGCGAACCTGTTCTCCATAAGGAGAGTCATCCTCTCCAGGTTCGCGGCCATGTTCGTCTCCATCTCTGGCGGTGGTGGCGGCGGCGGCGCGGGATTCGCGCGTGGCCGGGTCACCTCGTCTCGGAGGCTCCTCAGCTCTCGTCGGAGGTCTGCGATTTCCGCCTCCATGCGGCCGTTTGCCGCACGGAGCAGAGCGACCTCCTCCGAGTCTGTGCGGCTGAGGAGCTCATCCGTGGCCTCCTGAATGGAGGCTGCCGCTTCCTTAAGGGCCTTCTGAAGGGTCCCCTTGAGACCCTTCGAGACCTTGGCCACGTTGGCCACCACCGCCAGAGACTCCGCGATTTGCCTCTGGAGGCCCCCTGCAAGCGCAGCCCGAGCCTCTTCCTGTTCTCTGGCCGCGGGAGGATCCGGGTCCGCGGGGGCAGGACCGGCCTTAGGCCGGGTAGCCCTCGCGGTCACCATCGCTGTGGTCCTCTCCGCGACCTCTCTCTCCAAGTCAAGCTCGAGCTGCGCGCGCTGGGCCTCCACAAGCTTCTGCTTTGCGGCTGCTAGGCCCACATACTCGCCTGTTGTGGGAGGCCGGCCTCTGCCCCGCTTAGCGTCCGGCGCTTGAGCAGCCGGTGGCTTGGGCGGGGGCTTGGCGGGGGCCGGCCTCCTTTCATCTTCTGATGAGGATGGAGATGAGAGTGATGACTCCATCATCTCATCCAACTCATCCAAGGCCAGGTAGCGACGCAGCGCCTCGTTGCGCGCGACCTCCCTGGCCTTGTCTCCCTTGGTGTGGGGGGGATTGGTGGAGCCCCCCGCCTCGTCCGCAGATGGTAGTCGGGACGAGGCCGCCGATCTGCTCCTCGTGACACGAGAAGCAGCCGGGCTTTGGCCCTTCCCCTCCGGACCTTTGTGGACCGGGGCCTTTGGTGGGGCCTGGACAGGGGGGGCCGTCACATCTTCGTCCTCGAACGCATTCGAGAGGAAGTCCTCTTCTTCACTCTCATCAAGCGGCTCAAACCGCGTTGGGCGGGAGCCAGCTTGATGAGGTGGGCTCGGCGCCTCCGCCGGCGACGAAATCGCCGACAGGAAGCGCGAGTAAAAAGATTTTTCTCCTCCGCCCTTCACGGGCCCTTTCGGGTTGGTGGTGGTGGTTGGGCCCTTCGCGGGCCCCTCGTCTACGTCAGCTACGCCCTTCTCGGGCACTGCGTCGGGTTTTTTCAATTTTAAACTTTTCATTTTTGTTCCCACGAGTACTATCCATCTTAAACACAAAAAACTGGGGTGTGGTTCGCAGTAGCGACCGGGTTTACCCCCCCGGCCATTCACCTCTCGCCCTGCGCCGCAGCTTAGGTTAGGGGGATTTTTTATTGTGGTGCTCATCCACTTGGGCCAGCCGGTTAAGGCAAGCCCCGCGGTCCCGTGTGGCCGCGAGACGTGATCCACGACACCACACGGGGAAACGCTCGGCGGTAGCGCCCAGTGGCGAGACTCTCGCCCCACCACTGAGCCCGCCGCCACTGTCCACGTCGTTGGGCCGCGCGGGGCAGAACCGCGCAGCCCTCACCTTGTCTACCAGCGGAGCAAGATGCGTCGACGCTGGCCAGACACCACCACTCCGCCATGGAAACCGGCGAAGTGGTGCTCACCTGACATCGGATAGGAGAGGTGTTTGGGGAGGAATACGTTTGGAAGGATGGGAAGGAATACAAGGATTTGGAGTGGATAGGTGGGACACCACTGTCACGGAGTGAAGGGGGGAATGTGACAGTGGCCGCTCGGGGCCCCGGGGACGCATCCCCTTGTACCACTACCTGGACGGAGAAGAGTCCAGGGTGGCACCCCCTGGGGGAAACCTAACCTAACCTTTTTTTTTTTTTTTTTTTTTTTTACTTGGGGAAATGAGTTACCTCACCGTCAGCCGCGTGGGGATCGCCGCGGCCGGTGTGTGGGACTCCCCGACGCCGATTAATCAATACGACCGGCGCCGGTATACCCACTAAAACCCCAAGGGAGCCTTCCTCCGCATTGGTGCCGGGGTCGCGGTACACAGCGTGAGCCTTACTCCGCAACCCCGGCGAGCGGTGGGCCGCCTCCTAAACAGAGGCGGCCTCTCCTGTGTGGGCCGGGTGAAGGTTACCCGGCCCTGAGAGGGTCGCGCGGCTGCCTCTCGCGCCCTCCCGCGGCATAGGTGCGGGCGGAGGCCTCATTGATCCCCAGGCCTCAACGCCCGCTGCCGCTCGCCCGTGGCATTACCGCCACGGGCTTTACGTCTTGCCGCTCCCCGCGGCGGCTGATTCAGCCGTCGCGGCCGCGGCGCTGTCCGGCGCCATCCGGCTGGCCGGGACCTTACTCCTGGTGGGCTTGGCCCTGCACGGCCTCGAGCCCAGCTGGTGACCGGCTGGCCTGCCCGCGGCCTCGCACACAGGACAGTGCGGTTTCGCCGAGCAGGGGCCGGTCACCAGATGACCACCTTTTCCGCAGCGGTAACAGTCACCGCTGCGGTCTACCTCCGAGGTGCATTTCGCCGCCACGTGGCCAGCCTCGTGGCAGCGATAGCACCTCTGGGTGCGATGGGGGAGGGCCTCAACCGTAGCCGAGGCCCAGCCCACCAGGAGCTTCGTCCCAACAGCGAGGAGCTGTTTGGCGGCCGCCACCGGGCAGGCCACCACCGTCTGGCCCATCCCGTCTCTGCCGGGACGGACCTTTGACGCTTTGATGCTCCCTAGGGAGCATCCGGTGGTCCGCGCGATGGCAGCGGCCACATCCTCCTCGTGTGCGTGATCATCCAAGCCCGAGACGCGAAGACACACAGTCTTCTCGGGCCTGGAGATACGCACGTCCTCGGGATAGAGGTTTATCCTCAGTTGTTCGGCTAAGGCGTCCGCCTTGGAGGCGTCACTGGCGCTGGGGAGCACCAGTATTCGGCCCCCAGTGCGCGCCTGCCTTAGCCGTAGGCCTCCCTCTATCCCGAGGTCGGCCAGCCGGATCCTGGACTTCGCCTTGGAGAAGAGGTTCGCGTACGTAACCCCCCGCTCCGCCGCGCCTGGCTGTAAAGTCAGGACGACGGCGGCGGATTTTGGGGCACGCAAACGCGACCTCTTCTCCTTCGGCTTCCTCTCCTTTTTGTTGGACGCTGGGGGTGGAGGAGGGGGGGGCTGCGAGGCCGGAGCCTGCGCCACATCCCCCTTTCCTTTCCCCCCGCGTCCTCTACCTCCTCGCCGCGGAGCGCTGGTGGGCTGCGCTGCCGCGGCAGTCGTGGCCGGTTGTGTGCCGGACGACGGTGGGGCCTTGTTTTTGGCCCTCTTCTTGCGGCCGACCGTCGTCCAGCCCTCCTCGGCCACGGCCGGGAGAGGGAGGGGCGCCGGACAGGCGGGCGGTGGTGGCACAGAAGCCAGTGACACCGCCGTCTCCATCGAATCCCTTCGTGAGGGAAGGGGGGGGAACTCCTCGGCCGAGCGCCCAAAGATGAGCGAGGGGCTCGGCGGGGGTGTGGGTCTAGCTCGAGAAGCAGGGCTCGATCTGGGGGCTGGTCCCTGTTGGGGGGTCAGTCGAACAGACCGCACCTGCTCCTCCATGGCCGCGAACCTGCTCTCCATTGCGAGAGTGAGTTTGTTCAGGCTCGCGGCCATCGTCTTCTCTATAGCGGATGGTGACTCAGCCGGCGGCGGCGCAGGAGCGGCACGCGGCCTGACGAGATCCGTTTGAAGGCTCCTCAGTTCCTTCCGGAGGTCAGCGATCTCCACCTCCATGCGGCTATTCGCCGCACGGAGGAGGGCGACCTCCTCGGAAGATGTCCGACTGAGGAGCTCTTCTGAGGCCTCTTGGATGGCCGCAGCCGCATCCTTTAAGGCCTTTTGAAGGGTCCCTTTCAGACCCTTCGACACCTTGGCCACGTTAGTGACCACCGCCAGCGAGTCAGCGATCTGTCGCTGGAGGCCCTCCGCGTGAGCACCACGAGCATCGGGAGGGGCCTGGCTCGCGACGGGTGGACCAGTCTGAAGCCTGGTCACCCTCGCTGTAGCCATCGCCGAGGCCTGCTCCACGATCTCTTTTTCAGCCTGGAGCTCTAGCTCCGCGCGTTGGGCCTCCACGAGCGCCTTTTTCGCGTCCGCTAGACCCACATATTCCCCTGTAGTTGGTGGCCGGCCTCTGCCCCGCTTGGCGTCCGGCGCTTTGGCTGCAGCCTTGGCCTTAGCGGGGGTTTTGGGGGCTGGTCTCTCCTCTTCGTCCGACGACGACGATAGCGACGACGATTCCATCATCGCGTCTAGGTCGTCTAAGGCCAGGTACCGTCGCAGCGCCTCATTGCGCGCGACCGGCTCCCTGGCCTTTTCTCCTTTTGTGTGGGGTGGGTTTTTAGGAACCTCCACCCTGGCCTCGTCCTCAGATGGAAGTTGGGACGAGGCCACCGATTCAATCTCTGAATCGGCACGCATCCTGCTCCGCGTGATGCGGGGTTCTACTTTTTGACTGCTACTCGAGGCCTCTGGCTGAGATGATATAGCCGAGAGGAACCTCGAGTAGAAAGTCTTGTCTCCGCCCTTCGCGGGCCCTTTCTTGTCGGGGTTGCCCTTCGCGGGCACGTCGTCTGCATCTACTACGCCCTTCTCGGGCACTGCGTCGGAAGATGTTTTTGTTTTTAGTTTCAAATCCATTTTGTTCCCACGAGTCTTAAACTTTCTTAAACATGAAAAACTGGGTGTGGTACGCAGTAGCGACCGGGTTTACCCCCCCGGCCTCAAAACAGCTCGCCCTGCGCCGCAGCTTAAGTATTAGGGGTTTTTTATTGAGGTTGTCTCCTCTTGGGCCAGCCGGTTAAGGCAAGCCCCGCGGTCCCGTGCGGCCGCGAGACATGATCCACGACACCGCACGGGGAAACGCTCGGCGGTAGCGCCCAGTGGCGAGACTCTCGCCCCACCACTGAGCCCGCCGCCACTGTCCTCTTCGTCGGGGCGCGCAGGGCAGAACTGCGCAGCCCTCACCTTGTCTACCAGCGGAGCAAGATGCGTCGACGCTGGTAGACACCACCACTTCGCCATGGAACCGGCGAATTGGCGCTCACCTGACATCGGATAGGAGGGGTGTTTGTGAGGGAGCAAGTTTGGAAGGATGGGAAGGAATACAAGGATTTGGAGTGGATAGGTGGGACACCACTGTCACGGAGTGAAGGGGGGAATGTGACAGTGGCCGCTCGGGGCCCCGGGGACGCATCCCCTTGTACCACTACCTGGACGGAGAAGAGTCCAGGGTGGCACCCCCTGGGGGAGGGGAAACCTAACCTAACCTAACCTAACCTAACCTAACCTAACCTAACCTAACCTAACCTAACCTAACCTAACCTTTTTTTTTTTTTTTTTTTTTTTTTTGATAACGCAGGGGGAATGTCTTTTCTTGCGACACTCCCTCGGGCCCTGGGGGAGGGTGACCGAGGGGAGTGTGGGACTCCCAGCGGAATGGATCTCCACGCATAACTACCGCCGAGGGCGGTAGTAGTCGCGAGATCCCGTCCGCCGGACTACCCACTAAACCTAACCTGCGCCTCTTTCCCACGCTTTTACGGGGCGCCACGAGAACTAGAGCGGTGCTACTACATTCGTGACGCCCCTACGTCTGGCAATCTTCAGGACACCCCGAAGGCAAGGTGCCCTGCTTCATCAACAGGGGGGGAAGTCCGCGGGTCCCCCCGGCCCCCGCGCCCCCCTGTGACGGCACTAAGGGAGGTGGGCTGCGTAGCGACGCCGCCGGCCGCCAGTCCGCCGTCGCCGGATCGGGTCTGCGTACGCATCCACCTCCCTGGTCCTCTCTGCGGCCTCCTTCAGGGACATTACCGTCTCGCTGAAGGAGGAAACCGCACTCCATCCGTCCTCGCTCGACAGCATGGCTTCTACCAACTGCTGGAGCGAGGACACAGGACCGACTGAACTTTCTAGCTGATGACGCTGAGGTCCCCAGGCGGCGCACTCCACCAGCGTATGATACGCCGTATCGCTGGGTGCGCCGCACTCTGCACATTCTGGCGTCGGTTCACGCCCCGCTGTCTGATGCAGATACTTACCGAAGCACCCGTGCCCGGTAAGTATCTGCGTCAGCCTGTACGTTAGGGTCCCGTACTTCCTCGAGACCCAACGAGACAGGTGGGGGCGGACCGCCGCCACCGTCTCTACTCCTGCTTCTGGGGACCTCAGGTCATCAGCCCATGCTTGGATCAGGGCCTCGGTCGCCAAGACCCTGATCCTTCTTACTACTGCCGGACACGGCCTCTCTCCTCTGTCTCTGGTGTCCTGCCGGTAGCGGTGCACTGCCGCGAGCGTCTCCGCCTGGAGCTCCCAGGGCGGATCACTCGCGAGCAGTGTCGCCGCTGTCCACGACACTGTCCGGTACCCCCGGATGGCCCGCACCGCCAGGACCCTCTGAGAACGTCTCAGATGGGTCCTGTTCTTGCGGTGAAGCGAATCGACCCATACGGGGGCGCCGTACAGCGCCATGCTCCGTAGAACACCAGTGTACAACTTCCTACAGACCGTGCCCGGCCCTCCCACATTGGGTAAGAGTCTGGCCAGGGCGGCAGCGGCACCTAGCAATCTCGGGGCCAGCTGGGTGAAGTGGGCCCCGAAATTCCATTTCGCATCTAGGACAAGGCCCAGGTACTTCATCTGGGCCTTTACCGCTACCGCCACTCCCTGGACGGCGACATGCGTGCCCCGAGGCGGTTGTCTACGACGTCCGTAGAACATGAGGGCCTCCGTCTTCTCCGGGGAGACCCTCAAGCCCAAACGTCGCACTCTCTCGACTACCAACGCCGTCGCGGCGTTGGCTAGTTCTACGGACTCGTCGTAGGTTCCGCCTCGGGCCGTGATGAGGGTGTCGTCTGCATAGCAGATCACCCCCATCCCGGGCAAGACTGGCTCGCGGAGGAGCCAGTCATAACCAATGTTCCACAGGATCGGGCCCAGCACCGAACCCTGTGGAACACCGCACACGACACGTCGCCTACCAGAAATCTGGCCAAAGCCGCCCTCCCAGAGGATGAACCTGTCTTGGAGGTACGCCTTCAACAGTCTTACAAGGTAAAGAGGCACTCCATGAGACCGGAGTGCCTCTAAAATGGTTTCGAAAGGTAGACTGTTGAAGGCATTTTGGATATCCAAAGATACCACCAAGACAGACTCCTCTATGCTCTCCGCCTCTCTCGTGAGGCTCCTCAGCGCGAACAGGGCGTCCAGAGTGGATCGCCCTGACCTAAATCCGTACTGAGCCTCCGAGAGTCCAGGCCCACCAGAATCAAGGTGCTGGACGAGGCGGCTCGCCAAGATCTTCTCGAACACTTTTGCCACCTCGTCCAACAGCACGATGGGCCTGTAGGCGGAGGGATCTTCGGGAGGGCGGCCCTCTTTTGGAATGAGGCACAGCCGGCCCTCTTTCCACTGCTTCGGGAACTCACCTGTCCTGATGCAGGCGTCAAAGAGTTCCCGAAGCTGGCCGCCTAGGTGTTTGGCGGCCAGGAAGAGGACCCGGCCTGGGACCCCGTCCGGTCCCGGTGCCGTTTTCCGGCCCCGGAGTCGATCCAGGGCCATTTCCATTTCTTCCTCGGAGACTGGGGGAGGATCAGTCTCCGAGGGTACATTCGGAGGAGGACACATCCTAGGAGGAGCAAAGGCTCCCGGGTCCGGGAAGAGTCCATCTATGATTCTGTTCAGGACCCCGTCTGGCAGGGACTCCGTAACCGGGGTGGAGCAGGCGCGCATTTTCTTGCGCGCCACCCGGTACGGACGTCCCCAGGGGTCCGCATCTAGTGTGGATAGGATTTCTTCCCGAGCCCGGGTCTTCGCCTGACAAATAGCCACCTGAAGAGCCTTCTTGGCAACCCTATACTCCTCCAAGCGATGTTCCTCCTCACCTCTGTCCGGAGGATGCCGACGCCGGCAGTTCTTCAGAGATCGGCGAGCCCGAAGGGCTGCCTCCCTCAGACTCCCGATCTCTGCGGTCCACCAGTAAACCGCTGGTTTCCGCCGACGTCGACGCGACCGTGGCATCGAGGCATCGCAGACCCTCGTAAGGGTTCTGCGCATGCCCTCCGCCAGATCCTCCGGACAGGTGTTACTCTCTGGGTTGGTCCAGCCCTGGACGACGGCCATTTCCTCAGCCAGCTCGGGATCGAGCCGGCTGATGGCCCATCGAGGGAACTGGCCGTGACTGCGTGGGGGGTTTGACCCTGTTCTGTTAGGAGGAGGGGAGACCTCGAACCTTATGTAAAGGTGGTCCGACAGAGTCTCCACCTCCTCCTCTACTTTCCAATTCATCACCCTGCGTGCGATCGCATGGGTGGCAAACGACAAATCTACGACGGAGCCACCCCGCGCTCGCACGCAGGTGTGGACCGAACCTCGGTTCAAAAGGGTCAAACCACTTTGAAATGCCCACGTTTCCACAGCCAGTCCCCTCAATTCGGTGACAGTGTTTCCCCAGGAGCGGGATTTGGCGTTGAAGTCGCCGAGTACGAACGTCGCCCTCGGCGACTGTCTGCCCACGGCGGCCCTGACAGAATCCAAGAAACGCTCGAATTCTGCCAGGGGTCGGTTGGGGGAAAAGTACACACCTATGAAGGTGTGCTCCCCCCACCCTACCACCGCGTAACCCCGCCCCCGCTCGATCTCGATGAGCGGGGTGCCAGCGCCCGAACTGGCCACCACTGCCACCGTGTCGTCCAGGTCCCCAACCCAGTTGCTCTGGGCGGGGACGTAATACGGCTCCGATATTACGGCCAGACCAACCTCCCACTCCGCCATGGACTGCAGGAGTAAATCCTGGGCCCCGGCGGAGTGGTTCACGTTTCCTTGGAGGAGTCTAATATGTCGTCCGGGCATTTTAATGAGACATATTAGACACCTCCTGGTGTCTCCCTACTCCGACGTTCGCCGGAGGCACGAACTTGCCGCGGACGTGTGGAGGGAGGCAGCCCCTCGACAGCGCCACGTGGTTTGCGTCGAGACCAGACTCGGCGCAAACCACGCAGTGAGCATTCGGCTCAGTGCATTGAGCGACCCTGTGTCCGCTTCTGCCGCAGCGGAAACACAGGGCCGACCTGTCAACACGCCCGTCCGGGCACATTACTGTTATATGGCCCGTGTAGAGGCACCGCATACAACGTATGGGTCGCCTCTCACGGGCCGACACCTCCGCTGAGCTGAAGCCCACGCATACGTGCTTCAGCTCAGTGAGTAACTTGGCGACCGGTATGGGGCACTGGACATAGGCAGCGCCCATCCCCCCCGGTCCCACACCAATACCGCCAGACTTTACTTGCTCGCGAGGGCAGTTCCCTGCGCGAGCGATGGCCTCCTCTAACAACCATGGCGTGACCGAGTCGTCAAGCCCTGTGACACGAATGTCCCCTTTCTTCACAGGCCTGGCGACCTCGGCCACGCCTGTTAGTACAGCACTGAGGGCCAAAGCCAACCGGTCGGCCTTCTCAATGCCCTCCGGCCCTGGTGGCAGCTCCAAGAGCCGGGCATCGCTGGCCGTCCGGTTGATCTTAAGGCCCTCTTTGAGGCCCATCACTTGCAGGTCCACTACCTTCGCGGCCTGCTCAAAGATCTGGCGGTATGTCACTCCGTTTTTCACGGCCTCGGGCAGCAGCGTCACCATGACCGCCGCTGCCTTTGCCTCCACCAACGGAGCCGGTCTCCTTGGAGGGGGTCTCCTGACCGGCTCGTTCCTCCATTGAGGAGCAGAGGTTAAGGGCGCAAAAGAGGGGGCGGGGTATCCCCCCGCTCTTCCCTCGCGCAACCTTCTCCCTCTGCCCCTTCTCCCGCCTCCTACCACCGTCCATCCGTCGGTGCCCTCCTGGGCGTGGGTGGGAGCAGTGGGGGGAGTCGACCACATAGGGGGGGTTGGGGCCACCCCCTGTCTTCTGGGGGCCCTCTGGACTCCAGAGGGACCCGGTTTCTGGGTGGGGCGTGGAGGGCCCACAACTTTTGCATACGACGGGGCGGGGGCCGCCGCCGTCGGTATTGGCTCTACCTCCATCGCCAAGGACTCCGCTAAGTCGTCAGAGTCCCTGGGAGGAGGAGCCGTGGGAGGTTTGGCACCCGAAGTCCCGGGTGCCACCTTAGGCCGCTTGTCCGCGGCGAGAGGCGGGCGTATAATCGGGGGGGGGAGTAACCGATCTTCAAGGCCCGCGAAGCGGGCGTTGATGAACTCCCCCATCGACATGATGATGGAGCGCTTCAGCTCCTCAACGTCGAATGGGGGAGATTCGTTATTGGGTCTCCCCCCCTCTTTCTGGGGATGGGGCCCTCCGTCACTGGCCGCGGCCTCCTTGGCCGCAGCTTCCCTTGCCGCGGCCTCCTTGGTCGCGGCTTGGTCTTTGGCCCTGGCCTCCTTGGCCACGGCCTTCTCTTTTTCCGCGGACTCTTTGGCCGCGGTCTTCATCTCTTCGAACTCCCTACGGTACGACCGAATCTCGGCCCGTAGGGAGTCCACCTCGCGCTTGAGCTTCAGGTTGTCGAGGCTCAGTTTCCTGGTTTCGGCGTCGACGGTCCTCCTGGTGAGACTCTCAGTCACCTCCATGAGGGCCGCCGCCGCCTCCTTCAACTTCTTGACGTAGCCCCCCTTGAGGTTCCTCGAGGTCTGGGCCACATTATATATGGCCGCCACGTGGACGCCGGCCATGGTGCGGAGTTCCTCCGCATCCATGAGGTCGACGTCCGTCTGCCTCGGGTCCATCTCGGGGGGTACGTCTACTATTTCTTCAGGCGCAGAGGCCTTCGTCTTCTTCGCCAGATTCTGGCGGAGGTCACTGACAAAGGCCTCTGCCTGAGCCTCGACATCCGCGGTCTCTTCGCGGGACAGCGTTGTTCCCACGCTGTGCCCTCGATAACGGGCCCCCAGGAGCACCTTGGTGCGCCGGGTCCCTGGCTTCTGGGTGTCTTCTTGAGTCACCACCTTTCTTCCCGACTCGTCCGAGTCGGAGCCAACATTTTCTCCGCGGGAGCGTGCGTTAGTCCGTTTCCGGACCTCGCACACTCCCGAGGCGCGACTCTGCACCGAGTCGGCCATTAGTGGGCCCCTCCCCCCATGGGGGTGTAGAGGGGAGCGTCCGGAGCAAACAACAAATCAAAATCGTGTGCAGAAACAAAGTCCAGTAGGAAAAGCCAAGAAAAATCGTCAATTGGAGAAATCAAGAAAAACAAGCAAATCCGGGTCAATAACTAGGCAAGAATGTCAGAAGTCCATTAAGCAAGCCGAGTCGTCAACAATAATCATAGAAAAAACCATAAAAGAAAACCTTCGAAAAACTCCTCAAAAATGTTCCGAAATTTGATAACGCAGGGGGAATGTCTTTTCTTGTGACACTGCCTCGGGCCCGGGGGGGGGTTGACCGAGGGGTGTGTGAGACTCCCAGCGGTCGGAATCTCCACGCATGGCTACGATGAGCGTAGCAGTCGCGAGATTCCGTCCGCCAGACTACCCACTAAACCTAACCTGCGCCCCTACTCCCTAGCGCTTTTATGGGGCGTCACAGGATATAGACCGTAGGTACACGACTGTGACGCCCCGACGCATGGCTTAACCCCAGGATGGCCCTCGGGGAAGGCCACCCTCTTCACCAATAGGGGGGGAAGTCCCGCGGGTGCCCCCGGACCCGCGGGCCCCTATGATGGAATCCCTAGGGCAGGAGGAGACGGGCGTAGCGACCCCTGCGCCGGCCTATGCGCCGCCGGCGAATCGGGTCTGCCGCCGCGTCTTCCTCCCTCTCCCTTTCGGCGACCTCCTTCTGGAGCATTACCGCTTCACAGAAGGAGGCCACCGCCGCCCAACGGTCCTCACTCCGCAGCATGGCAGTGACCATGCTTTGGAGTGAGTCAACCGGTCCCGCCACGTTAACCAACTGGTGGCGCTGAGGTCCCCAGGCGGCGCACTCCGTCAGCGTGTGGATCGCTGTGTCCTCGGGTGCGCCGCAGTGCTGACACTCCGGTGTCGGTTCACGCCCCGCAGTACGATGCAGATACTTACCGAAGCAGCCATGCCCGGTAAGTATCTGCACCATCCTGTATGTGAGGGTCCCTCTTTTTCGAGGGACCCAACGCGACAGGTGGGGGCGGATCGCCTCCACCGTCGCGGCTCCAGCCACTGGGGACCTCAGGTCCTCCTCCCATTTCACCATCAGGGCCGCGGTCGCCTCGGCCCTGACTTTTGCGACCTCTGCCAGGCACGGCCTAAAACCTCTCCCTCGGGCATCTTGGCGGAAGCGGAACACCCTGGCGAGCGTCTCCGCTTGGAGTTCCCACGGCGGATCACCCGCCAGGAGTGTCGCCGCCGTCCAGGACACCGTCCGGTACCCCCGTATGGCCCTCACCGCAAGGACGCGCTGACAACGCCTCAGCAGCGTCCTGTTCTTGCGGTGAAGGGCGTGACTCCACACGGGGGCACCGTACAGTGCCATACTCCGTAAGATACCCGAGTACAACCTCCTACAGGCCGCGCCTGGCCCTCCCACATTGGGCAGGAGTCTGGCCAGGGCAGCGGCGGTCCTTAGGAGTCTCGGGGTCAGCTGTTCGAAATGAGCCCCGAAACTCCATCTTCCATCCAGTGTGAGGCCCAGATACTTCATCTGGGCCTCGACCGCCACTGCCACTCCCTGGACGACGACGTGCGTGTCCCGGGGTGGTCTCCTACGACGCCCGTGGAACATCAGGGCCTCAGTTTTCTCGACGGAGATTCTGAGGCCCAGACGCTGGATTCTCCCTACGACCAACGCGGAGGACGCGTTGGCCAGCTCCACGGACTCTTCATACGTACCACCCCGGGCCGTGATGAGGGTGTCATCCGCGTAACAGAACACCCCCATCCCGGGAAGGACTGGCTCTCGGAGGAGCCAGTCGTATCCGATGTTCCACAGGATCGGACCCAGAACCGATCCCTGTGGAACACCGCACATCACACGCCGACGCCCAGCGATCTGGCCATAGCCGCCCCCCTCCCAGAGGACGTATCTGTCCTGGAGGTATGCCCTCAACAACCTCGTGAGGTACAGAGGCACTCCCTGGTACCGGAGTGCCTCCAGTATCGTCTCGAACGGGAGGCTGTTGAAGGCGTTCGCTATATCCAGCGATACCGCCAGGACAGACTCCTCCATCCCCTCTGCCTCTCTCGTGAGGCACCTTAACGCATCCAGGGCGTCCAACGTGGAGCGCCCTGGTCTAAACCCGTATTGTGCCTCCGAGAGACCAGGCCCGTCGTTGGTGATGTGCTTGACGAGGCGACTGGCCAATATCTTTTCGAAGATCTTGGCCACCTCGTCAAGCAGGACGATGGGCCTGTATGCAGAGGGGTCATCCGGGGGGCGGCCCTCCTTGGGGATCAGGCACAGCCGGCCCTCCTTCCACGGCTTCGGGAACTCACCTGAGCTGATGCAGGCATCATATAGTTCCCGAAGATGGCCGCCGAGATGTTTGGCGGCCAGGAAGAGGGCCCGGCCTGGAACCCCGTCCGGCCCTGGTGCCGTCCTTCGACCTCGGAGGCGATCCAGGGCCGTTTCCAGCTCCTCTTCTGAGACGGGGGGAGGTGCCGTCTCAGAAGGAAACACCCCGGGAGGAGGATTCATCACGGGGGGAGTATGGACTCCCGGGTCCGGGAAGAGTCCGTCCACTATCCTTTCAAGGACCCCTTCTGGTAGGGACTCCGTTATCGGGGCGGCAAAGGCGCGAAGCTTTTTGCGCGCCGCCCGATACGGACGTCCCCAGGGGTCCCTGTCCAGGGACTCCAGTAGTTCTTCCCGTGCCCGGGCCTTCGCCTGGCATATTGCCACACGAAGGGCCTTTTTGGCAGCCCGATACTCCTCCCCTAGCCTGATCTCCTCCTCCAACTCCGGAGGAAGCCGACGCCGGCAGCGTTTGAGAGATCGGTGCAACCCTTGAGCTGCCTCTCGCAGGGCACCGATCTCCGCAGTCCACCAGTGGACGCCTGGCCGCTGCCAGCGCCGACGCGACCGTGGCATGGAGGCATCGCAGATCCTTCCCAGAGATCTGCGCATGCGCTCCGCCAGTTCCTCCGGAGTTCTTCCATCCACCGGATTGGTCCAGCCCTCGACGACCGCCGTCTCCTCAGCCAGCTGGGGATCCAGCCGGCTGACGGCCCAGCGCGGGAAGTGCCCGTGGCCACGTGGGGGGTCTGTCGCCCTACTGGGAGGAGGGGAGACCTCGAACCTGATATACAGGTGGTCCGAGAGCGTCTCCACCTCCTCCTCAACCGCCCAGTTCACCACCCTGCGTGCGATCGCATGGGTAGCGAATGACAAATCCACGATAGATCCACCCCGCGATCGCACGCAGGTATGGACCGACCCTCGGTTGAGGATCGACAGACCACTTTGTAGCGCCCACGCCTCCACGAGTCTTCCCCGCGCGTCGGTGACGGTGTTCCCCCAGGAACGGGATTTGGCGTTGAAGTCGCCGAGGACAAACGTTGCCCTCGGCGACTGTCTCGCCACGGCGGCCCTGACGGAATCCAAGAACGTCTCGAACTCCGCCAGGGAACGGTTTGGGGAAAAGTACACACCGATGATGGTGTACTCTCCCCAACCCGCCGCCGCGTAACCCCGTCCCCTCTCGATGGAAATGAGAGGGGGGCTAGTGCCTGACCTAGCCACCACCGCCACCAGGCCGTCGAGGTCCCCAACCCAGTTCTCCTGGGTGGGGATGTAGTACGGCTCACTCACTACCGCTGGACCAATCCTCCACTCCGCCATCGACTGCAGGAATAAATCCTGAGCCCCGGCGGAGTGGTTAATGTTCCCCTGGAGGAATCTCGTATGCTGTACAGGCATTAATCAGACATACGAGATTCCCCCACTGCTGCTCCCTCTCTCCTCCCGAGCCTGTTGGCCGGGGGGACAAATTTGGCCGGGACCCGTCCAGGCTGGCAGCGCCTGGACATGGCCACGTGATCTGCCCTACGTCCCTCTTCGGCGCAGATCACGCAATGCGCCTTCTCCGCCCTGCATTCCGCCAAGATGTGCCCGCTTTTGCCACAGCGGTAGCACAAATTGGATTTGTCCCCCCGGCCGTCCGGGCACGACGTGGTCGAGTGCCCGGTGGCAAGACACCTGAAACACCGCAGTGGACGGTTTTCGTAAGCCTCCACTGCGGCCGAGGTGAAGCCGATCAATAAATGACCGGCTTCAGCCAAGCTTTTCGCCACCGGTACGGGGCACGAGACCCACGTCGAGCCCAGACCGCCTGACCCTATTCCGAGCCCCGCTGCCCGAATCTGGGAGCGGGGACATTTCCCTATGCGGGACACTTCCTCCTCAATCATTTCTGGGGTGACTGAGTCATCCAGACCCGTTATCCGGATTTCCCCACGTTTCACGGGTCTAGAGACCTCTGCCACCCCAGTGAGTGCCCCTTGCAGGAGCTCAGCGATCCGGTCCGCCAGTTGGAGATTCTCGGGGCCGGGCGGCAACTCCAGCAGCCGAGAATCATTGCCGGACCGGATGACCCTGAGGCCTCTCTTCAGCCCCAAAGCAACGACGTCAACGGAGCCCCGGGCCTTCGCGAAGACGTCGTAGTATGTCATCCCCTTTTCTTTCGCCTCCGGTAGCAGCTTAAGTCTGACTACCGGAGTTTTCTCCTCTTTTAGGTGCGCCGGGTTCATTTTTCCCGGGGGACCACGGCGCGCCTCTCTTTTCTCCTCCCTGCGGCTCCTGCGATCCTCCCTGGGACGGGAGGACTGGGGTTGGGTTTGGGGTTGGGCGGACTGGAGGGGGGCCGAAGCGTTCGGTCCCCTGCCCGCTCCCTTCCCTTTTCCCTTCCCCTTACCTTTCTTCCCCCCCTCCACCACGGTCCATTCGTTGTCCGTGGGGGGGGCACTATCCATGGGGGTGGAGAACCCCCGGATCTGGGACCTCGGAGCCCTCAAAGAGGGAAACTCCTTGTCCCCAGATCCCGAGGGGCCGGCGGACCCCACCTTCTTCGGCGGCGGGCGTGACGGCCCGGCCTTCGGAGGTGGGGGGGGGGCCCTCTCCACCCTCTCTTCCACGACGACCATCGCCTCCGTGGGGACGGGGGCTGGAACATTTCCCGGGGGGGGGTCGGAACCCCCCTTCTTTTTCTTGTCACCCGCCAGCGGCGGGCGGACGACTTTCGGCGGAGGAAGTCGCTCCTCCAGCACCGCCAGGCGCGCGTCTACCAGCGTCCCCACCGAGATGATGATGGCCCTCTGCAGGGCCTCAAAGTCAAATGGCGGGGAGGATACATCCGCGGGGGGGGCGGCGGTCAAGTCCTTCTTGGCCGCTGCCCTCATGTCACTAAACTCCCTGCGGTGGGCCTTAAGCTCCGACCGCAGGGAGTCAATCTCCCTTTTCAACCGGAGGTTTTCCGCCGACAACCTCCGGTTTTCTGCGTCCAGTGACCTCGCAGACAGGTTTTCCACCACGTCTGCGAGGGTGCCCGCCGCCAGCTTCAGACGGCGGATGTATCCTCCCTTAAGGTTGCCCGATGTCTGGGCAACCTTATAAATCGAGGCCACTTGGGCCTTCGCCAGAGTCTGGAGGTCCTCGGCGGCCATGCGGCCGAGGTCCAGCTCCCTGGGGTCAATCTCCCCTGATGCCTCCACAACATCCGAGGACTCGTCGGACTTCTTCCTGTAGGATTCCCCTTTGGAAGAAGTCGTCGGAGGCCTCGCAAACTCCGCATTCTTCTCCAGCTGGTGCTGAGCCTCTTTGATGAGGGTCTCCGACCGAGCCACAAGCTCGGCGGTAGACCCCCCCCTCGAGTACTTCAGCACAGCTCCACGTCCGCTACTACGCGGCCCGGTGCGGCTTTTGTACACGCGCCGGGCGGCGGCCACCATCTTCTTTGCTGACACATCCGTGTCAGCGTCATACTCCCCCGTCTCCGGTCTGATCCGGGACGATACGTCCGTTTCTGGGTCAGATTCCCCCCGCTGGGCACTAAGCCTCCTGCGGATGGAAATCTTTCCCGCTATTGCCCCCGGAGTAACCCCTTGGACGGCACTCGTGTCGGAGTCCGCCATTGTCACGGGCCCCCCACTAGGGGGGGGGGCACCCCCAGAGTCCAGAGAACGAGCCGGGTAGTCGTGACAGCAAGAACCAGTCCAATAAGCAAGCCAAAGTCAAAGAAATCAAGAAAACACAAAGTCAGGTAAACAAAGCCAGGTCAACAAACTAGTATCCGAGTCCAAAAGATCCCTATTTCGAGCCGAGTCGTCAATAGAAATCGATGAAACCACATAAAAAGCCAAGTTGAGAAACCACGAAAAACTTTTTCCCAACCTATCCTTTTTTTATTTTTTTTTTTTTTTTTTTTTTTTTTTTTTTTTTTTTATTTTTTTTTTTTTTTTTTTTTTTTTTTTTTTTCTTTTTTTTTTACGACGGGAAATCCATTTGCGGAGACCATGCCTCGGGAGACAGTGGCGTGGTACTGTGAGACTCGCCGGCCTGATGGGCTGTCGGAATACCCACTAAAACACCCCGGTGTTCCTCCTATCGCCGTTTTACCGGGGCCACGGTACACAGCGTGAGCCTTACTCCGCGACCCCGACTGGCGCTGGCGCCCCTATTACGGGGGCGGCCTCTCCTTGGCCGGGGATATATCGTCCCCGGCATCTCCTTTTCCTTTTAAGGGAATGGGGGAGTCACGCGGAACACCAAAGTGCCCCCTCGCGGCTTGCGTGCGGGTGGAGGCTGGCAAGGACCCCCGGTGGCTTCGACACCCGCATGCCGCATACTTACGACGGCCGGAGGTCCGACTGGACCGTCCGGCGCCGTTGTCTTCTCCGGTTGTTTCGGCGGGAGAGAGATGCGGATTCGCGCTCTCTCTCCCGCTCCGCCGCCTCCTTCGCGGACATTACTGCCTCGCAGAAGGAGGCGACGGCGTCCCAGTTGGTGCTGCTCCCAGCCATGGACAGAACCACGGCCGGGAGCGAGAGGTCACGTCCGATGATTGCGCCGAGGGCACGACGCTGCTCATCCCATGCGGAACACTCCTGAAGAGTGTGCAGCGCCGTGTCCTCGGCGCCGGCACTACAATGGTGGCACCCTGCCGTCTGCTCCCGCCTTATTTGACACAGGTACCTCCCGAAGCATCCATGCCCCGAGAGGACCTGCGTCAGGCGGTACGACAGGGCGCCGTGCCGTCTGTCCAACCAGGTGGATAAGGCGGGCCGAATAGCCGCAATAATGCGGTGGCCAGCGCTGGGGTGCGCTAGTCGGGTCGCCCATTCTGCCGTGAGATCACGCCGGAACTCCGCCCTCTTGCCCTCGATTTCTCGGGGCGCGGGTCGGAAGTCCCGGCGGAGTGCGTCCTTGCGCCACTCATAGAGGCGCGAGAGAACTCTCGCCTCTAGATCCCATGGCAGGGATCCAGCAAGGAGGGAGGCCGCCTCGAAGGAGATCGTGCGATATCCCCTAATAGCCCTGACGGCCATCACGCGCTGCGGTCTGCGCAGCAGCGCGACGGTTTTGGCCGTCAGGTGCTCCGCCCATATTGGGGCCCCATACAGGGCCATGGATCGCACGACCCCCTCGTGGAGTTTCCGGCACGGCGCGTTCGGCCCCCCGATGTTGGGTAGGAGCCGGGACAAAGCGCCGGCTGCCCCCAACAATTTGGGGGCCAACGCCTCGAAGTGCGCCGAAAACTCCCATCGGCTGTCGAGGACGAGTCCGAGGTATTTCATCCTCGCCCCGACAGCGATGCGCGTACCTCCCACGTCGATGTGCAGGTCCGAAGGCGGCTTGTTCCGAGGCCCGTGGAAGACCACGGCCTCGGTTTTGTGCAAGGCCACCTTCAGACCCAGCAGCTGGATCCTGGCGACCACGTGCGCCACCCCTGCTGTGGCCAATCGGCCCGCCTCTTCGTGGGTCCTTCCCCGCGCCGCCACTAGCGTATCGTCAGCGTAACACGTCACGCTGACGCGGGAAAGGACTGCACCACGGATAGTCCAATCATAGGCGATGTTCCACAGGAGCGGGCCCAGAACCGACCCCTGTGGAACACCGCACGTCATAGCTCGCCGACTCCAGCCGGCATGACCCGGGAAGACGACGGCCCTCTCTGAGAGGTAGTCCCCGACGATGCGGCGGAGGTAGGTCGGCACTCCGTGATAACGGAGCGCCTCCCTAATGCAGCTCCAGGGGAGGGTGTTGAAGGCATTGGATATGTCCAATGATACCGCCAACAACACCTCTCCCCGAGCTACTGCCTCCTCCGCTTGGCTCTTCACTCGCGCTATGGCGTCTATGGTGGAGCGCCCCTGACGGAAACCAAACTGGTTTTCCGCCAGATCCGGCCCTGTCTCCTCAAGGTGCCGGACGAGGCGGTTTGCAAGCACACGCTCGAAGAGCTTGCCCACCTCGTCCAGCAACACAATGGGCCGGTAGGCGGATGGTGAATCCGCCGGGCGCCCCTCCTTCCTGATCAGGACCAGCTTCCCGGTTTTCCACCGGGTTGGGAACTGGCCCTGAATCAGGCACGCCGTGAAGAGCCTCGTCAGGCGGGACTCCAGGGCGTCGTGGGACAGAACCCACGCACGCCCCGGTATGCCGTCGAGGCCGGGGGCGGTGTTTTTGGATTTCATCCTCAACACCGCCGCACCCAGCTCTTCCCGGGTCACTGCGGGCACAGGCTCGTCGTCATGACCCGCGTTGGGCTCCGCTGATGGCGGCGCCATCGCGGGAGGCGGATGCTCTGCCCTCGAGGGGAACAGAGCGCCGACCACGTCGGTCACCACGTGTGGGGGGAGACTCTGGGTCAGCGGAGGCGCCCATGGCCGGAGTTTCTGCCGGACTAGATGGTATGGGCGCCCCCATGGATCGCGATCCAGCGTCCCCAGGAGCTCCTCCCACGCCGCCGACTTGGCGGCTTTGATGGCGACTTTCATGGCCGTCCTGGCGCTTCTGTACCCCTCGTACAGGCGCGCCTCTACGGCCGCTGCTTCCTCACCCTGGCGACGCCGTCTCCTGTACCTGGCGTACTGGTTTCGCGCTCGGAAGCAGGCTGAACGCAGCCGTGCTATCTCCGCGCTCCACCAGTACGCCTGGCGAGCGGGCCTGAACGGGCCCGCTCTCGGCATCGCAGCGTCGCAAATCGACGTCAGCAGCGACCGTAGTGAATCCGCCTCCTGATTCGCGTCCGGCAATTCCGCGAGGTCGGGCCCCGATGGCCATGTGTGGACGATCAGGGCCTCGCGGAATGCCTCGCGATTCAGCTTTTTAATAGCCCAACGCGGGTAATTCTCCGTAGGGGGGAGCATATCCGCTCGAGGGTCTGGGTTTCTAGGGGAGACGCTGAACCGGATGTATCTGTGATCCGACAGCGTCTCAACCCTCTCCAAGACCCTCCAGTTTTCCACACGGCGCGCTATAGCGGGGCTGGCGAACGAAAGGTCGACGATCGACCCGCCCCGCATCCGCACGCACGTGTGCACTGACCCCCTGTTTAGGACGACGAGCCGGTGCTGGATCGCCCACTCCTCCAGCGCCTCCCCGCGCTGGTCAGTGGCCGGGGAACCCCAAGCCATAGATTTGGCGTTGAAGTCCCCGAGCATGACCACGGGGAGAGGGTGGCTCTGAGCGACGATCCTGCCCGCATCAGTCAGCCAGCTTTCGAAGTCGGCGAGACTTTCATTCGGGGAGCAGTAGCCACCGACGACTACTGTCTCCCCGATGGTGGCCGCGACGAGGCCCCTACCCCTCTGGATGTTGGTGAGGGGGGGGCTGCCCGCAGCCGTCCGCACTATTAAGACCACCGAGTCGCCCAGGTCTCCGGCCCAGTCATCCCTGGGCGGGATCCGGTACGGCTCGGCGGCCACAGTCACCTGTATATTCCACTGCGCCATGCTGTGGACCAGGAGATCCTGAGCAGTGGCGCAGTGGTTCAAGTTTGTGTGGAGGAAGTGGAGGGCTTGGTCCATTATTTGGTTTTAGCCCCCACTTCCCCCTGTGACTGCTGCGGAACCGGCTGCGTCTGGGCTGGCTTGCCCGTCGCGGCTTGGTTCTGTGACCTTTTGTTATTTCTCCTGGTGGGCTGTGCCCTACAGTGCGGCCCTCCGCCCAGCTGGTGGTTAGCCGGCCTGCCAGCCGCTTCGCAAATTGCGCAGTGCGGCTTGGCCGTGCAGGGACCGGTAACCTTATGCCCAGCCTGGCCGCAGCGGTAGCAGAGACCGCTGCGGTCCACTTCGGAGGTGCATTTCGCCGCCACGTGATGTAATTCGTGGCAGCGAAAGCACCTTGGGGCTCGTGGAGGTAGGGCCTTTATAGTGGCTGAGGCCCAGCCCACCAGGAGTTTAGTGTTCTCCAGTTTTTTGGCGGCCGCCACAGGGCAGGCCACCACTGTTGCCCCCAGCCCGTCAAGGCCGGGGCGGATTTTGCTCGGTCGGATTTTATCCGCCGAGCATTCTGTGGCCCGCGCTATTGCGGCCGCCACGTCCGCTTCGGTAGTGCAGTCGTCCAAGCCCGAGACACGAAGACTGATAGTCTTCTCAGGCCTGGACACTGCCACGTCCTCGGGATTGAGGACGCGCCGGAGATTGTCGGCGAGCGCGTCTGCCTTGGGGGCGCTATCAGCGCCCGGCAAAACCAGCATACGCGCCCCCGTACGTGCCACCTTTATTTTCACGCCGCCCTCAATCCCGAGGTCGGCTAGCCGTATTTTGGATTTGGCCTCAGACAGAAGGGTCTCGTACGTGACCCCTCTGTCCCCCGCACCTGCCCTGATGGTCAAGACAACTACGGAGGACCTCGGCGGTCTGATCCGCGGAGCCCTTCTGCCCTTGGCCTTTTCGGCTTCCTTCGATTTGGTTGGGGGAGGGGGCGGAGGTGGGACAGTCTTTGTCTGTCCCTCCTGTGTCCCTTTCCCCTTTTTTCTGTTCTTCCCGCCTCTCTTCTTTTGGCGCCTGAGTTGGGCGTTTGTAGGAGCAGAGGCGGGGGGGCCATTAGTGGCCGATCCGGGTTTGGTCGCCGGGGTCGATTGCGCTTTTTTGCGCCTCGCCACCGTCGACCAGCCCTCCTCGGCTTCTGGGACGGCCGGGAGAGACGATCGGGCGTTTGACAGCGAGGTGGATGCTGTCGTAGTGCCGCCTTTCCCCCTTTTGGGAGTGGGGAATGGCGGGAATTCCTCCACCGAGGGCCCCGCGATGAGCGAGGGGCTCGGTAGAGGCGTGGGCCTGGCTATAAACGCTGGCCTCGGAGAAACGGTCGGCGCAGGCGATGGTGGTGGTGCCGACCGGGCCGGGCGCAGCTGCTCTACGAGGGCTGCGAACCTGTTCTCAATTAAGAGGGTGAGGCTCGCAGCCATGGCCGGGTCCATGACCTGCGGCGCGGGGTCGGGAGGTGGTACGGACCCAGGGCGTGGCCTGGTGAGCTCCGTCCTGATGCTCACCAGTTCGCTCCTGAGGTCCGCAATTTCCGCCTCCATGCGGCGATTCTTCGCACGGAGGAGGTCCACCTCTTCAGAGGTTGTGCGGTTAAGGAGTTCTACTGAAGCTTCCTTAACCGACACTACTGCCTCTTTAAGGGCCTTTTGCAAAGTGCCTTTAAGGCCCTTTGACACCTTTGCGACCCCGGCCACAACCGCCATGGAGTCCGCAATCTGCTGGTGGAGGCCTTGTGCGTGCTCTTCTTGGTCCTCGGGAGTGTCCCAGCTTGATTGGCCCCCGAGAGTCCCTCCGGTTTTAGACCGCGTGACTCTCGAGGAGACTATAGCCTGGGACCTCTCCACGATTTCCTTCTCCGTCTCGAATTCGAGCTCCGCACGCTTGGCGTCCACCAGAGCCTGCTTGGCCTTAGCCAGGCCCATGTAGTGCCCTGTTGTCGGGGGTCTGCCTCTGCCTCGCTTTACCTCCGCCTTGGGGTACGTACGCGGGGCCGGCTTTTCTTCTTCCTCATTGGACGATGAGGGTGGTTGGGTTTCCTCGTCGGAGCGGTCGCTGGAAGGCGGCCGCTTCTTTTTGGCTCCCTTCTTCTTGGCCCTCTTCTCGGGGTCTTGTGAAGCCTCCGTGCGTGAAGACGCAACCGAAAGGTACTCCACATCCGAGGATACCTCTTCGCCCTTCTCGGGCTTCTCTCCTTTTTTCTTTCCCTTCGCGGGCCTCCTGTCTTCTTCTTCTCCGCCCTTCTCAGGCTCCTCATCAAATATATTTTTACCGTAGTGCGCCATTTTCATGAAATTTTAGGGTTTCACCCCCCCGAATCCCCACCCATCTTGGGAGTCCACATCTTGGGGATGCCCAGCCTCCTGTGCTGGACACCAGGGCTATCGAGGGGGTATAGGTACGCAGAGTTGGGGGTTGAGCGCGCAAATCGGGGGCTCGGAGAAGCGCGGCTGGTAAGGCCGCGCAGCCCTTGCCCCGTCTCCAAGGCCGCCCCCATCCCGGTCGGCGAACCGGGACCCCTACGCACCTAACCTAAGGTGTCGTTAAGCGGCCACCCCTTGCAACCTACCCCACCCGCCGGCTAGCGGAATGGGGTTGCCGGTTCCTTCCGGGAAATAAGGGCCAAAGGGGGAGTATTGTCTCACACGGGTAACTGGCTCCGACCCGTGCTCGACTCAGCCCCCCAGGATCCCGTCTTCCCCTCCCCGACGCTCGACTTCACCAGGGTTGCCAACTGGGAAGGTGGATGGTTAAGCGCTCCCCCCTCCCCCATCCACTGAAGAGGGGGGGCCCGGACACAGAGAGCCCTCCTGGTCGGCGAGGAGACCAGGAAGCACCCAACGGTCTACTCTCCTAACCCAGAAGCGACGACGAAACGACGCCGGACAACCTAGCAACACGACGACGAGCTGAAGGAAGCCGACGCCGCCCCGCCGCCACCTCGCGTCCGCAGAAGGCGTACGTTCTTGAATCCTGGCGGACCGACTCCTGACCTCTTCTAGAGACGGGGAACGGAGCAGCGATGATGACCTCGACGTTCCCCATCCCCTCTTCACCCACGTACTCCGGTGAAGGGCACCACCTGAAACATCGGAAGGGAGGGGTGTTTGTGAGGGAGCAAGTTTGGAAGGAAGGGAAGGAATACAAGGATTTGGAGTGGATAGGTGGGACACCACTGTCACGGAGTGAAGGAGGGAATGTGACAGTGGCCGCTCGGGGCCCCGGGGACGCATCCCCTTGTACCACTACCTGGACGGAGAAGAGTCCAGGGTGGCACCCCCTGGGGGAAACCTAACCTTTTTTTTTTTTTTTTTACATGGGGAAATGAGTTACCTCACCGTCAGCCGCGTGGGGATCGCCGCGGCCGGTGTGTGGGACTCCCCGACGCCGATTAATCAATACGACCGGCGCCGGTATACCCACTAAAACCCCATGGGAGCCTTCTTCCGCAAGGGTGCCGGGGTCACGGTACACAGCGTGAGCCTTACTCCGCGACCCCGGCGAGCGGTGGGCCGCCTCATAAACAGAGGCGGCCTCTCCTGTGTGGGCCGGGTGAGAGTTACCCGGCCCTGAGAGGGTCGCGCGGCTGCCTCTCGCGCCCTCTCGCGGCATTGGTGCGGGCGGAGGCCTGTTGCGATCCCCGTGGCCTCAACGCCCGCTGCCGCACGCCCGTGGCCTTACCGCCACGGGCGTCACTCCACGCCGCTCCCCGCGGCGGCTGTTACAGCCTTCGCGGCCGCGGCTGCGCCCGGCGCCGTCCGGCTGGCCGAGATCTTCCTCCTGGTGGGCTTTTTGGCCCTACAGGGCTTTGAGCCCACCTGGTGACCGGCCGGCCTGCCCGCGGCCTCGCACACAGAACAGTGCGGTTTTGCGTTGCAGGGGCCGGTCACCAGATGCCCGGTCTGTCCGCAGCGGTAACACATACCGCTGCGGTCCACCTCCGAGGTGCACACCGCCGCCACGTGGCCAACCTCGTGGCAGCGGTAACACCTCTGGGCCCTATGGGGCAGGGCCTTCACAGTCGCGGAGGCCCATCCCACCAGGAGCTTCGTCCCCGAGGAGAGGAGCTGTTTGGCGGCCGCCACCGGGCAGGCCACCACCGTCTGGCCCATCCCGTCAATGCCGGGACGGACCTTCGACGTCTTGATGCTCCCGAGGGAGCATCTCGTGGTCCGCGCGATGGCGGCGGCCACGTCCTCTTCGTGCGTGTGGTCGTCCAAGCCCGAGATGCGAAGACACACAGTCTTCTCGGGCCTGGAGACGCGCACGTCCTCGGGGTAGAGGACGGTCCTCAGCTGTTCAGCGAGGGCGTCCGCCTGGGGGGCGCTGTTGGCACCTGGTACCACCAGCATCCGCGCCCCAGTGCGGGCCCTCTTCAGCCGGAGGCCGCCCTCGATTCCTACGTCGGCCAGCCGGATGTTGGCCTTGGCCTTAGAGAGGAGGTCCGCGTACGTGACCCCCCGGTCCGCCGCGCCTGGCTGGAGCGTCAGGACGACGGCAGCGGACCTAGGGGGGCGCAATCGCGGAGCCCTCCTCTCTTTCGGCTTTTCTACTGTTTTGGGCGCTGGGGGTGGGGGAGGGGGGGGCTGCGAGGCCGGAGCCTGCGCCACATCCCCCTTCCCTTTTCCCTTGCGTCTCCTCTCCCTGCGCCGCTGAGCGCGGGTGAGCTGCGCTGCAGCGGCGGTCGTTGCCGGCTGGGTGCCGGACGACGGTGGGGCCTTGTTTTTGGCCCTCTTCTTTCGGCCGACCGTCGTCCAGCCTTCGGCCGCATCTGCAGCCGGAGGAGGGGGCGCCGGATCGGCACGTGGCAGCGACGAGGATGCCGCCGTCTCTACTGAGACCCGCTGTGTGGGTAGCGGGGGAAACTCCTCCGCCAAGCGCCCAGAGATGAGCGAGGGGCTCGGCGGAGGGGTGGGCCTAGCACGGGGAGCGGGGCTCGGCAATGGAGCCGGGCGTAACCGCTCCTCTATGGCTGCGAACTTGCTCTCCATGAGGAGAGTTAGCTGACTCAAGTTCGCAGCCATCGCCGTCTCCAGGTCTGGCGGTGGTGCCGGCTGCGCGGTTTCGGCGCGCGGCTGCGTCAGCGCCGTCTGGAGGCTCCTCACTTCGCTCCGGAGGTCAGCCAGCTGCGCCTCCATGCGGCTATTCGCCGCACGGAGCAGGGCGACCTCCTCGCTGTTCGTGCGAGTGAGGAGCTCTTCGGAGGCCTCCTGAATGGAGGCCACCGCTTCTTTGAGTGCCTTTTGAAGGGTCCCTTTTAGACCCTTCGACACTTTGGCCACTCCGGCCACCACCGCCAGTGAGTCGGCAATCTGCCGCTGGAGGCCCTCCGCGTGGTTAGCGCTCTCCGCGTGAGCATCTGAAGGGGCCTGGCCCGCAAGGGGAGGTCCGGCTCTAAGCCTGGTTACCCTTGCGGTCGCCATCGATTGGGCCCTCTCCACGATCTCTTTTTCGCTTTGGAGCGCAAGCTCCGCGCGTTGGGCCTCCACTAGCGCCTGCTTTGCGGCTGCTAGGCCCACGTATTCTCCTGTTGTTGGAGGACGGCCTCTGCCCCGCTTAGCGTCCGGCGCTTGAGCAGCCGGTGGCTTGGGCGGGGGCTTGACGGGGGCCGTCCTCCTTTCATCTTCCGACAACGACGAGTCCGATGTCTCGAACATCTCGTCGAGGTCGTCCAAGGCCAGGTATCGTCGCAGCGCCTCGTTGCGCGCGACCTCCCTGGCCTTGTCTCCTTTGTTTGGGGGGGGCTTGGTGGACCCCCCCGCCTCGTCCGCAGATGGATTTCGGGACGAGCCCGCCGAGTCGTTCTCCGACTCGGCACGTCGCCTGCTTCGCGTGACGCGTGAGGCGGTCTGGCCGCCCTTCCCCTCCGGTGCTTTGGCAACCGGGGCCTTTGGTGGGGCCTGGACAGGGGGGGGCGGTACGTCCTCGTCTCCGGATGATCCGGACGAGGACACATCTACAGACCCAAGCGGCTGCGACCGCGTGGTGCGGGAGCCATCTTGAGGGCTCTTCGGTTCCTCAACCGGCGACGAGATCGCCGAGAGGAACCGAGAGTAGAAACTTTTTTCTCCGCCCTTCGCGGGCCCTTTCGTGTCGTGTTGTTTTGTTGGCCCTTCTCGGGCCTCTCCCCTACATCGTCAACCGCCCTTCTCGGGCACATCGTCTGAGGGTTTTGGTTTTAGAGATCTCCATTTTGTTCCCACGAGTCATTAACATTTTATACATAAAAACGGGGTGTGGTCCGCAGTAACGGCCGGGTTTACCCCCCCGACCTCAAAGCCTCTCGCCCTGCGCCGCAGCTTAGGCATTAGGGGATTTTTTATTGAGGTGCTCATCCTCTTGGGCCAGCCGGTTAAGGCCAGCCCCGCGGTCCCGTGTGGCCGCGAGACGTGACCACGACACCACACGGGGAAACGCTCGACGTAGTGCACAGTGACGAGACTCTCGCCCCGCCACTGTGCCGTCGCCACCACGAACGTCGTGTTGGGTGCGTGGCAGAACACGCACCCTCCACCTAATGGCAGCCAGCGGAGCAGAGCTCGACGCTGGTTACCGGCACCACTCCACCTCGGATGAACCTCAGCGGAGCGGCGCGTCACCTTACTTCGGAGAGGAGGGGTGTTTGGGGAGGAATACGTTTGGAAGGAAGGGAAGGAATACGAGGATTTGGAGTGGATAGGTGGGACACCACTGTCACGGAGTGAAGGGGGGAATGTGACAGTGGCGGCTCGGGGCCCCGGGGACGCATCCCCTTGTACCACTACCTGGACGGAGAAGAGTCCAGGGTGGCACCCCCTGGGGGCGGGAAACCTAACCTAACCTAACCTAACCTAACCTAACCTAACCTAACCTAACCTAACCTAACCTAACCTTTTTTTTTTTTTTTTTTTTTTTTACATGGGGAAATGAGTTACCTCACCGTCAGCCGCGTGGGGATCGCCGCGGCCGGTGTGTGGGACTCCCCGACGCCGATTAATCAATACGACCGGCGCCGGTATACCCACTAAAACCCCATGGGAGCCTTCCTCCGCATTGATGCCGGGGTCACGGTATACAGCGTTGGCCTTAGTCCGCAACCCCGGCGAGCGGCTGGCCGCCCCGTAAACAGGGGCGGCCTCTCCTGTGTGGGCCGGGTGAAGGATACCCGGCCCTGAGAGGGTCGCGCGGCTTCCTCTCGCGCCCTCCCGCGGCATTGGTGCGGGCGGAGGCCTATGTGATCCCCTGGCCTCGACGCCCGCTGCCGCTCGCCCGTGGCATTACCGCCACGGGCGTTACTCCTGGCCGCTGGGCGCGGCGGTTGGAGTCACCGCCGCGTCTGCGGCTTTGCCCGGCGCCATCCGGCTGGCCTGGACGTTTCTCCTGGTGGGCTTCTTAGCCCCGCAGGGCTTCGAGCCCAGCTGGTGCCCGGCTGGCCTGCCCGCGGCCTCGCACAGAGGACAGTGCGGTTTCGCCGAACAGGGGCCGGACACCAGGTGCCCATCTTTACCGCAGCGGTAACAATTACCGCTGCGGTCTACATCTGAAGGGCATACCGCCGCCACGTGGCCAACCTCGTGGCAGCGGTAGCACCTTTGGGGCCTACGGGGCAGGGCCTCAACGGTTGCGGAGGCCCAGCCCACCAGGAGCTTCGTCCCAACAGCTAGGAGCTGTTTGGCGGCCGCCACCGGGCAGGCCACCACCGTCTGGCCCATCCCGTCTTTGCCGGGACGGACCGTCGACGCTTTGATGCTCCCGTAGGAGCATCCGGTGGTCCGCGCGATGGCAGCGGCCACATCCTCCCAGTGCGCGTGGTCGTCCAGGCCCGAGACGCGAAGACACACAGTCTTCTCGGGCCTGGAGATGCGCACGTCCTCAGGATAGAGGTTGATCCTCAATTGCTCAGCCAGAGCGTCTGCCTTGGAGGCGTCACTGGTGCTGGGAAGCACCAGCACGCGGCCCCCAGTGCGCGCCTGTCTGAGCTTAAGGCCTCCCTCTATCCCGAGGTCGGCCAGCCGGATGCGTGACTTCGCCTTGGAGAAGAGGTTCGCATACGTTACCCCTCTCTCCGCCGCGCCTGGCTGAAGCGTCAGCACAACGGCGGCGGATTTTGGGGGACGCAGACGCGGAGACCTCTTCTCCTTGGCGGCTGTCTTCTTTTTGGGTGCGGGGGGTGGAGGGGGGGGGGGGTGCGGGGGCGGGGGCTGCGCCACATCCCCCTGTCCTTTCCCCCCGCGTCCTCTTCCTCCTCGCCGCGGCGCGCTGGTGGGCTGCGCTGCCGCGGCAGTCGTGGCCGGCTGGGTGCCGGACGACGGTGGGGCTCTATTTTTGGCCCTCTTCTTTCGGCTGACCGTCGTCCAGCCTTCGGCCGCAGTTGCGACCGGAGGAGGGGGCGCCGGGCAGGCGACATGCGGCGGTCCAGAGACCGCCGTCTCCGTAGATTCCCTCCTCGATGGGAGTGGAGGGAATTCTTCCGCCAAGCGCCCAGAGATGAGCGAGGGGCTTGGCGGGGTCATCCTGGGAGGAGCGGGTCGCGGCGATCTGACCGGTCCCGGTGACGGTGCCGGTCTCGCGGGCGGTATCCGCTCCTCCAGGGCCGCAAACCTGTTCTCCATGAGGAGAATTAGACGGTCCAGGTTTGCGGCCGTCGACGTCGGTGGTGTGGGCTCTGGCGGGGGTGGTGGCGCAGAACGGACTGACCCGGCGCGAGCCTCGGCGAGCTCCGACCGGATGCTCGCCAATTCGCGGCGCAGGTCCGCCAGCTCCGCCTCCATGCGGCGATTCGCCGCACGGAGCAGAGCGACCTCTTCGGTGTCGGTGCGGCCCAGGAGCTCGTCTGAGGCCTCCTGAACCGACGACACCGCCTCCTTAAGGGCCTTTTGGAGGGTGCCCTTAAGGCCTTTCGACACTTTGGCCACCCCGGCCACCACCGCCAATGAGTCGGCGATCTGCCGTTGGAGGCCCTCGGCATGCTCCGTGCGGGACTCGGGAGGGGCCTGGCCCGCGAGGGTACCACCGGTCTTAGACCTCGTAACCCTCGCGGTCGCCATAAGTCGGGCCTTCTCCACGATATCCTTTTCGCACTGGAGCTCCAACTCCTTGCGTTGGGCCTCCACGAGCGCCTTTTTGGCGTCCGCCAGTCCCACGTATTCTCCAGTAGTTGGAGGGCGGCCTCTGCCCCGCTTGGCATCCGGCGCTTTAGCAGCAGCCGGAGGCTTGGGCGGGGGCTTAGGGGAGGCCACCCTCTCGTCGTCCTCATCGGTGCTTGAGGCCAAAGGAGATGAGTCCTCAAACACCATATCAGGCAGCCGTAGCCGCATCCTTTCACGGCGAGCAGCCGACTTACTCCTTTTATTGCCCTTCCCCTCCGGCCTTTTGGGGGCCGGGGCCTTTGGTGGGGCCTGGACAGGGGGGGGCACAATCATGTCTTCGTCCTCCGAGAAATCGGAGGACACATACTCAACTTCGAGTGGCTGCGACCGCATTGTGCGGGAGCCAGCATCTTTGGACGAGCTCGGCGCTTCCGTCGGCAATGATATCGCCGACAGGAAGCGCGAGTAAAACGTCTTTTCACCTCCGCCCTTCACGGGCCCTTTCGGGTTGGATGGTTTGGTTGGGCCCTTCTCGGGCCCCTCATCTACTTCAGCTCCGCCCTTCTCGGGCACAACGTCGGTTTGGGGTTTTGTATTAAAAGCTTCCATGTCTGTTCCCACGAGTAGTCTACGTTTTATAAAAGAAAATGGGTGTGGTCCGCAGTAACGACCGGGTTTACCCCCCCGGCCTCAAAACAGATCGCCCTGCGCCGCAGCTTAAGTATTAGGGGTTTTTTATTGAGGTTTTCTCCTCTTGGGCCAGCCGACTAAGGCAAGCCCCGCGGTCCCGTGCGGCCGCGAGACATGATCCACGACACCGCACGGGGAAACGCTCGGCGGTAGTGCCCAGAGGCGAGACTCTCGCCCCACCACTGGGCCCGCCGCCACTGTCAACGTCGGTGGGGCGCGCAGGGCAGAACTGCGCACCCTCTCCTGGCAACGGCGTCAGCGGAGCAAAATGCGTCGACGCTGAGCCGGTGCCCGCCGCTCCGCCACGAAAACCGGCAGCACGGCGCTCTCCTAACGTCGGAAGGGAGGGGTGCTTTGGGAGGAACAAGTTTGGAAGGAAAGGAAGGAATACCAGGATTTGGAGTGGATAGGTGGGACACCACTGTCACGGAGTGAAGGGGGGAATGTGACAGTGGCCGCTCGGGGCCCCGGGGACGCATCCCCTTGTACCACTACCTGGACGGAGAGGAGTCCAGGGTGGCACCCCCTAACCTAACCTAACCTAACCTAACCTAACCTAACCCAACCCAACCCAACCCTTTTTTTTTTTTTTTTTTTTACATGGGGAAATGAGTTACCTCACCGTCAGCCGCGTGGGGATCGCCGCGGCCGGTGTGTGGGACTCCCCGACGCCGATTAATCAATACGACCGGCGCCGGTATACCCACTAAAACCCCATGGGAGCCTTCCTCCCCATTGGAGCCGGGGTCACCGTATACAGCGTGAGCCTTACCCCGCAACCCGGGGGAGCGGTGGGCCGCCCTTTAAACAGGGGCCACCTCTCCTGAGTGGGCCGGGTGAAAGTTACCCGGCCCTGAGAGGGTCGCGCGGCTGCCTCTCGCGCCCTCTCGCGCCATTGGTGGGGGCGGAGGCCGATGTGACCCCCTGCCCCCGCCGCCCCCTGCCGCTCGCCCGTGGCATTACCGCCACGGGCGTTACTCCTGGCCGCTGGGCGCGGCGGTTGGAGTCACCGCCGCGCCTGCGGCTTCGCCCGGCGCCATCCGGCTGGCCTCGACTCTTCTCCTGGTGGGCTTCTTAGCCCCGCAGGGCTTCGAGCCCAACTGGTGGCCGGCCGGCCTGCCCGCGGCCTCGCACAAGGGGCAGTGCGGTTTCGCCGAGCAGGGGCCGGACACCAGGTGCCCATCTTTACCGCAGCGGTAACAGTTACCGCTGCGGTCTACGTCCGAAGGGCATACCGCCGCCACGTGGCCAACCTCGTGGCAGCGGTAGCACCTTTGGGGCCTACGGGGCAGGGCCTCAACGGTTGCGGAGGCCCAGCCCACCAGGAGCTTCGTCTCAACAGCGAGGAGCTGTTTGGCGGCCGCCACCGGGCAGGCCACCACCGTCTGGCCCATCCCGTCTTTGCCGGGACGGACCTTCGACGCTTTGATGCTCCCGAGGGAGCATCCGGTGGTCCGCGCGATGGCAGCGGCCACATCCTCCTCGTGTGCGTGATCATCCAAGCCCGAGACGCGAAGACACACAGTCTTCTCGGGCCTGGAGATACGCACATCCTCGGGATAGAGGTTTATTCGCAACTGCTCAGCCAGGGCGTCTGCCTTGGAGGCGTCACTGGCGCTGGGAAGCACCAGTATACGGCCCCCAGTGCGCGCCTGCCTGAGCTTAAGGCCTCCCTCTATCCCGAGGTCGGCCAGCCGGATTCGCGACTTCGCCTTGGAGAAGAGGTTCGCGTAGGTCACCCCTCTCTCCGCCGCGCCTGGCTGAAGCGTCAGCACAACGGCGGCGGATTTTGGGGGACGCAGACGCGGAGACCTCTTCTCCTTGGCGGCTGTCTTCTTTTTGGGTGCGGGGGGTGGAGGAGGGGGGGGCTGCGAGGCCGGAGCCTGCGCCACATCCCCCTGTCCTTTCCCCCCGCGTCCTCTTCCTCCTCGCCGCGGCGCGCTGGTGGGCTGCGCTGCCGCGGCAGTCGTGGCCGGTTGGTTGCCGGACGACGGTGGGGCTCTATTTTTGGCCCTCTTCTTTCGGCTGACCGTCGTCCAGCCTTCGGCCGCAGTTGCAACCGGAGGAGGGGGCGCCGGGCAGGCGACATGTGGCGGTCCAGAGACCGCCGTCTCTGTGGATACCCTCCTCGATGGCAGAGGAGGGAATTCATCCGCCAAGTGCCCAGAGATGAGGGAGGGACTTGGCGGGGTCGTCCTGGGAGGAGCGGGTCGCGGCGATCTGACCGGTCCCGGTGACGGTGCCGGTCTCGCGGGCGGTATCCGCTCCTCCAGGGCCGCAAACCTGTTCTCCATGAGGAGAATTAGACGGTCCAGGTTTGCGGCCGTCGTTGTCGGTGGTGTGGGCTCTGGCGGGGGTGGTGGCGCGGAACGGACTGACCCGGCGCGAGCCTCGGCGAGCTCCGACCGGATGCTCGCCAATTCGCGGCGCAGGTCCGCCAGCTCCGCCTCCATGCGGCGATTCGCCGCACGGAGCAGAGCGACCTCTTCGGTGTCGGTGCGGCCCAGGAGCTCGTCTGAGGCCTCCTGAACCGATGACACCGCCTCCTTAAGGGCCTTTTGGAGGGTGCCCTTAAGGCCCTTCGACACCTTGGCCACTCCGGCCACCACCGCCAATGAGTCGGCGATCTGCCGTTGGAGGCCCTCGGCATGCTCCGTGCGGGACTCGGGAGGGGCCTGGCCCGCGGGGGTACCACCGGTCTTAGACCACGTAACCCTCGCGGTCGCCATAAGTCGGGCCTTCTCCACGATATCCTTCTCGCATTGGAGCTCCATCTCCTTGCGTTGGGCCTCCACGAGCGCCTTTTTGGCGTCCGCCAGCCCCACGTACTCGCCTGTGGTTGGAGGGCGGCCCCTGCCCCGCTTGGCGTCCGGCGCTTTGGCAGCAGCCGTAGGCTTAGGCGGGGGCTTAGCGGGGGCCGGCCCTCTCGTCGTCCTCGTCGGTGCGTCGAGGTCCAGGGCCAGGTATTCGATGCAGCGTCATTGCGAACACCATATCGGCTCTCCTCGGAGCCGCATCTCCCGTTCTCGGCGAGCGGCCGACTTGCTCCTCTTATGGCCCTTCCCCTCCGGCCCTTTGGGGGCCGGGGCCTTTGGTGGGGCCTGGACAGGGGGGGGTCCTAGTCATCATCCTCCGAGAGGACGTCGGAGGACTCCTCGAAGTCTGTCGACCGCAGTGGTGCGGGAGCCAGTCTCTGACTACTACTTGATTCTTCCGTCGGCGATGAGATCGCCGACAGGAAGCGAGTAGAACGTCTTGACTTCCCTCTCCGCCCTTCGCGGGCCCTTTCGGGTTGGTTGTTTGGGCCCTTCGCGGGCCCCTCTCCTACATCAGCTCCGCCCTTCACAGGCACAACGTCGGTTTTGGTTTTTGTTTTAAAAGAATCCATAGCTTGTTCCCACGAGTACACAACTTTTTATAAAAGAAAACGGGGTGTGGTTCGCAGTAGCGACCGGGTTTACCCCCCCGGCCTCAAAACCTCTCGCCCTGCGCCGCAGCTTAGGTATTAGGGGTTTTTTATTGAGGTGCTCTCCTCTTGGGCCAGCCGGTTAAGGCAAGCCCCGCGGTCCCGTGTGGCCGCGAGACGTGACCACGACACCACACGGGGAAACGCTCGACGGTAGTGCCCAGTGGCGAGACTCTCGCCCCACCACTGGGCCCGCCGCCACTGTCAACGTCGTGTTGGGCGCGCAGGGCAGAACTGCGCACCCTCCTCCTGGCAACGGCAGCCAGCGGAGCAAGATGCTCGACGCTGGTTACCGTGCCCACCGCTCCGCCTCGGAAGAACCTCAGGACGGCGCGTCACCTTACTTCGGAGAGGGAGGGGTGTTTGTGTAGGAGGTTTGGAAGGAGGGGGAAGGAATACAAGGATTTAGAGAGTGGATAGGTGGGACACCACTGTCATGGAGTGAAGGGGGGAATGTGACAGTGGCGGCTCAGGGTCCCGGGGACGCATCCCCTTGTACCACTACCTGGACGGAGAAGAGTCCAGGGTGGTACCCCCTGGGGGTAACCCAACCCAACCTAACCCGGGTGAAGGTTCTCGCCCTGCGCCGCAGCTTAACCTAACCAGTCCTTTTTTTTTTTTTTTTTTTTACTTGGGGAAATGAGTTACCTCACCGTCAGCCGCGTGGGGATCGCCGCGGCCGGTGTGTGGGACTCCCCGACGCCGATTAATCAATACGACCGGCGCCGGTATACCCACTAAAACCCCATGGGAGCCTTCCTCCGCATTGATGCCGGGGTCACGGTATACAGCGTTGGCCTTAGTCCGCAACCCCGGCGAGCGGCTGGCCGCCCCGTAAACAGGGGCGGCCTCTCCTTTGTGGGCCGGGTAAGAGTTACCCGGCCCTGAGAGGGTCGCGCGGCTACCTCTCGCGCCCTCTCGCGGCATTGGTGCGGGCGGAGGCCTATGTGATCCCCTGGCCTCGACGCCCGCTCCCGCTCGCCCGTGGCATTACCGCCACGGGCGTTACTCCTGGCCGCTGGGCGCGGCGGTTGGAGTCACCGCCGCGGCTGCGGCACTGCCCGGCGCCATCCGGCTGGCCTGGACGTTCCTCCTGGTGGGCTTCTTAGCCCCGCAGGGCTTCGAGCCCAGCTGGTGACCGGCCGGCCTGCCCGCGGCCTCGCACAAGGGGCAGTGCGGTTTCGCCGAGCAGGGGCCGGACACCAGGTGCCCATCTTTACCGCAGCGGTAACAGTTTCCGCTGCGGTCAACTTCCGAAGGGCATACCGCCGCCACGTGGCCAACCTCGTGGCAGCGGTAGCACCTTTGGGGCCTACGGGGCAGGGCCTCAACGGTTGCGGAGGCCCAGCCCACCAGGAGCTTCGTCTCAACAGCGAGGAGCTGTTTGGCGGCCGCCACCGGGCAGGCCACCACCGTCTGGCCCATCCCGTCTTTGCCGGGACGGACCTTCGACGCTTTGATGCTCCCGAGGGAGCATCCGGTGGTCCGCGCGATGGCAGCGGCCACATCCTCCTCGTGTGCGTGATCATCCAAGCCCGAGACGCGAAGACACACAGTCTTCTCGGGCCTGGAGATACGCACGTCCTCGGGATAGAGGTTTATTCGCAACTGCTCAGCCAGGGCGTCTGCCTTGGAGGCGTCACTGGCGCTAGGAAGCACCAGTATACGGCCCCCAGTGCGCGCCTGCCTGAGCTTAAGGCCTCCCTCTATCCCGAGGTCGGCCAGCCGGATTCGCGACTTCGCCTTGGAGAAGAGGTTCGCGTAGGTCACCCCTCTCTCCGCCGCGCCTGGCTGAAGCGTCAGCACAACGGCGGCGGATTTTGGGGGACGCAGACGCGGAGACCTCTTCTCCTTGGCGGCTGTCTTCTTTTTGGGTGCGGGGGGTGGAGGAGGGGGGGGCTGCGAGGCCGGAGCCTGCGCCACATCCCCCTGTCCTTTCCCCCCGCGTCCTCTTCCTCCTCGCCGCGGCGCGCTGGTGGGCTGCGCTGCCGCGGCAGTCGTGGCCGGTTGGGTGCCGGACGACGGTGGGGCTCTATTTTTGGCCCTCTTCTTTCGGCTGACCGTCGTCCAGCCTTCGGCCGCAGTTGCAACCGGAGGAGGGGGCGCCGGGCAGGCGACTTGTGGCGGTCCAGAGACCGCCGTCTCCGTTGATTCCCTCCTCGATGGTAGAGGAGGGAATTCCTCCGCCAAGCGCCCAGAGATGAGCGAGGGGCTTGGCGGGGTCATCCTGGGAGGAGCGGGTCGCGGCGATCTGACCGGTCCCGGCGACGGTGCCGGTCTCGCGGGCGGTATCCGCTCCTCCAAGGCCGCAAACCTGTTCTCCATGAGGAGAATTAGACGGTCCAGGTTTGCGGCCGTCGTCGTCGGTGGTGTGGGCTCTGGCGGGGGTGGTGGCGCGGAACGGACTGACCCGGCGCGAGCCTCGGCGAGCTCCGACCGGATGCTCGCCAATTCGCGGCGCAGGTCCGCCAGCTCCGCCTCCATGCGGCGATTCGCCGCACGGAGCAGAGCGACCTCTTCGGTGTCGGTGCGGCCCAGGAGCTCGTCTGAGGCCTCCTGAACCGACGACACCGCCTCCTTAAGGGCCTTTTGGAGGGTGCCCTTAAGGCCCTTCGACACCTTGGCCACTCCGGCCACCACCGCCAACGAGTCGGCGATCTGCCGTTGGAGGCCCTCGGCATGCTCCGTGCGAGACTCGGGAGGGGCCTGGCCCGCGAGGGTACCACCGGTCTTAGACCTAGTAACCCTCGCGGTCGCCATAAGTCGGGCCTTCTCCACGATGTCTTTTTCGCACTGGAGCTCCAACTCCTTGCGTTGGGCCTCCACGAGCGCCTTTTTGGCGTCCGCCAGACCCACGTATTCTCCGGTAGTTGGAGGGCGGCCTCTGCCCCGCTTAGCATCCGGCGCTTTTGCAGCAGCCGTAGGCTTGGGCGGGGGCTTAGGGGAGGCCACCCTCTCGTCGTCCTCGTCGGTGCTCGAGGCCAGAGGAGATGAGTCCTCGAACACCATATCCGGGAGTCGGAGCCGCATCCGATCTCGGCGAGCGGCCGACTTACTCCTCTTTTGGGCCTTCCCCTCCGGCCCTTTGGGGGCCGGGGCCTTTGGTGGGGCCTGGACAGGGGGAGGCACCATTAGGTCGTCGTCCTCAGAGAAGTCTGAGGACACGTACTCCACCTCTAGTGGCTGCGACCGCAGTGTGCGGGAGCCAGCATCTTTGGAAGTACTCGGCGCTTCCGTCGGCGAGGAGATCGCCGACAGGAAGCGCGAGTAAAACGTCTTCCCACCGCCCTTCTCGGGCCCTTTCGGGTTGGTGTTTGGGCCCTTCGCGGGCCCCTCTCCTACATCAGCTCCGCCCGTCACAGGCACTGCGTCAGTTTGGGGTTTTTTATTTAAAGCATCCATATTCTGTTCCCACGAGTACTACTGCATTTTAAAAAGAAAAACGGGGTGTGGTCCGCAGTAGCGACCGGGTTTACCCCCCCGGCCTCAAAACCTCTCGCCCTGCGCCGCAGCTTAGGTATTAGGGGTTTTTTATTGAGGTTTTCTCCTCTTGGGCCAGCCGGTAAGGCAAGCCCCGCGGTCCCGTGTGGCCGCGAGACGTGATCCACGACACCACACGGGGAAACGCTCGGCGGTAGCGCCCAGTGGCGAGACTCTCGCCCCGCCACTGAGCCCGCCGCCACTGTCTACGTCGATGGGGCGCGCAGGGCAAAACTGCGCAGCCCTCTCCTGGCAACGGCGCCAGCGGAGCAAGGTGCGTCAACGCTGGGCCGGTGCCCGCCGCTCCGCCATGAAGACCGGCAGAACGGCGCTCCTCCTTTTCGTCGGATGGGAGAGGTGTTTGGGGAGGAATACGTTTGGAAGGAAGGGAAGGAATACCAGGATTTGGAGTGGATAGGTGGGACACCACTGTCACGGAGTGAAGGGGGAATGTGACAGTGGCCGCTCGGGGCCCCGGGGACGCATCCCCTTGTACCACTACCTGGACGGAGAAGAGTCCAGGGTGGCACCCCCTGGGGGAACCCAACCCATCATTAGTATCTAAAAATAATATAGTTATTTTTTTTTTTTTTTTACATGGGGAAATGAGTTACCTCACCGTCAGCCGCGTGGGGATCGCCGCGGCCGGTGTGTGGGACTCCCCGACGCCGATTAATCAATACGACCGGCGCCGGTATACCCACTAAAACCCCATGGGAGCCTACTTCCGCATTGATGCCGGGGTCACGGTACACAGCGTGAGCCTTACTCCGCAACCCCGGCGAGCGGCGGGCCGCCCCATAAACAGGGGCGGCCTCTCCTGTGTGGGCCGGGTGAAGGTTACCCGGCCCTGAGAGGGTCGCGCGGCTGCCTCTCGCGCCCCCTCGCGGCATAGGTGCGGGCGGAGGCCTCATTGATCCCCAGGCCCCAACGCCCGCTGCCGCTCGCCCGTGGCATTACCGCCACGGGCGTCACTCCTTGCCGCTCCCCGCGGCGGTTGGAGTGTCCGCCGCGGCCGCGGTCCTGTCCGGCGCCTTTCCGGCTGGCCGGGACTTTCCTCCTGGTGGGCTTGGCCCTGCAGGGCCTCGAGCCCAGCTGGTGACCGGCTGGCCTGCCCGCGGCCTCGCACACAGGGCAGTGCGGTTTCGCCGAGCAGGGGCCGGTCACCAGGTGACCGGCTTTTCCGCAGCGGTAGCAGTCACCGCTGCGGTCCACCTCCGAGGTGCATCCCGCCGCCACGTGGCCAGCCTCGTGGCAGCGATAGCACCTCTGGGTGCGGTGGGGGAGGGCCTTCACAAGGGCCGAGGCCCAGCCCACCAGGAGCTTCGTCCCAACTGCAAGCAGCTGTTTGGCGGCCGCCACCGGGCAGGCCACCACCGTCTGGCCCATCCCGTCTCTGCCGGGACGGACCGTCGACGCTTTGATGCTCCCGTACCGAGCATCCGGTGGTCCGCGCGATGGCAGCGGCCACGTCCTCCCAGTGCGCATGGTCGTCCAGGCCCGAGACGCGAAGACACACAGTCTTCTCGGGGCTGGAGATGCGCACGTCCTCGGGATAGAGGTTTATCCTCAGTTGCTCAGCCAGGGCGTCTGCCTTGGAGGCGTCACTGGCGCTGGGAAGTACCAGTATACGGCCCCCAGTGCGCGCCTGCCTGAGCTTTAGGCCTCCCTCTATCCCGAGGTCGGCCAGCCGGATGCGTGACTTCGCTTTGGAGAAGAGGTTCGCGTAGGTCACCCCTCTCTCCGCCGCGCCCGGCTGAAGCGTCAGCACGACGGCGGCGGTTTTTGGGGGACGCAGACGCGGAGACCTCTTCTCGACAGGCGGCTTGTCCTTCTTTTTAGGTGCAGGGGGTGGAGGAGGGGGGGGCTGCGAGGCCGGAGCCTGCGCCACATCCCCCTTTCCTTTCCCCCCGCGTCCTCTACCTCCTCGCCGCGGAGCGCTGGTGGGCTGCGCTGCCGCGGCAGTCGTGACCGGTTGAGTGCCGGACGACGGTGGGGCCTTGTTTTTGGCCCTCTTCTTGCGGCCGACCGTCGTCCAGCCCTCCTCGGCCACGGCCGGGAGAGGGAGGGGCGCCGGACCGGCGGGCGGTGGTGGGATGGACGTCACCACCGCCGTCTCCATACTTGCCCTTTGGGAGGGCAACGGGGGGTACTCCACAGCCGAGAGCCGCCTCACACCAGGCGAGCTCGGCTGGGAATAGGGCCTAGCTGCGGGAGCGGGGCTCGGAGTTGCTACCGAGCGCAACCGCTCCTCCATGGCCGCGAACCGACTCTCCATGAGGAGAGTCATTCGGTCGAGATTCGCGGCCATTTCCGACTCCACATTTGGCGGGGCTGGCGGCGCGGCATCTGGCCGCGGCCGCACAATCTCCGCCTGGAGGCTCCTGAGCTCGTTACGGAGGTCAGCGATCTCTGACTCCATGCGGCTGTTTGCCGCACGGAGCAGGGCGACCTCCTCGCTGTTGGTTCGGCTCAGGAGCTCCTCCGAGGCCTCCTGGATGGCCGCCGCAGCCTCTTTAAGGGCCTTCTGGAGAGTCCCCTTCAGGCCCTTTGAGACTTTGGCCACCCCGGCCACGACCGCCAAGGAGTCGGCGATCTGCTTCTGCAGGCCCTGCGCGTGAGCCGCGCGAGCCTCTGGAGCGGCCTGGCTCGCGAGGGCGGGAACGGTCCTAGACCTCGTCGCCCTCGCGGTAGCCATTGTTGAGGCACGCTCCACAATCTCCTTTTCGCTCGCGATCTCGAGCTCAGCGCGCTGGGCCTGCACAAGCGCCTGCTTGGCAGCAGCTAGGCCCACGTACTCCCCCGTTGTTGGAGGGCGCCCCCTGCCCCGCTTGTCGTCCGGCGCTGTAGCTGCCGGAGTCTTAGCCGGGGGTTTAGGAGGCGGCCTCTCCTCGTCATCCTCATCCGTCGACGACGCCAACGGAGAGGAGTCCGAGAAGACCATGTCCGGCAGCCGGAGACGCATCCTGTCTCTACGGGCTGCCGACTTACTCCTTTTGGCCGTCCCTGCCGACCCTTTGGGGGCCGGGGCCTTTGGTGGGGCCTGCACAGGGGGCTTAGCGGGGGGGGGTAGTATCCCCTCTTCGTCGGACGACGTCGGCGGTGAGAGGTCGTCTAGAGCCAGGTACGACCTCAACCGCGTGTTGCGGGAGGAAGCCTGGCTCTTGCCCTTCCCCTCCGGCTCTTTCGGAGCCGGGGCCTTTGGTGGGGCCTGAGCAGGGGGGGCCTTCCCTTTCCCGGATGGGCCGGGTAGGAACGCATCTACATCCTCAAGCCGCTGCAACCGCACTGTGCAGGAGCTGGCTTGAGTGGAAGAGCTTTTCGCTTCCGCCGGCAGAGAGATCGCCGACAGGAAGCGTGAGTAAAAACTCTTGTCTCCGCCCTTCTCGGGCCCTTTCGAGTGAGTTGGTTTGCCCTTCGCGGGCACGTCACCTACATCATCACCGCCCTTCTCGGGCACTACGTCAGATGTTTTAGAAATTGAATCAGCCATTTTTTGTTCCCACGAGTCGAAAACTTTTTATAAAGAAAAAACTGGGTGTGGTACGCAGTAGCGACCGGGTTTACCCCCCCGGCCTTAAAACAGCTCGCCCTGCGCCGCAGCTTAAGTTTAGGGGTTTTTTATTGAGGTTGTCTCCTCTTGGGCCAGCCGGTTAAGGCAAGCCCCGCGGTCCCGTGTGGCCGCGAGACGTGATCCACGACACCACACGGGGAAACGCTCGGCGGTAGCGCCCAGTGGCGAGACTCTCGCCCCACCACTGAGCCCGCCGCCACTGTCCACGTCGATGGGGCGCACAGGGCAAAACTGTGCAGCCCTCTCCTGGCAGCGGACCAACGGAGCAAGGTGCTCAACGCTGGCCCGGTGCCCGCCGCTCCGCCACGAAAACCGGCAGCACGGCTCTCTCCTAACGTCGGAAGGGAGGGGTGTTTTGGGAGGAACAAGTTTGGAAGGAAAGGAAGGAATACCAGGATTTGGAGTGGATAGGTGGGACACCACTGTCACGGAGTGAAGGGGGGAATGTGACAGTGGCCGCTCGGGGCCCCGGGGACGCATCCCCTTGTACCACTACCTGGACGGAGAAGAGTCCAGGGTGGCACCCCCTGGGGGGGGGGAACCCAACCCAACCCTTTTTTTTTTTTTTTTTCATGGGGAAATGAGTTACCTCACCGTCAGCCGCGTGGGGATCGCCGCGGCCGGTGTGTGGGACTCCCCGACGCCGATTAATCAATACGACCGGCGCCGGTATACCCACTAAAACCCCATGGGAGCCTTCCTCCGCATTGATGCCGGGGTCACGGTATACAGCGTTGGCCTTAGTCCGCAACCCCGGCGAGCGGCTGGCCGCCCCGTAAACAGGGGCGGCCTCTCCTGTGTGGGCCGGGTGAAGGATACCCGGCCCTGAGAGGGTCGCGCGGCTTCCTCTCGCGCCCTCTCGCGGCATTGGTGCGGGCGGAGGCCTATGTGATCCCCTGGCCTCGACGCCCGCTGCCGCTCGCCCGTGGCATTACCGCCACGGGCGTTACTCCTGGCCGCTGGGCGCGGCGGTTGCTGTTACCGCCGCGTCTGCGGCTTTGCCCGGCGCCATCCGGCTGGCCTGGACGTTCCTCCTAGTGGGCTTCTTAGCCCCGCAGGGCTTCGAGCCCAGCTGGTGCCCGGCCGGCCTGCCCGCGGCCTCGCACAGAGGACAGTGCGGTTTCGCCGAGCAGGGGCCGGACACCAGGTGCCCATCTTTACCGCAGCGGTAACAATTACCACTGCGGTCAACTTCCGAAGGGCATACCGCCGCCACGTGGCCAACCTCGTGGCAGCGGTAGCACCTTTGGGGCCTACGGGGCAGGGCCTCAACGGTTGCGGAGGCCCAGCCCACCAGGAGCTTCGTCTCTACAGCTAGGAGCTGTTTGGCGGCCGCCACCGGGCAGGCCACCACCGTCTGGCCCATCCCGTCTTTGCCGGGACGGACCGTCGACGCTTTGATGCTCCCGTAGGAGCATCCGGTGGTCCGCGCGATGGCAGCGGCCACATCCTCCCAGTGCGCGTGGTCGTCCAGGCCCGAGACGCGAAGACACACAGTCTTCTCGGGCCTGGAGATGCGCACGTCCTCAGGATAGAGGTTGATCCTCAATTGCTCAGCCAGAGCGTCTGCCTTGGAGGCGTCACTGGTGCTGGGAAGCACCAGTATGCGGCCCCCAGTGCGCGCCCGTCTGAGCTTAAGGCCTCCCTCTATCCCGAGGTCGGCCAGCCGGATGCGTGACTTCGCCTTGGAGAAGAGGTTCGCATACGTTACCCCTCTCTCCGCCGCGCCTGGCTGAAGCGTCAGCACAACGGCGGCGGATTTTGGGGGACGCAGACGCGGAGACCTCTTCTCCTTGGCGGCTGTCTTCTTTTTGGATGCGGTGGGTGTAGGAGGGGGGGGCTGCGAGGCCGGAGCCTGCGCCACATCCCCCTGTCCTTTCCCCCCGCGTCCTCTTCCTCCTCGCCGCGGCGCGCTGGTGGGCTGCGCTGCCGCGGCAGTCGTGGCCGGCTGGGAGCCGGACGACGGTGGGGCTCTATTTTTGGCCCTCTTCTTTCGGCTGACCGTCGTCCAGCCTTCGGCCGCAGTTGCAACCGGAGGAGGGGGCGCCGGGCAGGCGACATGCGGCGGTCCAGAGACCGCCGTCTCCGTAGATTCCCTCCTCGATGGGAGAGGAGGGAATTCTTCCGCCAAGCGCCCAGAGATGAGCGGGGGGCGTGGCGGGGCCATCCTGGGAGGAGCGGGCCGCGGCGATCTGACCGGTCCCGGTGACGGTGCCGGTCTCGCGGGCGGTATCCGCTCCTCCAGGGCCGCAAACCTGTTCTCCATGAGGAGAATTAGACGGTCCAGGTTTGCGGCCGTCGTCGTCGGTGGTGTGGGCTCTGGCGGGGGTGGTGGCGCGGAACGGGCAGGCCCGGCGCGAGCCTCGGCGAGCTCCGACCGGATGCTCGCCAATTCGCGGCGCAGGTCCGCCAGCTCCGCCTCCATGCGTCGATTTGACGCACGGAGCAGAGCGACCTCTTCAGAGTCGGTGCGGTTCAGGAGCTCCTCCGACGCCTCCTGAACGCTCGCGACTGCCTCCTTGAGGGCTTTTTGAAGGGTGCCCTTCAACCCTTTACTGACTTTGGCCACTCCGGCCACCACCGCTAGGGAGTCCGAGATTTGCCTCTGGAGGCCCTCGGCGTGCTCCGCTCTGACCTCGGGAGGGGCCTGGCTCGCGAGGGTACCGCCGGTCTTGGACCTAGTAACCCTCGCGGTAGCCATAAGTCGGGCCTTCTCCACGATGTCCTTTTCGTTTTGGAGCTCTAGCTCCGCACGTTGGGCCTCCACAAGCGCTCTCTTGGCGTCTGCCAGCCCCACGTATTCTCCTGTGGTTGGAGGGCGGCCTCTGCCCCGCTTGGCTTCCGGCGCTTTAGCAGCAGCCGTAGGCTTGGGCGGGGGCTTAGGGGAGGCCACCCTCTCGTCGTCCTCGTCGGTGCTCGAGGCCAGAGGAGATGAGTCCTCGAACACCATATCCGGGAGTCGGAGCCGCATCCGATCTCGGCGAGCGGCCGACTTACTCCTCTTTTGGCCCTTCCCCTCCGGCCCTTTGGGGGCCGGGGCCTTTGGTGGGGCCTGGACAGGGGGGGGCACCAATAGGTCTTCGTCCTCAGAGAAGTCTGAGGACACGTACTCCACCTCTAATGGCTGCGACCGCAGTGTGCGGGAGCCAACGCCTTTAGACGAGCTCGGCGCTTCCGCCGGCAATGAAATCGCCGACAGGAAGCGCGAGTAAAATGTCTTATCGCCTCCGCCCTTCACGGGCCCTTTCGGGTTGGATGGTTTGGTTGGGCCCTTCTCGGGCCCCTCACCTACGTCTGCTCCGCCCTTCTCGGGCACAACGTCAGTTTTGGATTTAGTAGCTTGCATCTTGTTCCCACGAGTAGTCTTCGTTGTATGGTTGAAATGGGTGTGGTCCGCAGTAATGACCGGGTTTACCCCCCCGGCCTCAAAACAGATCGCCCTGCGCCGCAGCTTAAGTGTAGGGGATTTTTTATTGTGGTGCTCATCCACTTGGGCCAGCCGATCAAGGCAAGCCCCGCGGTCCCGTGCGGCCGCGAGACGTGACCACGACACCGCACGGGGAAACGCTCGGCGGTAGCGCCCAGTGGCGAGACTCTCGCCCCACCACTGGGCCCGCCGCCACTGTCAACGTCGGTGGGGCGCGCAGGGCAGAACTGCGCACCCTCTCCTGGCAACGGCGTCAGCGGAGCATGATGCGTCGACGCTGAGCCGGTGCCCGCCACTCCGCCAAGAAGACCGGTGAAGTGGCGCTCTCCTTACGTCGGAAGGGAGGGGTGTTTGTGGAGGAATACGTTTGGAAGGAAGGGAAGGAATACCAGGATTTGGAGTGGATAGGTGGGACACCACTGTCACGGAGTGAAGGGGGGAATGTGACAGTGGCCGCTCGGGGCCCCGGGGACGCATCCCCTTGTACCACTACCTGGACGGAGAAGAGTCCAGGGTGGCACCCCCTGGGGGAACCCAACCCAACCCTTTTTTTTTTTTTTTTTTTTTTTTTTACATGGGGAAATGCATTGCCGCACCATCAGCCGCGCGGGGAATGCTCGCGGCCGGTGTGTGGGGCTCCCCGACGCCGATTAATCAATACGACCGGCGCCGGTATACCCACTAAAACCCCATGGGTGCCTTCATCCGCCTTAGTGCCGGGGCCACGGTACATAGCGTGAGCCTTACTCCGCGACCCCGGCGAGCGGTGGGCCCGCCTCGTAAACAGGGGCGGCCTCTCCTGTGTGGGCCGGGTGAGAGTTACCCGGCCCTGAGAGGGTCGCGCGGCAACCACTCGCGCCCTCTCGCGGCATTAGTGCGGGCGGAGGCCTGTCTCGTGAACCCAACCCTTTTTTTTTTTTTTTTTTTTTTTGATAACGCAGGGGGAATGTCTTTTCTTGCGACACTCCCTCGGGCCCTGGGGGAGGGTGACCGAGGGGAGTGTGGGACTCCCAGCGGAATGGATCTCCACGCATAACTACCGCCGAGGGCGGTAGTAGTCGCGAGATCCCGTCCGCCGGACTACCCACTAAACCTAACCTGCGCCTCTTTCCCACGCTTTTACGGGGCGCCACGAGAACTAGAGCGGTGCTACTACATTCGTGACGCCCCTACGTCTGGCAATCTTCAGGACACCCCGAAGGCAAGGTGCCCTGCTTCATCAACAGGGGGGGAAGTCCGCGGGTACCCCCGGTCCCCGCGGCCCCCTGTGACGGCACTAAGGGAGGTGGGCTGCGTAGCGACGCCGCCGGCCGCCAGTCCGCCGTCGCCGGATCGGGTCTGCGTACGCATCCACCTCCCTGGTCCTCTCCGCGGCCTCCTTCAGGGACATTACCGTCTCGCTGAAGGAGGAAACCGCTCTCCATCCGTCCTCGCTCGACAGCATGGCTTCTACCAACTGCTGGAGCGAGGACACAGGACCGACAATACTATCTAGCTGATGACGCTGAGGTCCCCAGGCGGCGCACTCCACCAGCGTGTGATACGCTGTATCGTTGGGTGCGCCGCACTCTGCACATTCTGGCGTCGGTTCACGCCCCGCTGTCTGATGCAGATACTTACCGAAGCACCCATGCCCGGTAAGTATCTGCGTCAGCCTGTACGTTAGGGTCCCGTACTTCCTCGAGACCCAACGAGACAGGTGGGGGCGGACCGCCGCCACCGTCTCTGCTCCTGCTTCTGGGGTCCTCAGGTCATCAGCCCAATCTTGGATCAGGGCCTCGGTCGCCAAGACCCTGATCCTTCTCACAACTGCCGGACACGGTCTCTCTCCTCTCTCTCTGGTGTCCTGTCGGTAGCGGTGCACTGCCGCGAGCACCTCCGCCTGGCGTTCCCAGGGCGGATCACTCGCGAGCAGTGTCGCCGCCGTCCACGACACTGTCCGGTACCCCCGGATGGCCCGCACCGCCAGGACCCTCTGAGAACGTCTCAGATGGGTCCTGTTCTTGCGGTGAAGAGCATCGACCCATACGGGGGCACCGTACAGGGCCATGCTCCGCAGGACACCAGTATATAACTTTCTACAGACCGTGCCCGGCCCTCCCACATTGGGTAAGAGTCTGGCCAGGGCGGCAGCGGCACCTAGCAATCTCGGGGCCAGCTGGGTGAAGTGGGCCCCGAAATTCCACTTTCCGTCTAGGACAAGGCCCAGGTACTTCATCTGGGCCTTTACCGCTACCGCCACTCCCTGGACGGCGACGTGCGTGCCCCGAGGCGGTTGTCTACGTCGTCCGTGGAACATGAGGGCCTCCGTCTTCTCTGCGGAGACCCTCAAGCCTAAACGGCGTACCCTTTCTACAACCAACGCCGTTGCGGCGTTGGCTAGTTCCACGGACTCCTCGTAGGTTCCGCCCCGGGCCGTGATGAGGGTGTCGTCGGCATAACAGATCACCCCCATCCCGGGCAGGACTGGCTCGCGGAGGAGCCAGTCGTAACCAATATTCCACAGGATCGGACCCAGCACCGAACCCTGTGGAACACCGCACACGACACGTCGCCTACCAGAGATCTGACCAAAACCGCCCTCCCAGAGGATATGTCTGTCTTGGAGGTACGCCTCCAACAGTCTGACAAGGTACAGAGGCACTCCCTGAGACCGGAGTGCCTCTAGAATCGTTTCGAAAGGTAGACTGTTGAAGGCATTTTGGATATCCAAAGATACCACCAAGACAGACTCCTCTATGCTCTCCGCCTCTCTCGTGAGGCTCCTTAATGCGAACAGGGCGTCCAGGGTTGAACGCCCCGCCCTGAAACCATACTGAGCCTCCGAGAGTCCAGGCCCGTCGGAATCCAGGTGCTGGACGAGGCGGCTCGCCAAGATCTTCTCGAACACTTTTGCCACCTCGTCCAACAGCACGATGGGCCTGTAGGCGGAGGGATCATCGGGAGGGCGGCCCTCTTTCGGGATGAGGCACAGCCGGCCCTCTTTCCACTGCTTCGGGAACTCACCTGTCCTGATGCAGGCGTCAAAGAGTTCCCGAAGCTGGCCGCCTAGATGTTTGGCGGCCAGGAAGAGGACCCGGCCTGGGACCCCGTCCGGTCCCGGTGCCGTTTTCCGGCCCCGGAGTCGATCCAGGGCCATTTCCATTTCTTCCTCGGAGACTGGGGGAGGATCAGTCTCCGAGGGTACAATCCGAGGAGGACACATCCTAGGAGGAGCAAAGGCTCCCGGGTCCGGGAAGAGTCCATCTATAATTCTGTTCAGGACCCCGTCCGGCAGGGACTCCGTAACCGGGGTGGAGCAGGCGCGCATTTTCTTGCGCGCCACCCGGTACGGACGTCCCCAGGGGTCCGCATCCAGTGTGGATAGGATTTCTTCCCGAGCCCGGGTCTTCGCCTGACAAATGGCCACCTGAAGAGCCTTCTTGGCAACCCTATACTCCTCCAAGCGATGTTCCTCCTCACCTCTGTCCGGAGGATGCCGACGCCGGCAGTTCTTCAGAGATCGGCGAGCCCGAAGGGCTGCCTCCCTCAGACTCCCGATCTCCGCGGTCCACCAGTAAACCGCTGGTTTCTGCCGACGTCGACGCGACCGTGGCATCGAGGCATCGCAGACCCTCGTAAGGGTTCTGCGCATGCCCTCCGCCAGATCCTCCGGACAGGTGTTTCTCTCTCGGTTGGTCCAGCCCTGGACGACGGCCATTTCCTCAGCCAGCTCGGGGTCGAGCCGGCTGATGGCCCATCGAGGGAACTGGCCGTGGCTACGTGGGGGGTTTGACCCTGTTCTGTTAGGAGGAGGGGAGACCTCGAACCTTATGTAGAGGTGGTCCGACAGAGTCTCCACCTCCTCCTCGACTTTCCAGTTCGTCACCCTGCGTGCGATCGCATGGGTGGCAAACGACAAATCTACTACGGAGCCACCCCGCGCTCGCACGCAGGTGTGGACCGAACCTCGGTTCAAAAGGGTCAAACCACTTTGAAATGCCCACGTTTCCACAGCCAGTCCCCTCAATTCGGTGACAGTGTTTCCCCAGGAGCGGGATTTGGCGTTGAAGTCGCCGAGTACGAACGTCGCCCTCGGCGACTGTCTGCCCACGGCGGGCCTGGCAGAATCCAAGAAACGCTCGAATTCTGCCAGGGGGCGGGTGGGGGGAAAGGACACACCTATGTAGGGGTGCTCCCCCCACCCTGCCACCGCGTAACCCCGCCCCCGCCCGATCTCGATGAGCGGGGTGCCAGCGCCCGAACTGGCCACCACTGCCACCGTGTCGTCCAGGTCCCCAACCCAGTTGCTCTGGGCGGGGACGTAATACGGCTCCGATATTACGGCCAGACCAACCTCCCACTCCGCCATGGACTGCAGGAGTAAATCCTGGGCCCCGGCGGAGTGGTTTACGTTTCCTTGCAGGAGTCTAGTATGTCGTCCGGGCATATTAGTGGGACATACTAGACTCCTGCTGGTTCCTTGCTATCCCGACGTTCGCCGGGGGGACAAACTTGCCTCTCACATGCGGAGGGAGGCAGCCCCTCGACAGTGAGACGTGGTTTGCGTCGAGACCCGACTCGGCGCAAACCACACAGTGAGCGTTAGGCTCGGAGCATTGAGCGACCCTGTGTCCGCTTTTGCCGCAGCGGAAACACAGGGCCGACCTGTCAACTCGCCCATCCGGGCACATTACTGTGATGTGGCCCGTGTAGAGGCACCGCATACAACGTATGGGTCGCCTCTCACGGGCCGAGACCTCCGCTGAGCTGAAGCCCACGCAAATGTGCTTCAGCTCAGTCAGCATTTTCGCGACCGGGATGGGGCATTGGACGTAGGCAGCGCCCATCCCCCCCGGTCCCACACCGATACCGCCAGATCGAACATGCTCGCGAGGGCAGTTCCCTGCGCGAGCGATGGCCTCCTCTAATAACCAAGGCGTGACCGAGTCGTCAAGCCCTGTGACACGAATGTCTCCTTTCTTCACAGGCCTGGCGACCTCGGCCACGCCTGTCAACACTGCACTGAGGGCCAAAGCCAACCGGTCGGCCTTCTCGATGCCCTCCGGCCCTGGTGGCAGCTCCAAGAGCCGGGCATCGTTGGCCGTCCGGTTGATCTTAAGGCCCTCCTTGAGGCCCATCGCTTGCAGGTCCACTACCTTCGCGGCCTGCTCAAAAACCTGGCGGTATGTTACCCCGTTCCTAGCGGCCTCGGGCAGCAGCGTCACCATTACCGCTGCTGCCTTGGCCTCTACTAGCGGGGCCGGCTTCCTCGGAGGAGGTCTCCTCACCGGCGCGTATCCCTGCTGGGGGGCGGAGTATTGAGGTGCGGGGGTCAGGGCAGGGTATCCCCCTGCTCTTCTTGCGCCCCGTCCTCTCCCTCTGCCCCTCCTACCACCTCCCACCACTGTCCACTCACCCTGGTCTTCCTGGGAAGGGTAGGGAGCAGTGGGGGGGATCGACCACACTGGGGGGGCAGGAGCCACCCCCTGTCTTCTGGGGGCCCTCTGCACGCCGGAGGGGCCCGGTTTCGACGGCGGGCGCGGAGGGCCCACCACTTTTGCATACGACGGGGGAGCGGGGGTCGCCACCGTCGGGATTGGCTCACACTCCATCGCCAGGGGCTCCGCCAGATCGTCGGAGACCCTGGGAGGAGCAGCCGTGGGCGGCGTGGCACCCGAGGTCCCGGGTGCCGCCTTGTTTCTTTTGTCCGCCGCAAGCGGCGGACCGGTGACCCGGGGGGGGGGTAGGCGGTCCTCAAGGCCCGCGAAGCGGGCGTTGATGAACTCCCCCATCGACAGGATTATGGAGCGTTTCAGCTCCTCCACGTCGAATGGGGGAGATTCGGTGGTTGAGCTCCCCCCCTTTTTCTGAGGCGGGGGCCCTTCGACACTAGTCGCGGCCTCCTTGGCCGCAACTTCCCTGGCCGCGGCCTCCTTGGTCGCGGCTTTCCCTTTGGCGGTGGCCTCCTTGGCCGCAGCCTTGTCCTTGGCCGCGGACTCCTTGGCCGCGGTCTTCATTTCCTCGAACTCCCTACGGTATGACCGAATCTCGGCCCGTAGGGAGTCCACCTCTCTCTTGAGCTTCAGATTGTCGAGGCTCAGTTTCCTTGTTTCGGCGTCGACGGTCCTCTTGGAGAGACTCTCGGTCACCTCCATGAGGGCCGCCGCCGCCTCCTTCAATTTCTTGATATAACCCCCCTTGAGGTTCCCCGAGGTCTGGGCAACGTTGTAGATCGCTGCCACATGGACGCCGGCCATGGTGCGGAGCTCCTCCGCATCCAAGAGGTCGACGTCCGTAACCCTCGGGTCCATCTCGGGGGGTATATCCTTTCCTGAAGGCGCAGAGGCCTTCGTCTTCTTTTTAGCGTTCTGGCGGAGGTCGCTGACAAAGGCCTCTGCCTGAGCCTCGACATCTGCAGTCTCTTCGCGGGACAGCGTCGTCCCGACGCTTACTCCGCGGTGACGGGCCCCCAGGAGCACCTTGGCGCGCCGGGTCCCTGGCCTCTGGGTGTCCTCCTGGGTCACCAGCTTTCTACCCGACTCGTCCGAGTCGGATTCAGCATTCTCTCCGCGGGAGTGTGCGTTAGTCCGTTTCCGGACGTCGCACACTCCCGAGGCGCGACTCTGTGCCGAGTCGGCCATTAGAAGAGGGCCCCCCCCATGGGGATGGAGAGGGGAGGTCCAAAACGAGCAACAAATCCAATCACGCAAGCAGAATCAAAATCCAGTGGGAAAAAGCCAAGTAAACAGTCAAAGTAGAAAACAATCCAAAACAGACAAATCCGGGTCAACAGGTAGGCAAGAATGTCAGAAATCCGATAAACTAGCCAAGTCGTCAACAGTAATCATCAAAAACACCATCCAGAATACTTTCGAAAAACCTTCCCAAATGTTGTTCGAATTTATCCACCACTTATCGCACCCGTGCAATGAGGCTTCAGCTCCTGGCACAGTTGGCCGGGCCCGGGCTTCCCCGGGTAAGCTATATCACACTCGTGGGTACGATTAGCCACAAATTCATCTTTCTAAAGCTAACCGACACACAGTTTTTCCAATGTCAGGGGTCACCCATCCATGTACTGACTGCGGCCGGTGTCGCTTAACATTCGTGATCGGCTAGAGCGCGGCATTCCGCCTGCGTCAACTAGCCGCTCCTCGTGAACCCAACCCAACCCAACCCTTTTTTTTTTTTTTTTTTTTGACGAGGGGAAATCCATTTGCGGAGACCACGCCGCGGGGGTCAGCGGCGTGGTACTGTGGGACTCGCCGGCCTGATGGGCTGCCGGAATACCCACTAAAACCCCCCGGTGTTCCTCCTTTCGCCGTGTTGCCGGGGCCGCGGTACATAGCGTGAGCCTTACTCCGCGACCCCGACTGGCGCTGGCCGCCCCTGTAACGGGGGCAGCCTCTCCTTGGCCGGGGATTGAACGTCCCCGGCATCTCCCTATCCTGAGGGAATGAGGGGGTCACGCGGAACACCAACGCGCCCCCTCGCGGCTTGCGTGCGGGTGGAGGCCGGCAAGGACCCCCGGTGGCCTCGACACCCGCATGCCGCATACTTACGGCGGCCGGAGGTCCGACTGGACCGTCCGGCGCCGTCGTCGCCTCCGGTTGTTTCGGCGGGAGAGAGCTGCGGACTCGCGTTCTCTCTCCCGCTCCGCCGCCTCCTTTGCGGACATTACCGCCTCGCAAAAGGAGGCGACGGCGTCCCAGTTGGTGCTGCTCCCAGCCATGGACAGAACCACGGCCGGGAGCGAGAGGTCACGTCCGATGATTGCGCCGAGGGCACGACGCTGCTCATCCCATGCGGAACACTCCTGAAGAGTGTGCAGCGCCGTGTCCTCGGCGCCGGCACTACAATGGTGGCACCCTGCCGTCTGCTCCCGCCTTATTTGACACAGGTACCTCCCGAAGCATCCATGCCCCGAGAGGACCTGCGTCAGGCGGTACGACAGGGCGCCGTGCCGTCTGTCCAACCAGGTGGATAAGGCGGGCCGAATAGCCGCAATAATGCGGTGGCCAGCGCTGGGGTGCGCTAGTCGGGTCGCCCATTCTGCCGTGAGATCACGCCGGAACTCCGCCCTCTTGCCCTCGATTTCTCGGGGCGCGGGTCGGAAGTCCCGGCGGAGTGCGTCCTTGCGCCACTCATAGAGGCGCGAGAGAACTCTCGCCTCTAGATCCCATGGCAGGGATCCAGCAAGGAGGGAGGCCGCCTCGAAGGAGATCGTGCGATATCCCCTAATAGCCCTGACGGCCATCACGCGCTGCGGTCTGCGCAGCAGCGCGACGGTTTTGGCCGTCAGGTGCTCCGCCCATATTGGGGCCCCATACAGGGCCATGGATCGCACGACCCCCTCGTGGAGCTTCCGGCACGGCGCGTTCGGCCCCCCGATGTTGGGTAGGAGCCGGGACAAAGCGCCGGCTGCCCCCAACAATTTGGGGGCCAACGCCTCGAAGTGCGCCGAAAACTCCCATCGGCTGTCGAGGACGAGTCCGAGGTATTTCATCCTCGCCCCGACAGCGATGCGCGTACCTCCCACGTCGATGTGCAGGTCCGAAGGCGGCTTGTTCCGAGGCCCGTGGAAGACCACGGCCTCGGTTTTGTGCAAGGCCACCTTCAGACCCAGCAGCTGGATCCTGGCGACCACGTGCGCCACCCCTGCTGTGGCCAATCGGCCCGCCTCTTCGTGGGTCCTTCCCCGCGCCGCCACTAGCGTATCGTCAGCGTAACACGTCACGCTGACGCGGGAAAGGACTGCACCACGGATAGTCCAATCATAGGCGATGTTCCACAGGAGCGGGCCCAGAACCGACCCCTGTGGAACACCGCACGTCATAGCTCGCCGACTCCAGCCGGCATGACCCGGGAAGACGACGGCCCTCTCTGAGAGGTAGTCCCCGACGATGCGGCGGAGGTAGGTCGGCACTCCGTGATAACGGAGCGCCTCCCTAATGCAGCTCCAGGGGAGGGTGTTGAAGGCATTGGATATGTCCAATGATACCGCCAACAACACCTCTCCCCGAGCTACTGCCTCCTCCGCTTGGCTCTTCACTCGCGCTATGGCGTCTATGGTGGGGCGCCCCTGGCGGAAACCAAACTGGTTTTCCGCCAGATCCGGCCCTGTCTCCTCAAGGTGCCGGACGAGGCGGTTTGCGAGCACACGCTCGAAGAGCTTGCCCACCTCGTCCAGCAACACAATGGGCCGGTAGGCGGACGGAGAGTCCGCCGGGCGCCCCTCCTTCCTGATCAGGACCAGCTTCCCGGTTTTCCACCGGGTTGGGAACTGGCCCTGAATCAGGCACGCCGTGAAGAGCCTCGTCAGGCGGGACTCCAGGGCGTCGTGGGACAGAACCCACGCACGCCCCGGTATGCCGTCGAGGCCGGGGGCGGTGTTTTTGGATTTCATCCTCAACACCGCCGCACCCAGCTCTTCCCGGGTCACTGCGGGCACAGGCTCGTCGTCATGACCCGCGTTGGGCTCCGCTGATGGCGGCGCCATCGCGGGAGGCGGATGCTCTGCCCTCGAGGGGAACAGAGCGCCGACCACGTCGGTCACCACGTGTGGGGGGAGACTCTGGGTCAGCGGAGGCGCCCATGGCCGGAGTTTCTGCCGGACTAGATGGTATGGGCGCCCCCATGGATCGCGATCCAGCGTCCCCAGGAGCTCCTCCCACGCCGCCGACTTGGCGGCTTTGATGGCGACTTTCATGGCCGTCCTGGCGCTTCTGTACCCCTCGTACAGGCGCGCCTCTACGGCCGCTGCTTCCTCACCCTGGCGACGCCGTCTCCTGTACCTGGCGTACTGGTTTCGCGCTCGGAAGCAGGCTGAACGCAGCCGTGCTATCTCCGCGCTCCACCAGTACGCCTGGCGAGCGGGCCTGAACGGGCCCGCTCTCGGCATCGCAGCGTCGCAAATCGACGTCAGCAGCGACCGTAGTGAATCCGCCTCCTGATTCGCGTCCGGCAATTCCGCGAGGTCGGGTCCCGATGGCCATGTGTGGACGATCAGGGCCTCGCGGAATGCCTCGCGATTCAGCTTTTTAATAGCCCAACGCGGGTAATTCTCCGTAGGGGGGAGCATATCCGCTCGAGGGTCTGGGTCTCTAGGGGAGACGCTGAACCGGATGTATCTGTGATCCGACAGCGTCTCAACCCTTTCCAAGACCCTCCAGTTTTCCACACGGCGCGCTATAGCGGGGCTGGCGAACGAAAGGTCGACGATCGACCCGCCCCGCATTCGCACGCACGTGTGGACTGACCCCCTGTTTAGGACGACGAGCCTGTGCTGGATCGCCCACTCCTCCAGCGCCTCTCCGCGCTGGTCAGTGGCCGGGGAACCCCAGGCCATAGATTTGGCGTTGAAGTCCCCGAGCATGACCACGGGGAGAGGGTGGCTCTGAGCGACGATCCTGCCCGCATCAGCCAGCCAGCTTTCGAAGTCGGCGAGACTTTCATTCGGGGAGCAGTAGCCACCGACAACTACTGTCTCCCCGATGGTGGCCGCGACGAGGCCCCTACCCCTCTGGATGTTGGTGAGGGGGGGGCTACCCGCAGCCGTCCGCACTATTAAGACCACCGAGTCGCCCAGGTCTCCGGCCCAGTCATCCCTGGGCGGGATCCGGTACGGCTCGGCGGCCACAGTCACCTGTATATTCCACTGCGCCATGCTGTGGACCAGGAGATCCTGAGCAGTGGCGCAGTGGTTCAAGTTTGTGTGGAGGAAGTGGAGGGCTTGGTCCATTATTTGGTTTTAGCCCCCACTTCCCCCTGTGACTGCTGCGGAACCGGCTGCGTCTGGGCTGGCTTGCCCGTCGCGGCTTGGTTCTGTGACCTTTTGTTATTTCTCCTGGTGGGCTGTGCCCTGCAGTGCGGCCCTCCGCCCAGCTGGTGGTTAGCCGGCCTGCCAGCCGCTTCGCAAATTGCGCAGTGCGGCTTGGCCGTGCAGGGACCGGTAACCTTATGTCCAGCCTGGCCGCAGCGGTAGCAGAGACCGCTGCGGTCCACTTCGGAGGTGCATTTCGCCGCCACGTGATGTAATTCGTGACAGCGGAAGCACCTCGGGGCTCGCGGAGGAAGGGCCCTTACAGTGGCTGAGGCCCAGCCTACCAGGAGCTTGATATTCTCCAATTTTTTGGCGACCGCCACAGGGCAGGCCACCACTGATGCTCCCAGCCCGTCGGGGCCGGGGCGGATCTTGCTCGGCCGGATTTTGTCCGCCGAGCATTCTGTGGCCCGCGCTATTGCGGCCGCCACGTCAATTTCATTTGTGCAGTCATCCAGGCCGGAGATGCGAAGACTAATTGTCTTCTCGGGCCTGGACACTGCCACGTCCTCGGGATTGAGGACGCGTCGAAGGCTATCGGCGAGCGCGTCTGCTTTCGGGGCGCTATCAGCGCCCGGCAGAACCAGCATACGCGCCCCCGTTCGCGCCACCTTTATTCTAACGCCGCCCTCAATCCCGAGGTCGGCTAACCTTATCTTAGATTTGGCTTCGGACAGAAGGGTCTCGTACGTGACCCCTTTGTCCCCCGCGCCTGCTCTAATTGTTAAAACAACCACGGAGGACCTCGGCGGTCTAATCCGCGGAGCCCTTCTGCCCTTAGCCTGTGCGGCTTCCTTTGGTTTGGCTGGGGGAGGGGGCGGAGGTGGGGCGGTTTTTGCCTGAGCCTCCTGCGTCCCTTTTCCCTTCTTCTTGTTCTTTCCGCCTCGCTTCTTTTGGCGCCTGATTTGGGCGCTAGTAGGAGCGGAGGCGGAAGGGCCGTTAGCGGTCGGTCCGGGTTTGGTCGACGGGGCTGGTTGCGGTTTTTTACGCTTTGCCACCGTAGACCATCCCTCTTCGGCTTCTTCAACAGCCGGGAGTGTTGTTCTTCTTCTGGGGGTGGGGAATGGCGGAAATTCCTCCACCGAAGGCCCAGTGATGAGCGAGGGGCTCGGTAGAGGCGTGGGCCTGGCTACAAACGCTGGCCTCGGAGAAACGGTCGGCGCAGGCGATGGTGGTGGTGCCGACCGGGCCGGGCGCAGCTGCTCTACGAGGGCTGCGAACCTGTTCTCAATTAAGAGGGTGAGGCTCGCAGCCATGGCCGGGTCCATGACCTGCGGCGCGGGGTCAGGAGGTGGTACGGACCCAGGGCGTGGCCTGGTGAGCTCCGTCCTGATGCTCACCAGTTCGCTCCTGAGGTCCGCAATTTCCGCCTCCATGCGGCGATTCTTCGCACGGAGGAGGTCCACCTCTTCAGAGGTTTTTTTTTACTTGGGGAAATGCGTTACCGCACCGTCAGCCGCGTGGGGATCGCCGCGGCCGGTGTGTGGGACTCCCCGACGCCGATTAATCAATACGACCGGCGCCGGTATACCCACTAAAACCCCAAGGGAGCCTACTTCCGCATTGATGCCGGGGTCACGGTACACAGCGTGAGCCTTACTCCGCAACCCCGGCGAGCGGTGGGCCGCCTCCTAAACAGAGGCGGCCTCTCCTGTGTGGGCCGGGTGAAGGTTACCCGGCCCTGAGAGGGTCGCGCGGCTGCCTCTCGCGCCCTCCCGCGGCATAGGTGCGGGCGGAGGCCTCATTGATCCCCAGGCCTCAACGCCCGCTGCCGCTCGCCCGTGGCATTACCGCCACGGGCGTCACTCCTTGCCGCTCCCCGCGGCGGCTGATGGTGTTGCCGCCGCGGCCGCGGCTCTGTCCGGCGCCATCCGGCTGGCCGGGACGTTTCTCCTGGTGGGCTTGGCCCTGCACGGCCTCGAGCCCAGCTGGTGACCGGCTGGCCTGCCCGCGGCCTCGCACACAGGACAGTGCGGTTTCGCCGAGCAGGGGCCGGTCACCAGGTGACCACCTTTTCCGCAGCGGTAACAGTCACCGCTGCGGTCCACCTCCGAGGTGCATTTCGCCGCCACGTGGCCAGCCTCGTGGCAGCGATAGCACCTCTGGGTGCGATGGGGGAGGGCCTCTACCGTAGCCGAGGCCCAGCCCACCAGGAGCTTCGTCCCAACAGCGAGGAGCTGTTTGGCGGCCGCCACCGGGCAGGCCACCACCGTCTGGCCCATCCCGTCTCTGCCGGGACGGACCGTCGACGCTTTGATGCTCCCGTAGGAGCATCCGGTGGTCCGCGCGATGGCAGCGGCCACGTCCTCCCAGTGCGCATGGTCGTCCAGGCCCGAGACGCGAAGACACACAGTCTTCTCGGGCCTGGAGATACGCACGTCCTCGGGATAGAGGTTTATCCTCAGTTGTTCGGCTAAGGCGTCCGCCTTGGAGGCGTCACTGGCGCTGGGGAGCACCAGTATTCGGCCCCCAGTGCGCGCCTGCCTTAGCCGTAGGCCTCCCTCTATCCCGAGGTCGGCCAGCCGGATCCTGGACTTCGCCTTGGAGAAGAGGTTCGCGTACGTAACCCCCCGCTCCGCCGCGCCTGGCTGTAAAGTCAGGACGACGGCGGCGGATTTTGGGGCACGCAAACGCGACCTCTTCTCCTTCGGCTTCCTCTCCTTTTTGTTGGACGCTGGGGGTGGAGGAGGGGGGGGCTGCGAGGCCGGAGCCTGCGCCACATCCCCCTTTCCTTTCCCCCCGCGTCCTCTACCTCCTCGCCGCGGTGCGCTGGTGGGCTGCGCTGCCGCGGCAGTCGTGGCCGGTTGTGTGCCGGACGACGGTGGGGCCTTGTTTTTGGCCCTCTTCTTGCGGCCGACCGTCGTCCAGCCCTCCTCGGCCACGGCCGGGAGAGGGAGGGGCGCCGGACAGGCGGGCGGTGGTGGCGCAGAAGCCGACGACACCGCCGTCTCAACTGAATCCCTCCTCGAGGGAAGAGGGGGAAACTCCCCGGCCGGGCGCCCAAAGATGAGCGAGGGGCTCGGCGGGGGTGTGGGTCTGGCTCGAGGAGCAGGGCTCGACCTGGGGGCTGGCCCCGGTTGGGGGGTCAGCCGGGCCGAGCGCATCTGCTCCTCCATGGCCGCGAACCTGCTCTCCATCGCGAGAGTGAGTTGGTTCAGGCTCGCGGCCATTGTCTCCTGTATGGCGGACGGTGACTCAGCTGGCGGCGGCGCAGGAGCGGCACGCGGCCTGACGAGTTCCGTCTGAAGGCTCCTCAGTTCCTTCCGGAGGTCAGCGATCTCTACCTCCATGCGGTTATTCGCCGCACGGAGGAGGGCGACCTCCTCGGAAGATGTCCGACTGAGGAGCTCTTCTGAGGCCTCTTGGATGGCCGCAGCCGCATCCTTTAAGGCCTTTTGAAGGGTCCCTTTCAGACCCTTCGACACCTTGGCCACGTTAGTGACCACCGCCAGCGAGTCAGCGATCTGTCGCTGGAGGCCCTCCGCGTGAGCAACACGAGCATCGGGAGGGGCCTGGCTCTCGGGGGGTGGACCAGTTTGGAGTCTGGTCAACCTCACCGTAGCCATCGCCGAGGCCTGCTCCACGATTTCTTTCTCCGCCTGGAGCTCTAGCTCCGCGCGTTGGGCCTCCACGAGTGCCTTCTTGGCATCCGCCAGACCCACATACTCCCCTGTGGTAGGGGGACGGCCTCTGCCCCGCTTGGCGTCCGGCGCTTTGGCAGCAGCCTTAGCCTTGGCGGGGGTTTTGGGGGCCGGTCTTTCTTCGTCATCGGACGAGGACGAGAGTGATGACGACTCCATCATCTCGTCCAGGTCGTCAAGGGCCAGGTAGCGTCGCAGCGCCTCATTGCGCGCGACGTCCCTGGCCTGTTCTTCTTTGGTGGGGGGGGACTTTGTGGACGCCCCCGCCTCGTCCGCAGGTGGATTTTGGGACGAGGCCGCCGACTCTGCCTCTGAATCGGCACGCCGCCTGCTCCGCGTGATGCGGGGCTCAACAATATCGCTACTACTCGAGGCCTCCGGCTGTGATGAAATCGCCGAGAGGAACCTCGAGTAGAAGGTCTTCTCTCCGCCCTTCTCGGGCCCTTTCGTGTTGGGTTTGCCCTTCGCGGGCACCTCACCTACCTCTACACCGCCCTTCTCGGGCACTACGTCTTTGGGTTTAGTTAGAAATTTGTCCATGCTGTTCCCACGAGTCAAAAACATTTTAAGGGTAAAAAACGGGGTGTGGTCCGCAGTAACGACCGGGTTTACCCCCCCGGCCTCAAAACAGATCGCCCTGCGCCGCAGCTTAAGTATTAGGGGTTTTTTATTGAGGTTGTCTCCTCTTGGGCCAGCCGGTTAAGGCAAGCCCCGCGGTCCCGTGTGGCCGCGAGACGTGATCCACGACACCACACGGGGAAACGCTCGGCGGTAGCGCCCAGTGGCGAGACTCTCGCCCCACCACTGAGCCCGCCGCCACTGTCCACGTCGATGGGGCGCGCAGGGCAGAACTGCGCAGCCCTCTCCTGGCAACGGACCAGCGGAGCAAGTTGCGTCAACGCTGGGCCGGTGCCCGCCGCTCCGCCACGAACCGGCAGAACGGCGCTCTCCCTTTCATCGGATGGGAGGGGTGTTTGGGGAGGAATACGTTTGGAAGGAAGGGAAGGAATACAAGGATTTGGAGTGGATAGGTGGGACACCACTGTCACGGAGTGAAGGGGGGAATGTGACAGTGGCCGCTCGGGGCCCCGGGGACGCATCCCCTTGTACCACTACCTGGACGGAGAAGAGTCCAGGGTGGCACCCCCTGGGGGGAACCTAACCTAACCTAACCTAACCTAACCTAACCTAACCTAACCTAACCTAACCTAACCTAACCTAACCTAACCTAAAACCTTTTTTTTTTTTTTTTTTTTTTTATACATGGGGAAATGAGTTACCTCACCGTCAGCCGCGTGGGGATCGCCGCGGCCGGTGTGTGGGACTCCCCGACGCCGATTAATCAATACGACCGGCGCCGGTATACCCACTAAAACCCCATGGGAGCCTTCCTCCGCATTGATGCCGGGGTCACGGTATACAGCGTTGGCCTTAGTCCGCAACCCCGGCGAGCGGCTGGCCGCCCCGTAAACAGGGGCGGCCTCTCCTGTGTGGGCCGGGTGAAGGATACCCGGCCCTGAGAGGGTCGCGCGGCTTCCTCTCGCGCCCTCTCGCGGCATTGGTGCGGGCGGAGGCCTATGTGATCCCCTGGCCTCGACGCCCGCTGCCGCTCGCCCGTGGCATTACCGCCACGGGCGTTACTCCTGGCCGCTGGGCGCGGCGGTTGGAGTCACCGCCGCGTCTGCGGCTTTGCCCGGCGCCATCCGGCTGGCCTGGACGTTTCTCCTGGTGGGCTTCTTAGCCCCGCAGGGCTTCGAGCCCAGCTGGTGCCCGGCCGGCCTGCCCGCGGCCTCGCACAGAGGACAGTGCGGTTTCGCCGAGCAGGGGCCGGACACCAGGTGCCCATCTTTACCGCAGCGGTAACAATTACCGCTGCGGTCTACATCTGAAGGGCATACCGCCGCCACGTGGCCAACCTCGTGGCAGCGGTAGCACCTTTGGGGCCTACGGGGCAGGGCCTCAACGGTTGCGGAGGCCCAGCCCACCAGGAGCTTCGTCCCAACAGCTAGGAGCTGTTTGGCGGCCGCCACCGGGCAGGCCACCACCGTCTGGCCCATCCCGTCTTTGCCGGGACGGACCGTCGACGCTTTGATGCTCCCGTAGGAGCATCCGGTGGTCCGCGCGATGGCAGCGGCCACGTGCTCCGCGTGCGCGTGGTCGTCCAGGCCCGAGACGCGAAGACACACAGTCTTCTCGGGCCTGGAGATGCGCACGTCCTCAGGATAGAGGTTGATCCTCAATTGCTCAGCCAGAGCGTCTGCCTTGGAGGCGTCACTGGTGCTGGGAAGCACCAGTACGCGGCCCCCAGTGCGCGCCTGTCTGAGCTTAAGGCCTCCCTCTATCCCGAGGTCGGCCAGCCGGATGCGTGACTTCGCCTTGGAGAAGAGGTTCGCATACGTTACCCCTCTCTCCGCCGCGCCTGGCTGAAGCGTCAGCACAACGGCGGCGGATTTTGGGGGACGCAGACGCGGAGACCTCTTCTCCTTGGCGGCTGTCTTCTTTTTGGGTGCGGGGGGTGGAGGAGGGGGGGGCTGCGAGGCCGGAGCCTGCGCCACATCCCCCTGTCCTTTCCCCCCGCGTCCTCTTCCTCCTCGCCGCGGCGCGCTGGTGGGCTGCGCTGCCGCGGCAGTCGTGGCCGGCTGGGTGCCGGACGACGGTGGGGCTCTATTTTTGGCCCTCTTCTTTCGGCTGACCGTCGTCCAGCCTTCGGCCGCAGTTGCAACCGGAGGAGGGGGCGCCGGGCAGGCGACATGCGGCGGTCCAGAGACCGCCGTCTCCGTAGATTCCCTCCTCGATGGGAGAGGAGGGAATTCTTCCGCCAAGCGCCCAGAGATGAGCGAGGGGCTTGGCGGGGTCATCCTGGGAGGAGCGGGCCGCGGCGATCTGACCGGTCCCGGTGACGGTGCCGGTCTCGCGGGCGGTATCCGCTCCTCCAGGGCCGCAAACCTGTTCTCCATGAGGAGAATTAGGCGGTCCAGGTTTGCGGCCGTCGTCGTCGGTGGTGTGGGCTCTGGCGGGGGTGGTGGCGCGGAACGGACTGACCCGGCGCGAGCCTCGGCGAGCTCCGACCGGATGCTCGCCAATTCGCGGCGCAGGTCCGCTAGCTCCGCCTCCATGCGGCGGTTCGCCGCACGGAGCAGAGCGACCTCTTCGGTGTCGGTGCGGCCCAGGAGCTCGTCTGAGGCTTCCTGGACCGACGACACCGCCTCCTTAAGGGCCTTTTGGAGGGTGCCCTTAAGGCCTTTCGATACTTTGGCCACTCCGGCCACCACCGCCAATGAGTCGGCGATCTGCCGTTGGAGGCCCTCGGCATGCTCCATGCGAGACTCGGGAGGGGCCTGGCCCGCGAGGGTACCACCGGTCTTAGACCTCGTAACCCTCGCGGTCGCCATAAGTCGGGCCTTCTCCACGATATCCTTTTCGCATTGGAGCTCCAACTCCTTGCGTTGGGCCTCCACGAGCGCCTTTTTGGCGTCCGCCAGACCCACGTACTCTCCGGTAGTTGGAGGGCGGCCTCTGCCCCGCTTGGCATCCGGCGCTTTGGCAGCAGCCGGAGGCTTGGGCGGGGGCTTAGGGGAGGCCCCCCCCCCGTCGTCCTCGTCGGTGCTTGAGGCTAGAGGTGACGAGTCCTCAAACACCATGTCTGGGAGTCGTAGCCGCATCCTATCTCGGCGTGCGGCCGACTTGCTTCTTTTGTTGCCCTTCCCCTCCGGTCCCTTGGGGGGGGCCGGGGCCTTTGGTGGGGCCTGGACAGGGGGGGGCACCATCAGGTCATCGTCCTCCGAAAAATCGGAGGACACATACTCCACTTCGCGTGGCTGCGACCGCAGTGTGCGGGAGCCAGCGTCTTTGGACGAGCTCGGCGCTTCCGCCGGCAATGAAATCGCCGACAGGAAGCGCGAGTAAAACGTCTTCTCACCTCCGCCCTTCACGGGCCCTTTCGGGTTGGATGGTTTGGTTGGGCCCTTCGCGGGCCCCTCTCCTACGTTCGCTCCGCCCGTCACAGGCACTGCGTCGGTTTGGGTTTTGTTAAAAGCTTCCATATCAGTTCCCACGAGTAGTCTACGTTTTATAAAAGAAAGTGGGTGTGGTCCGCAGTAATGACCGGGTTTACCCCCCCGGCCTCAAAACAGATCGCCCTGCGCCGCAGCTTAAGTGTAGGGGATTTTTTATTGTGGTGCTCATCCACTTGGGCCAGCCGATCAAGGCAAGCCCCGCGGTCCCGTGCGGCCGCGAGACGTGACCACGACACCGCACGGGGAAACGCTCGGCGGTAGCGCCCAGTGGCGAGACTCTCGCCCCACCACTGGGCCCGCCGCCACTGTCAACGTCGGTGGGGCGCGCAGGGCAGAACTGCGCACCCTCTCCTGGCAACGGCGTCAGCGGAGCATGATGCGTCGACGCTGAGCCGGTGCCCGCCACTCCGCCAAGAAGACCGGTGAAGTGGCGCTCTCCTTACGTCGGAAGGGAGGGGTGTTTGGGGAGGAATACGTTTGGAAGGAAGGGAAGGAATACCAGGATTTGGAGTGGATAGGTGGGACACCACTGTCACGGAGTGAAGGGGGGAATGTGACAGTGGCCGCTCGGGGCCCCGGGGACGCATCCCCTTGTACCACTACCTGGACGGAGAAGAGTCCAGGGTGGCACCCCCTGGGGGAAAACCCTGGGGGAAACCCAACCCAACCCAACCCAACCCAACCCAACCCAACCCAACCCAACCCAACCCAACCCAACCCAACCCAACCCAACCCTTTTTTTTTTTTTTTTTTTTTTTTACTTGGGGAAATGAGTTACCTCACCGTCAGCCGCGTGGGGATCGCCGCGGCCGGTGTGTGGGACTCCCCGACGCCGATTAATCAATACGACCGGCGCCGGTATACCCACTAAAACCCCAAGGGAGCCTACTTCCGCATTGATGCCGGGGTCACGGTACACAGCGTGAGCCTTACTCCGCAACCCCGGCGAGCGGTGGGCCGCCCCCTAAACAGGGGCGGCCTCTCCTGTGTGGGCCGGGTGAGAGTTACCCGGCCCTGAGAGGGTCGCGCGGCTGCCTCTCGCGCCCTCCCGCGGCATAGGTGCGGGCGGAGGCCTCATTGATCCCCAGGCCTCAACGCCCGCTGCCGCTCGCCCGTGGCATTACCGCCACGGGCTTTACGTCTTGCCGCTCCCCGCGGCGGCTGGTTCAGCCGTCGCGGCCGCGGCGCTGTCCGGCGCCATCCGGCTGGCCGGGACCTTACTCCTGGTGGGCTTGGCCCTGCACGGCCTCGAGCCCAGCTGGTGACCGGCTGGCCTGCCCGCGGCCTCGCACACAGGACAGTGCGGTTTCGCAGAGCAGGGGCCGGTCACCAGATGACCACCTTTTCCGCAGCGGTAGCAGTCACCGCTGCGGTCTACCTCCGAGGTGCATCTCGCTGCCACGTGGCCAGCCTCGTGGCAGCGATAGCACCTCTGGGTGCGATGGGGGAGGGCCTCTACCGTAGCCGAGGCCCAGCCCACCAGGAGCTTCGTCCCAACAGCGAGGAGCTGTTTGGCGGCCGCCACCGGGCAGGCCACCACCGTCTGGCCCATCCCGTCTCTGCCGGGACGGACCTTTGACGCTTTGATGCTCCCGAGGGAGCATCCGGTGGTCCGCGCGATGGCAGCGGCCACATCCTCCTCGTGTGCGTGATCATCCAAGCCCGAGACGCGAAGACACACAGTCTTCTCGGGCCTGGAGATACGCACGTCCTCGGGATAGAGGTTTATCCTCAGTTGTTCGGCTAAGGCGTCCGCCTTGGAGGCGTCACTGGCGCTGGGGAGCACCAGTATTCTGCCCCCAGTGCGCGCCTGCCTTAGCCGTAGGCCTCCCTCTATCCCGAGGTCGGCCAGCCGGATCCTGGACTTCGCCTTGGAGAAGAGGTTTGCGTACGTAACCCCCCGCTCCGCCGCGCCTGGCTGTAAAGTCAGGACGACGGCGGCGGATTTTGGGGCACGCAATCGCGACCTCTTCTCCTTCGGCTTCTTCTCCTTTTTGTTGGACGCTGGGGGTGGAGGAGGGGGGGGCTGCGAGGCCGGAGCCTGCGCCACATCCCCCTTTCCTTTCCCCCCGCGTCCTCTACCTCCTCGCCGCGGAGCGCTGGAGGGCTGCGCTACCGCGGCAGTCGTGGCCGGTTGTGTGCCGGACGACGGTGGGGCTTTTTTGGCCCTCTTCTTACGGCCGACCGTCGTCCAGCCCTGTTCAGCCGTGGCCGAGGAGGGGAGGGGCGCCGGACAGGCACTTGGGGGCGGCGTGGGTGCCGCTGTCTCCCTGGATACCCTCCTCGAAGGGAGAGGAGGGAATTCTTCCGCCGAGCGCCCTGAGATGAGCGAGGGGCTCGGCGGGGTCGTCTTGGGAGGAGCGGGCCTCACAGGCATGAGTCGCTCCTCCAAGGCCGCAAACCTATTCTCCATCAGGAGAACGATGTGGTCGAGGTTTGCGGCCGTCGCCTGTGGTGGTGGTGTGGGCTCTGGCGGTGGTGGTGGCGCGGGGCGAGCGGACACGGCGCGAGCAGCGGCGAGTTCCGAACGGATGTTCGCCAGCTCGCTGCGCATGTCCGCAAGCTCCGCCTCCATGCGGCGGTTCGCCGCACGGAGCAGAGCGACCTCCTCGGTGTCGGTGCGGTTCAGGAGCTCCTCAGAGGCTTCCTGAACCGACACTACTGCCTCCTTAAGAGCTTTTTGGAGGGTGCCCTTTAAACCCTTCGACACCTTGGCCACTCCGGCCACCACCGCCAACGAGTCGGCGATCTGGCGCTGGAGGCCCTCAGCGTGAGCTGCTCGTGCTTCGGGAGGGGCCTGGCTACCGAGGGTGGGACCGGTCTGAGACCTCGTCACCCTCGAGGTAGCCATGGCTGAGGCCCTCTCTACGATCTCCTTCTCTGTTTGGAGCTGCAGCTCCGCACGTTGGGCCTCCACGAGCGCCCTCTTGGCGTCCGCCAGGCCCACATACTCCCCTGTAGTCGGGGGACGGCCTCTGCCCCGCTTGGCTTCCGGCGCTTTGGCAGCTGCCGGTGCTCTAGGCGGGGGCTTGAGTGGGGGCACTATCCCCTCTTCGTCAGACGACGTCATGGGCGATAGGTCGTCTAGAGCCAGGAACTGCCTCATTCGCTCATTGCGGGGGGCAGCCTGGCTCTTGCCCTTCCCCTCCGGCGCTTTAGCAGCCGGGGCCTTTGTTGGGGCCTGGACAGGGGGGGCCGTCTCATCCTCAGTCCCTGATGAAAAGGACGAGGAGAAATCCTCCTGGTCAGGGCGCTTCGACCGCGTGGTGCGGGAGCTGCCTTGACTGCTCTTCGGTTCCTCTGCCGGCGATGATATTGCCGAGAGGAACCGAGAGTAAAATGTCTTTTCTCCGCCCTTCGCGGGCCCTTTCGAGTTGGGTGGTGGTGGTAGGCCCTTCTCGGGCCTCTCTCCTTCATCAGCTCCGCCTTTCGCAGGCACTACGTCTTTAGATGTTTGTTTTTTGTTCACTTCCATTTTTGTTCCCACGAGTACATACATTTTTATAAAGAAAAAACTGGGTGTGGTTCGCAGTAGCGACCGGGTTTACCCCCCCGGCCATTCACCTCTCGCCCTGCGCCGCAGCTTAGGTTAGGGGGATTTTTTATTGAGGTGCTCATCCTCTTGGGCCGGCCAATTAAGGCAGGCCCCGCGGTCCCGTGTGGCCGCGAGACGTGATCCACGACACCACACGGGGAAACGCTCGGCGGTAGCGCCCAGTGACGAGACTCTCGCCCCGCCACTGAGCCCGCCGCCACTGTCCACGTCGATGGGGCGCGCGGGGCAAAACCGCGCAGCCCTCTCCTGGCAACGGCGCCAGCGGAGCAAGGTGCGTCAACGCTGGGCCGGTGCCCGCCGCTCCGCCATGAAGACCGGCAGAACGGCGCTCCTCCTTTTCTACGGATGGGATGGGTGTTTGGGGAGGAATACGTTTGGAAGGAAGGGAAGGAATACCAGGATTTGGAGTGGATAGGTGGGACACCACTGTCACGGAGTGAAGGGGGGAATGTGACAGTGGCGGCTCGGGGCCCCGGGGACGCATCCCCTTGTACCACTACCTGGACGGAGAAGAGTCCAGGGTGGCACCCCCTGGGGGAAACCCAACCCAACCCTTTTTTTTTTTTTTTTTTTTGATAACGCAGGGGGAATGTCTTTTCTTGTGACACTGCCTCGGGCCCGGGGGGGGGTTGACCGAGGGTGTGTGAGACTCCCAGCGGCCGGAATCTCCACGCATGGCTACGAGAGCGTAGCAGTCGCGAGATTCCGTCCGCCAGACTACCCACTAAACCTAACCTGCGCCCCTAATCCCTAGCGCTTTTATGGGGCGTCACAGGATATAGACCGTAGGTACACGACTGTGACGCCCCGACGCATGGCTTAACCCCAGGGTGGCCCTCGGGGAAGGCCACCCTCTTCACCAATAGGGGGGGAAGTCCCGCGGGTGCCCCCGGACCCGCGGGCCCCTATGATGGAATCCCTAGGGCAGGAGGAGACGGGCGTAGCGACCCCTGCGCCGGCCTATGCGCCGCCGGCGAATCGGGTCTGCCGCCGCGTCTTCCTCCCTCTCCCTTTCGGCGACCTCCTTCTGGAGCATTACCGCTTCGCAGAAGGAGGCCACCGCCGCCCAACGGTCCTCACTCCGCAGCATGGCAGTGACCATGCTTTGGAGTGAGTCGACCGGTCCCGCCACGTTCTCCAACAGGTGGCGCTGAGGTCCCCAGGCGGCGCACTCCGTCAGCGTGTGGATCGCTGTGTCCTCGGGTGCGCCGCAGTGCTTACACTCCGGTGTCGGTTCACGCCCCGCAGTACGATGCAGATACTTACCGAAGCAACCATGCCCGGTAAGTATCTGCACCATCCTGTATGTGAGGGTCCCTCTTTTTCGAGGGACCCAACGCGACAGGTGGGGGCGGATCGCCTCCACCGTCGTGGCTCCAGCCACTGGGGACCTCAGGTCCTCCTCCCATTTCGCCATCAGGGCCGCGGTCGCCTCGGCCCTGACTTTCGCGACCTCTGCCAGGCACGGCCTCAAGCCTCTCCCTCGGGCATCTTGGCGGAAGCGGAACACCCTGGCGAGCGTCTCCGCTTGGAGTTCCCACGGCGGATCACCCGCCAGGAGTGTCGCCGCCGTCCAAGACACCGTCCGGTACCCCCGAATGGCCCTCACCGCAAGGATGCGCTGACAGCGCCTCAGCAACGTCCAGTTCTTGCGGTGAAGGGCGTGACTCCACACGGGGGCACCGTACAGTGCCGACCCCCTGGGGGAAACCCAACCCAACCCAACCCAACCCAACCCAACCCTTTTTTTTTTTTTTTTTTTTTTTTTGATAACGCAGGGGGAATGTCTTTTCTTGTGACACTACCTCGGGCCCGGGGGGGGGTTGACCGAGGGTGTGTGAGACTCCCAGCGGTCGGAATCCCCACGCATGACTACGATGAGCGTAGTAGTCGCGGGATTCCGTCCGCCGGACTACCCACTAAACCTAACCTGCGCCCCTCTCCCTCGCGCTTTTATGGGGCGTCACAGGATACAGCCCGTAGGTACACAACTGTGACGCCCCGACGCATGGCTAAACCACAGGATGGCCCTCGGGGAAGGCCATCCTCTTCACCAGTAGGGGGGGAAGTCCCGCGGGTGCCCCCGGACCCGCGGGCCCCTACGATGGAATCCTTAGGGTGGGAGGAGGTGAGCGTACATGCGCAGGCGGCGGCCTGTACGCCGCCGGCGGATAGGGTCCGCCAGCGCATCCTCCTCCCTCTCCCTCTCGGCGACCTCCTTCTGGAGCATTACCGCTTCACAGAAGGAGGCCACCGCCGTCCAACAGTCCTCGCTCCGCAGCATGGCAGTTACCATGCCTTGGAGCGAGTCGACTGGCCCAACCACTTGTGTCAACGAGTGACGCTGAGGTCCCCAGGCGGCGCACTCCACCAGCGTATGGATCGCTGTGTCCAAGGGTGCGCCGCATTGCTTGCAGTCCGGTGAAGACTCCCGACCCGCAGTATGATGCAGATACTTACCGAAACAGCCGTGCCCGGTAAGTATCTGCACCATCCTATACGTGAGGGTCCCCCTTTTTCGGGAGACCCAGCGCGACAGGTGAGGGCGGATTGCCTCCACCGTCGCGGAACCAGCCACTGGGGACCTCAGGTCCTCCTCCCATTTAAGCATCAGGGCCGCGGTCGCTTCGGCCCTGACCTTCTTAATCTCTACCAGGCACGGCCTTAGGCCTCTATCCCGGGCATCCTGGCGGAACTGATACACCCTAGCGAGCGTCTCCGCTTGGAACTCCCAAGGCGGATCGCCCGCCAGGAGAGTAGCAGCAGTCCAGGACACCGTACGGTAACCCCGAATGGCCCTCACCGCAAGGACGCGCTGGCAGCGCCGCAGCTGCGTCCTGTTCTTGCGGTGGAGGGCCTCACTCCAAACGGGGGCACCGTACAGTGCCATGCTCCGCAGAATACCCGAATAAAGCCTCCTACAGGCCGCGCCTGGTCCTCCCACATTAGGCAGGAGCCTGGCCAGGGCAGCGGCGGCCCTCAACAATTTCGGGGCCAGCTGTTCGAAATGGGCCCCGAAATTCCACTTTCCATCAAGTGTGAGGCCCAGATACTTCATCTGGGCCTCGACCGCCACTGCCACTCCCTGAACGACGACGTGCGTGTCCCGAGGTGGTCGCCTACGACGCCCGTGGAACATCAGGGCCTCCGTCTTTTCTGCGGAGACCCTGAGGCCCAGCCGCTCCACTCTGCTAACCACCAACGCAGTGGATGCGTTGGCTAGCTCCACGGACTCCTCGTAGGTACCACCCCGGGCCGAGATGAGGGTGTCGTCTGCGTAGCAGATAACCCCCATCCCGGGTAGGACTGGCTCTCTGAGGAGCCAGTCGTATCCGATGTTCCACAGGATCGGGCCCAGAACCGATCCCTGTGGAACACCGCACGCGACACGTCGACGCCCAGTGATCTGGCCAGAGCCGCCCTCCCAGAGAACGAATCTGTCCTGGAGGTATGCCTCCAACAGCCTCATGAGGTACCGAGGCACTCCCTGGTACCGGAGTGCCTCGATGATCGTCTCAAACGGGAGACTGTTGAAGGCGTTCGCGATGTCGAGCGAAACCACCAGGACAGACTCCTCGATCCCCTCTGCCTCTCTCGTGAGGCACTTCAACGCACTCAGGGCGTCCAGTGTGGAACGCCCTGCACGAAACCCGAACTGTGCCTCAGAGAGACCAGGCCCTACGTCATTTAGGTGCTTGACGAGGCGACAGGCCAAAATCTTTTCGAAGACTTTGGCCACCTCGTCAAGCAGCACGATGGGCCTGTAAGCAGAGGGATCCCCTGGAGAGCGGCCTACCTTTGGGAGCAGGCACAGCCGGCCCTCTTTCCACGGCTTCGGGAACTCGCCTGACCTGATGCAAGCGTCGTACAGTCCCCGAAGCTGGCCGCCGAGGTGTTTAGCGGCCAGGAAGAGGGCCCGGCCTGGGACCCCGTCGGGTCCCGGTGCCGTCCGACGGCCCCGGAGACGATCCAGGGCCGTCTCGAGCTCCTCCTCTGAGACGGGGGGAGGTTCCGTCTCAGAGGCAACTATCCCTGGAGGAGGATCCATGACTGGAGGAGTATGGACTCCCGGGTCCGGGAAGAGACCACTTATCACCCTATCAAGGACCCCGTCCGGTAGGGACTCCGTTATCGGGGCGGCAAAGGCGCGTAGCTTTTTGCGCGCCGCCCGATACGGACGTCCCCAGGGGTCCCTGTCCAGTGTAGCCAACAACTCTTCCCGAGCCCGGGTCTTCGACTGGCTAATAGCCAGCTGAAGGGCTTTCCTAGCAGTCCGGTACTCCTCCGCCAACCTGAGCTCCTCCTCCAGCTCCGGAGGAAGCCGACGCCTGCAGCGCTTCAGAGATCGGTGCAACCTTTGAGCTGCATCTCGCAGGGCACCGATCTCCTCAGTCCACCAGTGGACGCCTGGCCGCTGCCAGCGTCGGCGCGACCGTGGCATGGAGGCATCGCAGACCCTTCCCAGAGATCTGCGCATGCGCTCCGCCAATTCCTCCGGAGTTCCACCATCCACCGGATTGGTCCAGCCCTCGACGACCGCCGCCTCTTTAGCCAGCTCGGGATCGAGCCGGCTGACGGCCCAGCGCGGGAATTGCCCGTGGCTGCGTGGGGGGTCTGTCGCCCTCGTCGGAGGAGGGGAGACCTCGAACCTGATGTACAGGTGGTCCGAGAGTGTCTCCACCTCCTCCTCAACCTTCCAATTGTCCACCCTACGTGCGATCGCATGGGTTGCGAACGACAAATCCACAATGGATCCTCCCCGCGATCGCACGCAGGTGTGGACCGACCCTCTGTTGAGGATCGACAGACCACTTTGGAGAGCCCACGCTTCCACGAGCTTACCCCGCGCATCGGTGGCGGTGTTCCCCCAGGAACGGGATTTTGCGTTGAAGTCGCCGAGGACGAACGTTGCCCTCGGCGACTGTCTCGCCACGGCGGCCCTGACGGAATCCAAGAACGTCTCGAACTCCGCCAGGGATCGGTTCGGGGAGAAGTACACCCCAATGATGATGTACTCTCCCCAACCCGCCGCCGCGTAACCCCGTCCCTTCTCGATGGAAATGAGAGGGGGGCTAGTGCCTGACCTAGCAACCACCGCCACCAGGCCGTCGAGGTCCCCTACCCAGTTGTCCTGGGAGGGGATGTGATACGGCTCCGACACCACAGCTGGACCAATCCTCCACTCCGCCATCGACTGCAGGAACAAGTCCTGAGCCCCGGCGGAGTGGTTTAAATTCCCTTGAAGGAATCTCGCATGCTGAACAGGCATTAATCAGACATGCGAGATTCCCCCACTGCTTCCCTAGCCACGACGCCGGACCTACTGGCCGGGGGGACAAATTTGGGACGGACGGTGCCGGGCTTGCAGTGCCTCGACATCGTCACGTGATCCGCCCTCTTTCCAGATTCGGCGCACACTATGCAGTGCGCCTTGTCCGACCTGCAGTCTATCAAGATGTGGCCTGGTTGGCCACACCGATAACACAGGTCGGACCTGTCCCCCCGACCGTCTGGGCACATCTTAGTCGAGTGCCCAGCGGCGAGACACCTGTAACATCTTACCTGTCTCTTCTCATAGGCCTCCACGGTGACCGAGGTGAAGCCTATGAGAAGGTGGCCGATCTCGGCCAGGTGCTTCGCCACTGGGACCGGGCACATCACCCAAGATGAGCCCAGACCCCCCGAACCAATACCGATGCCCGCCGCCCTTACTTGGGAGCGGGGGCAGTTCCCTATACGGGCCACCTCTTCGACAATCATCTCCGGGGTGATTGAGTCGTCCAGACCCGTGAGCCGGATGTCACCCTTTTTCACGGGTCTGGAGATTTCCGCCACCCCGGATAGAGCCCCCTGGAGGAGCCCGGCCACCTGGTCCGCCAAGGCCGCGCTCTCGGCGCCGGGTGGAAACTCCAACAGCCGGGAGTCGTTGGCGGACTTGATGACGCGAAGCCCCCGCTTAAGCCCGAGGGCGACGACGTCGACGACGCCTCTTGCCTTGGCAAAGACGTCGACGTACGTCGTCCCCTTCTGCACTGCCTCCGGTAGCAGGGTTACCCTTACTACCGGGGCCTTCTCCACTGCGAAACTCCCGGGGTTTATTTTCCCCGGGGGGCCGCGACGACGCTCCTGCCGGGTCACCCGGCGATCTTCCCGGCGTTCCTCCCGACGGGAGGTGCGCGGTTGGGTTTGGGGTTGGGCAGACTGGAGGGGGGCCGAAGGATTCGATCCCCTGTCCACTCCTTTCCCCTTCCCCTTCCCGCCTTTCCCTCTTCGCCCCCCCTCCACTACGGTCCACTCATTGTCCGTGGGGGGGGCACTACTTTCAACGGGGGCGGAGAAGCCCTTGATCTGGGACCTCGGAGTCCTCAGAGAGGGGAACTCCTTGGTCCCAGTACCTGAGGGGCCCGCAGACCCCACCTTTTTGGGCGGCGGGCGTGTAGGCCCGGCCTTCGGAGGTGGGGGTGGAGCCATCTCCACCCTCTCTTCTACCATCATCACCTCCGTGGGGACGGGGGTGGGAACAACTCCCGAGGGGGGGTTGGAACCCCCCTTCTTTTTCTTATCGCCCGCTAGCGGCGGGCGGACAATCTTTGGTGGAGGAAGACGGTCCTCCAACGCCGCCAAGCGGGCGTCCACCAACGTCCCCACCGAGACAATGATGGCCCGCTGCAGGGCCTCAATGTCGAACGGAGGGGGGGGTACTTCCGAGGGGGCAGCGGTCTTTTCCTTATTGGCCGCTGCCCTCATGTCACTAAACTCCCTGCGGTGGGCCTTAAGCTCCGACCGCAGGGAGTCGATCTCCCTCTTTAACCGGAGGTTTTCCACCGACAACCTCCGGTTCTCTGCATCGAGGGACCTCGCAGACAGGTTTTCCACCACGTCTGCGAGGGTGCCCGCCGCAATTTTTAACTTGCGGATGTACCCCCCCTTCAGATTCCCCGACGTCTGGGCCACCCGAAATATGGAGGCCACATGCGTTTTGGCCAGGGAGTGGAGCTCCTCGGCGCCCATACGGCCGAGGTCCAACTCCCTGGGGTCAACATCCCCTGAGATCTCCACCACGTCCGAAGATTCGTCTGACTTCCTCCTAAAGGATTCCCCTTTGGAGGGAGTCGCGGTCTTCATCGACTCCTTATTTTTGTCGAGCTGCTGCCGGGCCTCCCGGAGCAGAGCATCCGAGCGAGCAATTAGCTCGTCGGTGTTTCCCCCTCGGGAGTACCTAAGCACAGCCCCGCGACCACCAGTACGCTGCCCGCTGCGGCCTTTGTAGACCCGGCGGGCTGCGGCAACCATCCTTTTTGCCGAAACATCTGTTTCGGCCTCCTCCGTGTCCTCGACACCGATCCTTTTTTGGGCCGACTCGTCGGAGTCGGGGTCCGATTCACCACGGGAGTGGGCGCTAAGCCTCTTTCGGGCGGCTATCTTCCCGGCAATTATACCGGGTATCGCCCCCGAAATGGCACTCGCGTCCGATTCCGCCATGTTAACGGGCCCCCCACTAGGGGGGGGGGCACCCCCAGAGTCCAAGAGAGAGCCGAGTCAACAGGCGGGTAAGAATCAAATCCAAAAAGCAAGCCAAGGTCAAAATACAAAGAAGAATCAAAAACCAGTAAACGAAGCCAGGTGAGAAAACTAGTGCGATAACCCAAAAGATCCTTTATACAAGCCAAGTCGTTGATAAAAGAGCAAGAGAAACCACATAAAACACCACGAGAGCAAATGAAAAAAAAAAAGGTAAGTCGAATTACTCCACCACCTTAAAGGTAAGTCGAATTACTCCACCACGTTCCGTGTCCGTGCAATGAATCTTCAACTCCTGGCACGGTTGTCCGGGCCCGGGCTTCCCCGGGTAAGTTATATCAACTCATGGACACGGAAAACGCCACGAATTGACTCCCTACGTCACTCCGGTTAAGGTAGTGCCGTTGACTCCCAGTGCGCATCGTGGCACGGCTTTCCGTCGAATGAATGTTTGCACACCCATCCAAGTACTGACCGCACCAAGCGACGCTTAACATTTATGATCGACTCAATATTGCACGTTCCACTGTGCCAACTAGCCGCTCAACCCTTTTTTTTTTTTTTTTTTTTTTTGATAACGCAGGGGGAATGTCTTTTCTTGCGACACTCCCTCGGGCCCTGGGGGAGGGTGACCGAGGGGAGTGTGGGACTCCCAGCGGAGTGGATCTCCACGCATAACTACCGCCGCGGGCGGTAGTAGTCGCGAGATCCCGTCCGCCGGACTACCCACTAAACCTAACCTGCGCCTCTTTCCCACGCTTTTACGGGGCGCCACGAGAACTAGAGCGGTGCTACTACATTCGTGACGCCCCTACGTCTGGCAATCTTCAGGACACCCCGAAGGCAAGGTGCCCTGCTTCATCAACAGGGGGGGAAGTCCGCGGGTACCCCCGGTCCCCGCGGCCCCCTGTGACGGCACTAAGGGAGGTGGGCTGCGTAGCGACGCCGCCGGCCGCCAGTCCGCCGTCGCCGGATCGGGTCTGCGTACGCATCCACCTCCCTGGTCCTCTCCGCGGCCTCCTTCAGGGACATTACCGTCTCGCTGAAGGAGGAAACCGCTCTCCATCCGTCCTCGCTCGACAGCATGGCTTCAACCATCTGCTGGAGCGAGGACACAGGACCGACTGAACTTTCTAGCTGATGACGCTGAGGTCCCCAGGCGGCGCACTCCACCAGCGTGTGATACGCTGTATCGTTGGGTGCGCCGCACTCTGCACATTCTGGCGTCGGTTCACGCCCCGCTGTCTGATGCAGATACTTACCGAAGCACCCATGCCCGGTAAGTATCTGCGTCAGCCTGTACGTTAGGGTCCCGTACTTCCTCGAGACCCAACGAGACAGGTGGGGGCGGACCGCCGCCACCGTCTCTGCTCCTGCTTCTGGGGTCCTCAGGTCATCAGCCCAATCTTGGATCAGGGCCTCGGTCGCCAAGACCCTGATCCTTCTCACAACTGCCGGACACGGCCTCTCTCCTCTCTCTCTGGTGTCCTGCCGGTAGCGGTGCACTGCCGCGAGCACCTCCGCCTGGCGCCCCCAGGGCGGATCACTCGCGAGCAGTGTCGCCGCCGTCCACGACACTGTCCGGTACCCCCGGATGGCCCGCACCGCCAGGACCCTCTGAGAACGTCTCAGATGGGTCCTGTTCTTGCGGTGAAGAGCATCGACCCATACGGGGGCGCCGTACAGCGCCATGCTCCGCAGGACACCAGTATACAACTTTCTACAGACCGTGCCCGGCCCTCCCACATTGGGTAAGAGTCTGGCCAGGGCGGCAGCGGCACCTAGCAATCTCGGGGCCAGCTGGGTGAAGTGGGCCCCGAAATTCCACTTTCCATCTAGGACAAGGCCCAGGTACTTCATCTGGGCCTTTACCGCTACCGCCACTCCCTGGACGGCGACGTGCGTGCCCCGAGGCGGCTGTCTACGTCGTCCGTGGAACATGAGGGCCTCCGTCTTCTCTGCGGAGACCCTCAAGCCTAAACGGCGAACTCTATCCACAACCAACGCCGTTGCGGCGTTGGCTAGTTCCACGGACTCCTCGTAGGTTCCGCCTCGGGCCGTGATGAGGGTGTCGTCGGCATAACAGATCACCCCCATCCCGGGCAGGACTGGCTCGCGGAGGAGCCAGTCGTAACCAATATTCCACAGGATCGGACCCAGCACCGAACCCTGTGGAACACCGCACACGACACGTCGCCTACCAGAGATCTGACCAAAACCGCCCTCCCAGAGGATATATCTGTCTTGGAGGTACGCCTCCAACAGTCTGACAAGGTACAGAGGCACTCCCTGAGACCGGAGTGCCTCTAGAATCGTTTCAAAAGGTAGACTGTTGAAGGCATTTTGGATATCCAAAGATACCACCAAGACAGACTCCTCTATGCTCTCCGCCTCTCTCGTGAGGCTCCTCAGCGCGAACAGGGCGTCCAGAGTGGATCGCCCTGACCTAAATCCGTACTGAGCCTCCGAGAGTCCAGGCCCACCAGAATCAAGGTGCTGGACGAGGCGGCTCGCCAAGATCTTCTCGAACACTTTTGCCACCTCGTCCAACAGCACGATGGGCCTGTAGGCGGAGGGATCTTCGGGAGGGCGGCCCTCTTTCGGGATGAGGCACAGCCGGCCCTCTTTCCACTGCTTCGGGAACTCACCTGTCCTGATGCAGGCGTCAAAGAGTTCCCGAAGCTGGCCGCCTAGGTGTTTGGCGGCCAGGAAGAGGACCCGGCCTGGGACCCCGTCCGGTCCCGGTGCCGTTTTCCGGCCCCGGAGTCGATCCAGGGCCATTTCCATTTCTTCCTCGGAGACTGGGGGAGGATCAGTCTCCGAGGGTACATTCGGAGGAGGACACATCCTAGGAGGAGCAAAGGCTCCCGGGTCCGGGAAGAGTCCATCTATAATCCTGTTCAGGACCCCGTCCGGCAGGGACTCCGTAACCGGGGTGGAGCAGGCGCGCATTTTCTTGCGCGCCACCCGGTACGGACGTCCCCAGGGGTCCGCATCCAACGTGGATAGGATTTCTTCCCGAGCCCGGGTCTTCGCCTGACAAATAGCCACCTGAAGAGCCTTCTTGGCAACCCTATACTCCTCCAAGCGATGTTCCTCCTCACCTCTGTCCGGAGGATGCCGACGCCGGCAGTTCTTCAGAGATCGGCGAGCCCGAAGGGCTGCCTCCCTCAGACTCCCGATCTCCGCGGTCCACCAGTAAACCGCTGGTTTCTGCCGACGTCGACGCGACCGTGGCATCGAGGCATCGCAGACCCTCGTAAGGGTTCTGCGCATGCCCTCCGCCAGATCCTCCGGACAGGTGTTTCTCTCTCGGTTGGTCCAGCCCTGGACGACGGCCATTTCCTCAGCCAGCTCGGGGTCGAGCCGGCTGATGGCCCATCGAGGGAACTGGCCGTGGCTACGTGGGGGGTTTGACCCTGTTCTGTTAGGAGGAGGGGAGACCTCGAACCTTATGTAAAGGTGGTCCGACAGAGTCTCCACCTCCTCCTCGACTTTCCAGTTCATCACCCTGCGTGCGATCGCATGGGTGGCAAACGACAAATCTACTACGGAGCCACCCCGCGCTCGCACGCAGGTGTGGACCGAACCTCGGTTCAAAAGGGTCAAACCACTTTGAAATGCCCACGTTTCCACAGCCAGTCCCCTCAATTCGGTGACAGTGTTTCCCCAGGAGCGGGATTTGGCGTTGAAGTCGCCGAGTACGAACGTCGCCCTCGGCGACTGTCTGCCCACGGCGGCCCTGACAGAATCCAAGAAACGCTCGAATTCTGCCAGGGGTCGGTTGGGGGAAAAGTACACACCTATGAAGGTGTGCTCCCCCCACCCTACCACCGCGTAACCCCGCCCCCGCTCGATCTCGATGAGCGGGGTGCCAGCGCCCGAACTGGCCACCACTGCCACCGTGTCGTCCAGGTCCCCAACCCAGTTGCTCTGGGCGGGGACGTAATACGGCTCCGATATTACGGCCAGACCAACCTCCCACTCCGCCATGGACTGCAGGAGTAAATCCTGGGCCGCGGCGGAGTGGTTCACATTTCCTTGGAGGAGTCTAATATGTCGTCCGGGCATTTTAATGAGACATATTAGACACCTCCTGGTTTCTTCCTATCCCGACGTTCGCCGGGGGGACAAACTTGCCTCTCACATGTGGAGGGAGGCAGCCCCTCGACAGTGAGACGTGGTTTGCGTCGAGACCCGACTCGGCGCAAACCACGCAGTGAGCATTTGGCTCCGCGCATTGGGCGACCCTGTGTCCGCTTTTGCCGCAGCGGAAACACAGGGCCGACCTGTCGACTCGCCCATCTGGGCACATTACTGTGATATGGCCCGTGTAGAGGCACCGCATACAACGTATGGGTCGCCTCTCACGGGCCGAGACCTCCGCTGAGCTGAAGCCCACGCAAATGTGCTTCAGCTCAGTCAGCATTTTCGCGACCGGGATAGGGCATTGGACGTAAGCAGCGCCCATCCCCCCCGGTCCCACACCGATACCGCCAGATTTGACGTGCTCGCGAGGGCAGTTCCCTGCGCGAGCGATGGCCTCCTCTAATAACCAAGGCGTGACCGAGTCGTCAAGCCCTGTGACACGGATGTCTCCTTTCTTCACAGGCCTGGCGACCTCGGCCACGCCTGTTAACACTGCGCTGAGGGCCAAAGCCAACCGGTCGGCCTTCTCGATGCCCTCCGGCCCTGGTGGCAGCTCCAAGAGCCGGGCATCGTTGGCCGTCCGGTTGATCTTAAGGCCCTCCTTGAGGCCCATCGCTTGCAGGTCCACCACCTTCGCGGCCTGCTCAAATACCTGGCGGTACGTTACCCCGTTCCTAGCGGCCTCGGGCAGCAGCGTTACCATAACCGCTGCTGCCTTGGCCTCAACCAACGGGGCCGGCTTCCTAGGAGGAGGTCTCCTCACCGGCGCGTAATTCTGCTGGGGGGCGAAGTATTGAGGTGCGGGGGTCAGGGCAGGGTATCCCCCTGCTCTTCTTGCGCCCCGTCCTCTCCCTCTGCCCCTCCTACCACCTCCCACCACTGTCCACTCACCCTGGTCCTCCTGGGTGGGGTAGGGGGCAGTGGGGGGGATCGACCACATTGGGGGGGCCGGAGCCACCCCCTGTTTTCTGGGGGCCCTCTGGACGCCAGAGGGGCCCGGTTTCGTCGGCGGGCGCGGAGGGCCCACCACTTTTGCATACGACGGGGGAGCGGGGGTCGCCACCGTCGGGATTGGCTCACACTCCATCGCCAGGGGCTCCGTCAGATCGTCGGAGACCCTGGGAGGAGCAGCCGTGGGCGGCGTGGCACCCGAGGTCCCGGGTGCCGCCTTGTTCCTTTTGTCCGCCGCAAGCGGCGGACGGATGACCGGGGGGGGGAGTAGGCGGTCCTCAAGGCCCGCGAAGCGGGCGTTGATGAACTCCCCCATCGACAGGATTATGGAGCGTTTCAGCTCCTCCACGTCGAATGGGGGAGATTCGGTGGTGGAACTCCCCCCCTTTTTCTGGGGCGGGGGCCCTCCATCGCTAGCCGCGGCCTCCTTGGCCGCAGCTTCCCTGGCCGCGGCCTCCTTGGTCGCGGCTTTCCCTTTGGCGGTGGCCTCGTTGGCCGCCGCCTTGTCCTTGGCCGCGGACTCCTTGGCCGCGGTCTTCATTTCCTCGAACTCCCTACGGTATGACCGAATCTCGGCCCGTAGGGAGTCCACCTCTCTCTTGAGCTTCAGATTGTCGAGGCTCAGTTTCCTTGTTTCGGCGTCGACGGTCCTCTTGGAGAGACTCTCGGTCACCTCCATGAGGGCCGCCGCCGCCTCTTTCAGTTTCTTTATATAACCCCCCTTGAGGTTCCCCGAGGTCTGGGCAACGTTGTATATCGCTGCCACATGGACGCCGGCCATGGTGCGGAGCTCCTCCGCATCCAAAAGGTCGACGTCCGTGACCCTCGGGTCCATCTCGGGGGGTATATCTTTTCCTGAAGACGCAGGGGCCTTTGTCTTCTTCTTAGCGTTCTGGCGGAGGTCGCTGACAAAGGCCTCTGCCTGAGCCTCGACATCTGCAGTCTCTTCGCGGGACAGCGTCGTCCCGACGCTTACTCCGCGGTGACGGGCCCCCAGGAGCACCTTGGCGCGCCGGGTCCCTGGCCTCTGGGTGTCCTCCTGGGTCACCAGCTTTCTACCCGACTCGTCCGAGTCGGATCCAGCATTCTCTCCGCGGGAGTGTGCGTTAGTCCGTTTCCGGACGTCGCACACTCCCGAGGCGCGACTCTGTGCCGAGTCGGCCATTAGAAGGGGGCCCCCCCCATGGGGATGGAGAGGGGAGGTCCAAAACGAGCAACAAATCCAATCACGCAAGCAGAATCAAAATCCAGTGGGAAAAAGCCAAGTAATCAGTCAAAGAAGAAATCAAACCAAAACAGACAAATCCGGGTCAACAAGTAGGCAAGAATGTCAGAAATCCGATAAACTAGCCAAGTCGTCAACAGTAATCATCAAAAACACCATCCAGAATACTTTCGAAAAACTCCCAAAAAAATGTTGTTCCAAAATGTTGTTCGAATTTATCCACCACTTCAAAATGTTGTTCGAATTTATCCACCACTTATCGCACCCGTGCAATGAGGCTTCAGCTCCTGGCACAGTTGGCCGGGCCCGGGCTTCCCCGGGTAAGCTATATCACACTCGTGGGTACGATTAGCCACAAATTCATCTTTCTAAAGCTAACCGACACACAGTTTTTCCAATGTCAGGGGTCACCCATCCATGTACTGACTGCGGCCGGTGTCGCTTAACATTCGTGATCGGCTAGAGCGCGGCATTCCGCCTGCGTCAACTAGCCGCTCAAAAATGTTGTTCGAATTTATCCACCACTTATCGCACCCGTGCAATGAGGCTTCAGCTCCTGGCACAGTTGGCCGGGCCCGGGCTTCCCCGGGTAAGCTATATCACACTCGTGGGTACGATTAGCCACAAATTCATCTTTCTAAAGCTAACCGACACACAGTTTTTCCAATGTCAGGGGTCACCCATCCATGTACTGACTGCGGCCGGTGTCGCTTAACATTCGTGATCGGCTAGAGCGCGGCATTCCGCCTGCGTCAACTAGCCGCTCAAAATGTTGTTCGAATTTATCCACCACTTATCGCACCCGTGCAATGAGGCTTCAGCTCCTGGCACAGTTGGCCGGGCCCGGGCTTCCCCGGGTAAGCTATATCACACTCGTGGGTACGATTAGCCACAAATTCATCTTTCTAAAGCTAACCGACACACAGTTTTTCCAATGTCAGGGGTCACCCATCCATGTACTGACTGCGGCCGGTGTCGCTTAACATTCGTGATCGGCTAGAGCGCGGCATTCCGCCTGCGTCAACTAGCCGCTCAAAATGTTGTTCGAATTTATCCACCACTTATCGCACCCGTGCAATGAGGCTTCAGCTCCTGGCACAGTTGGCCGGGCCCGGGCTTCCCCGGGTAAGCTATATCACACTCGTGGGTACGATTAGCCACAAATTCATCTTTCTAAAGCTAACCGACACACAGTTTTTCCAATGTCCGGGCTTCCCCCATCCATGTACTGACTGCGGCCGGTGTCGCTTAACATTCGTGATCGGCTAGAGCGCGGCATTCCACCTGCGTCAACTAGCCGCTCAAAATGTTGTTCGAATTTATCCACCACTTATCGCACCCGTGCAATGAGGCTTCAGCTCCTGGCACAGTTGGCCGGGCCCGGGCTTCCCCTGGGTAAGCTATATCACACTCGTGGGTACGATTAGCCACAAATTCATCTTTCTAAAGCTAACCGACACACAGTTTTTCCAATGTCAGGGGTCACCCATCCATGTACTGACTGCGGCCGGTGTCGCTTAACATTCGTGATCGGCTAGAGCGCGGCATTCCGCCTGCGTCAACTAGCCGCTCAACTAGCCGCTCAACCCAACCCAACCCAACCCAACCCAACCCAACCCAACCCTTTTTTTTTTTTTTTTTTTTTTTTACATGGGGAAATGAGTTACCTCACCGTCAGCCGCGTGGGGATCGCCGCGGCCGGTGTGTGGGACTCCCCGACGCCGATTAATCAATGCGACCGGCGCCGGTATACCCACTAAAACCCCATGGGAGCCTTCTTCCGCAATAGTGCCGGGGTCACGGTACACAGCGTGAGCCTTACTCCGCGACCCCGGCGAGCGGTGGGCCGCCCCAAACAGGGGCGCCCTCTCCTGAGTGGACCGGGTGAGAATTACCCGGCCCTGAGAGGGTCGCGCGGCTGCCTCTCGCGCCCTCTCGCGGCATTATTGCGGGCGGAGGCCTAATCGATCCCCGTGGCCTCGACGCCCGCTGCCGCTCGCCCGTGGCTACCATTTAACCACGGGCGTTCTCCTGTCCGCTCCCCGCAACGGCTACTGAAGCCGCCGCGGCCGCGGCTCTATCCGGCGCCCTACGGCTGGCCGTTTTCCTCCTGGTGGGCTTCCGGGACCCACAGGTCCCCCCACCTAGCTGGTGACCGGCAGGCCTGCCCGCGGCCGCGCACACAGCGCAGTGAGGCTTCGCGGTGCAGGGGCCGGTCACCAGGTGCCCGGCTACTCCGCAGCGATAACAGAAATCGCTGCGGTTCACCTCAGAGGTGCAAGCCGCCGCCACATGCCCGAGCTCGTGGCAGCGGAAGCACCTCTGTGCACGGTGCGGGAGGGCCTTGACCTCAGCTGAGGCCCAGCCCACCAGGAGTTTCGTGCCCACCTTTAGCAACGATTTGGCGGCCGCCACCGGGCAGGCCACCACCGTCGTGCCCGCCCCGTCAGGTCCGGGGCGGACTTTGGATGCCTTCACGCTCTCGCGTGAGCATCCGGTGGTCCGCGCGATGGCAGCGGCCACATCGTCGCCTTCCGTGGTGTCGTCCAGGCCCGATACGCGGACATACACCGCTTTCTCAGGCCTGGACACGCGCACATCCTCGGCGTTGAGGACGGTGCGTAGACTCGCGGCTAGGGCGTCAGCCTGGGGGGCGCTAGTGGCGCCAGGCACCACCAGCATCCGCGCCCCAGTGCGCGCTCGCTTCAGCCGGAGCCCGCCCTCAATGCCGAGGTCGGCCAGCCGTATGTTGGCTTTGGCCCGGGACAGGAGGCTCGCGTACGTCACGCCTCTTTCCTCCGCGCCTGACTGCATTGTCAGAACGACGGCGGAGGATTTCGGCGGACGCATCCGCGGCACCTTCCTGCCCCTGGCCCTATTCTCCTTTTGGGGCGGGGGAGGAGGAGGAGGGGGGGGCTGCGAGGCCGGAGCCTGCGCCACATCCCCCTTCTCTTTTCGACCCCGCCCTCTGCCTCTTTGCCGCCTAGCGCGGGTGGTCTGCGCGTCGGCGGCAGTCGCGGCCGGCTGTGTGTCGGACGACGGTTGGGCGGCCTTTCTTGCGGCCTTCTTCTTACCGACCGTCGTCCAGCCGTCTTCAGCCGCGGCCGAAGAGGTAGTGGGCGCCGGACAGGCGGGCGGTGGCGGGGTGGACTTCGCCACCGCTCTCTCCTTTCTACCCCGCTGCGGTAGCGGGGGGTATTCCTCCCACGACGGCCCAGGAATGGGCGAGATCGGGGGAGGTGTGGGCCTAGCTCGAGGAGCAGGGCTCAAGGTGCGGGCCGGCGATGGTGCCGGCCGGACCGAGCGCATCTGCTCCTCGATGGCCGCGAACCTGCTCTCCATTAGGAGAGTCATCCTCTCCAGGTTCGCGGCCATGTTCATCTCCACCTCTGGCGGTGGTGGCGGCGGCGGCGCGGAATTCGCGCGTGGCCGGGTCATCTCGTCTCGGAGGCTCCTCAGCTCTTGTCGGAGGTCCGTGATTTCTGCTTCCATGCGGCCATTGGCCGCACGGAGCAGAGCAACCTCCCCCGAGCTAGTGCGGCTGAGGAGCTCATCCGTGGCCTCCTGAATGGAGGCCGCCGCTTCTTTTAGGGCCTTTTGAAGGGTCCCTTTGAGACCCTTCGAGACCTTGGCCACATTGGCCACCACCGCCAGAGACTCAGCGATCTGCTTCTGGAGGCCCTCTGCCAGCGCAGCTCGAGCCTCTACCTGTTTTTCAGCCGCGGGAGGATCCGGGTCCGCGGGGGCAGGACCGGCCCTAGGCCGGGTAGCCCTCGCGGTCACCATCGCTGAGGTCCTCTCCGCGACTTCCTTCTCCAGCTCGAGCTCGAGCTGCGCACGCTGGGCCTCCACGAGCTTCTGCTTCGCGGCTGCTAGGCCCACGTATTCTCCTGTTGTAGGAGGTCGGCCTCTGCCCCGCTTAGCGTCCGGCGCTTGAGCAGCCGGTGGCTTGGGCGGGGGCTTGGCGGGGGCCGGCCTCCTTTCATCTTCGGATGAGGATGGAGACGAGAGCGATGTCTCCATCATCTCATCGAGATCATCCAAGGCCAGGTACCGCCGCAGCGCTTCGTTGCGCGCGGCCTCCCTGGCCTTGTCTTCTTTGGCCGCCGATCTGCTCCGCGTGACGCGGGGAGCAGCCGGGCTTGGGCCCTTCCCCTCCGGACCTTTGGGGACCGGGGCCTTTGGTGGGGCCTGCACAGGGGGGGCCGTCACGTCCTCGTCTACAAAAGTGTTCGACAAGAACTCCTCTTCTTCGCTCTCATCAAGCGGCTCAAACCGCGTTGGGCGGGAGCCAGCTTGATGAGAGGAACCCGTCGCTTCCACCGGCGAAGAAATTGCTGATAGGAAGCGCGAGTAGAACGACTTGTTCCCACCGCCCTTCTCGGGCCCTTTCGTGTTGTTTGGGCCCTTCACGGGCCCCTCTCCTACTTCAGCTCCGCCCTTCTCGGGCACAACGTCGGTTTGGTTTTTGTTTTTAAAATCTTCCATCTTGTTCCCACGAGTATTCAACTTTTTTATATAAGAAATGGGTGTGGTCCGCAGTAACGGCCGGGTTTGCCCCCCCGACCTCAAAGCCTCTCGCCCTGCGCCGCAGCTTAGGCATTAGGGGATTTTTTATTGAGGTGCTCATCCTCTTGGGCCAGCCGGTAAAGGCCAGCCCCGCGGTCCCGTGTGGCCGCGAGACGTGACCACGACACCACACGGGGAAACGCTCGACGTAGTGCACAGTGACGAGACTCTCGCCCCGCCACTGTGCCGTCGCCACCACGAAACGTCGTGTTGGGTGCGTGACAGAACACGCACCCCCTCCTTGCAGCGGAACCAGCGGAGCAGGGTGCTCAACGCTGGCCCGGTGCACGCCGTTCCACTAAAGAGGAACTTCAGTGGAACGGCACTCTCCTACATCGGAAGGGAGGGGTGTTTTGGGGGGAACAAGTTTGGAAGGAAGGGAAGGAATACAGGGATTTGGAGTGGATAGGTGGGACACCACTGTCACGGAGTGAAGGGGGGAATGTGACAGTGGCCGCTCGGGGCCCCGGGGACGCATCCCCTTGTACCACTACCTGGACGGAGAAGAGTCCAGGGTGGCACCCCCTGGGGGAACCCAACCCAACCCAACCCAACCCAACCCAACCCAACCCAACCCAACCCAACCCAACCCAACCCAACCCAACCCAACCCAACCCAACCCAACCCAACCCAACCCAACCCAACCCAACCCAACCCAACCCAACCCAACCCAACCCAACCCAACCCAACCCAACCCAACCCAACCCAACCCAACCCAACCCAACCCAACCCAACACAACCCAACCCAACCCAACCCAACCCAACCCAACCCAACCCAACCCAACCCAACCCAACCCAACCCAACCCAACCCAACCCAACCCAACCCAACCCAACCCAACCCAACCCAACCCAACCCAACCCAACCCAACCCAACCCAACCCAACCCAACCCAACCCAACCCAACCCAACCCAACCCAACCCAACCCAACCCAACCCAACCCAACCCGTACACACTGTGAATACTCAGTAAATAATGCAAGATTCTTTACAAACCATATCGGATTGCTTTCCTGTGCAGCGACATCTAGTGCTCTTATCTGTCAAGTATGTGTGTTTCACTTTTGTCGCTCGTTTTCACGTATGTGTAAACCGTGCAAGAATATGGTACTACGGTGGTGGCCTGATGAAGGTGGCCATAGGAACTCCTGTTCTAAATATATATATAACATAGACCGTGGGGTGCATGGTATCAATAGTTATATGTGAGTTGAACGGTTGAGGCTAAGAGGTCGGAGTTCCGACAGGATCCAACGATGGAGTGGAGTGGGCGACACGACTCGCACAACTCAGCGCAGGCCATGTCGTAATAGCGGCAGTAAGGCCAGTTTTTTTTTTTTTTTTTTTTTTTTTTTTTTTTTTTTTTTTTGAGGCGAGGGAAAATGCTTAACCGATTTACGCACAAACTGGGTCGTTGCTAGGGGAACGACACGCGTCGGTCGGGGGCGATAACACTGCAGCAATAGTATGCTTTTGGCAGCGCTCCGTCCGCGATCGACGTCACAGAATAGTGTGGAAGACTCCGAGCGTTGCTGCACGGGCGAGCAACCCCAATACCCACTAAAAACCCCCTCCTCCCTGACGACCCTGCGCTTTGAATGTGTTGGAAAGGCTGAGATTTAGAACATAGTTACGCCCAGCCGATCCAGCGCAATAAAGTGCCTGGAGTGTGCCCTGGGAGAACACACCCCACTTCGTTGTGCGGGGGTAGAAGGTCCTTTGCTCTTCCTAGCAAGCTAAAGGCCCCCCGCGGTAAACGGAACCTAACTCAGGGAGGGAAGTAATGCGCGTACCTGCCTCTCCGGGAGCCAGCTGAAGGCCGGCGACCTCGAGAAGACGCATTGTGGCACGCGCTGCAGGACTTCTCTCCCTGTCTTGTTCTGCGGCCTCCTTGAGTGACATTACTGTCTCGCAAAAAGTAACCGCAGCCCCCCAATTGTCGCTGCTCTGCAGCATGGCCTTGACCAAGTCGCAGAGCGAGTCGACTGGACCTACGTGCGTCTCAAGTTCGAAACGCTGCGGCGCCCATGCGGCGCACTCGACAAGCGTGTGTAACGCCGTGTCGGGCGCGCCGCACTGGCGGCAGTCCGGGGAAGGCAAGCAGCCCACAATGCGACACAGATACTTATCGAAACATCCGTGTCCGGTAAGTATCTGTGTCGTCCTGAAGGTCAGGGTGCCGCTGGTGCGGTTGACCCATTCCGTCAGCTGTGGCCTGATTGCATCCACCGTGTAGCCGCCATAGGCCGCAGGGTTGTCGAGCTCTTGAGACCAGACGGCGATCATGGAGGCGGTTTCCCGCTTCCTGATCGCCTCGGTTTCGACCTGACAGAAGGTCAGGCCTCTAGCTAGGGCATCCGTTGGATTAGATTTGTCGTAGCTCAAGCCATGGTCGGGGGGCAACCTGCTTGGGACGCCGTTGCCTCCTTCTGCGACGCTGTTATGTCCGTCAAGGAGGCGGCGAAGCGGGAGAGGGAGCGAGCAGCTGCGCTCATCTCCCGCCGCAAGAATAGGACCCGGCACCAGACGACTCATGACCTTCAGCCACCGTAAAAGTGCGGCGCACTGCAACGCCTTCACGGATTGAAGCTGTAGAGGCTTTCCCGCAGGGATGGGCCCCCGCCAGTCGGGGTCGCGGCGAGAAGCTCGCGCACGTCCCGGGGCCCTGACATATGGCGACAGAAGGACACCAAGGGGTTTTAGTGGGTATTCCAGCAGCATATCTGGCCGGTGAGTCCCACACTGCATCGCCGTCGTCTCCGTGCGGCAAAAAAAAAAAAAAAAAAAAAAAAAAAAACGCACATCCTGAAAAGCACCGTTTTCTTTCATATACTATTTTTAATTCTAATTTAGTAACAATTTTTTTAGTTGCATTTGTATAAAAGCGTTTTTTTTTTTTTTTTTTTTTTTTTTTAACTATTATTTATTAATCTTTTTTTTTTTTTTTCTCTGCAGCTGCCTTAGGGTGTGAGGATTGGTTTGTATTTTTATATATCGGATTTTTTATAACAGAAACGGAAACTACAAAATGAACACTCAATAGGTATAATTATTGCACTAAACAAAAGTAAACTATAGCGAAAGCATCGTTCACGACTTTGGGGTGTCGGGGGGCGCCGTGGGGGCGTCGGCCGCCGCCTGCGCCTCCTCCATCGCCTGCGCCAGCTCGTCGTCGTCGTCCTTGCCGTACAAGTCCGGGTACCGCGCCATGCAGTCCTGCATCAGGCTGAACTTCTCGTAGCAGTCGCTGCCCTTGGGCTCGGCCTCGCTGTAGTGGAAGCAGGAGAAGGCGTCGCGGAAGGGCGTGCCGCAGGGGCCGGTGGCCATGCCGCCGAGGCAGGGGCAGCCCCAGTTGATGGAGCCGTCGGGCAGGATGAGCCCCGGCGCGGGCTCGGGCTCCGGCAGCGTCACCCGGCTGGGCGCCGCCAGCTCCTCGCGCGACGCTATGATCACCACGTCCTTGCCGCCGGGGCCCGAGCTCAGCACCGCTCGGCTCGCCATCCCTGCCCATGCACATTTATACAACTTACTTTATTTCAAGAACAGACTTGATTGCCTTACTAGTTACTATTTGATATGAAGTAGATACAAGTCATGTCAATGTCGTATCAATTAAACAGAAAAAAAAAAATAAAATAAATTAGGAGTCCTTTGTAAAATTCCTTGAAAATATCAGAACTGTGGCTAGTTTGGTTGCAGGCAAATACATATTTCAATTAATACATAATTATGAGGCTTAACAAAGTGCATTCAATATACAGTAGAAACTCGATTATCTCAGTTATATGGATTCGCGATTATCCGGATTACCGACCGCGACCAATATATTAAATAACTACAAGTTGAATTTGTGTAAGCATGAACACTTGATTGGAAGGAAGACTTTCAACAAGGCTCGGAAAGGAGTACTTAATCAGGAGAATGAAATTTCAATAACCAATACGGATGATGATGATATGAAAAAAAAAAAAAAAAAAAAGGTGGGTCATTTGTGATAGTAATGATCAAGGCTTTATGTCGGATGATGATGATGAAAACATATTGCAGATAAATGAACAGCAAGAAATGCAAGAAGAGGAAACAGAAGCAAATCTAGATGTGGAAAATGATGCAGGACCATCTCATGATGAAGCACTGCCCTGGAAACAGCTCCAAGTGGTTTGAAAAACAAACAGACCGAGTGATACTGTGAGTTTACTACAGCTGAAATGAATTCGTGATATAGTAGCAATGAAAAGAAAAAGTGGCTTACATCAAATGACAATTACCAAATATTATAAAACAAATTAAAATTACCAAATACCATATTGCTAATAAATTATATGTACATACTACATACCTAAATATTTAATTTCATTATTAAGGTAAAATTATTTTAGTATGTAATCTTAGAAAATACATATGTATGTAATGTACATAAATAGTGCATACATTGTATGCTGGAAAATTTATATCTTAATAAACATTGATTTTCATTAATATGTGTTTGTTATTTTTAATAAAAACATAACATCATGTACTACATATGCACAAAAGTCGCTTCTCTACATACAATTGATTATCTGAACTTTCAGTTATCCGAATGCCTAACGACAACAATTAATCAAGTTTCTACTGTATTAGATGTTCACAACTAGAACACTACACATAATTTGTAATGATATGTTTTATATTTCACTAGCTGACCTATGACCACTTTCCTGGGCTGCTGACCTTTGACCACTTTGTTTTTACATAAAAATAGATACAGCCTATGGCACTCAGAAATAATCTAGCTTACTACTGGTGAAAAATTTTCAAAATCTGTTCATTCAAGAGATTACCTCCTACAAACAAACCAACCTCACAAACTTTTCTTTTTATACTATTAATATAGACAAAATATTGTCCCTCATCTTGGGGGTTAGTATGTATATCTTTAATAATATTACAAAAGAAATATTAAACTTTCAATACTACTTTAAAAAATAAAAAAATAAAAAAAAAATCTAGAAAGATATCATAATGACAAAACTGCTTTTGCAGTTTGCATAGCTGCTCTCTCTTTTCTCAGACTTTTTATTTTATATTGTACACAATGTTTCACTTTATTAATTAATGGAGAATGCTTAAAAGGGTTTTACTTTTGTTGAAAAATGTAATACTACAGTTTCTTTTGGCTAAGCATGTTGCCGAGGAGTTTTTCTTACACCTAAGCAAAATAACATATTGCATAGCAGTGTGCGTAAAGTAGAAAAAGGCAGTTGCTTCATTAGTAGGCCTATCTGCCAATAAAACAACTTGAAAAACCTGTTTATGGTACACATACACCTTTTATATTGACTGCAGAAAATTGCACAGCTTGTGCCATTATTGAGCAGGCATCTGTTTAGTATTGTCACTTGTCAGCTGTTACTCACTGTTATAATTAGAGCAACGAAAGTAGGGTGGGCGCCTGCTGCAGCAGACGCAAGTGGCTGTGGAGGCTGAGCGCTGCCCCCAAGCGGCGCAGCTGGGTCGCCGGCACCCGCAGGAGCGCGCGTCCGGCTGCCGCGCGCAACACGTCCACCTGGATGGCGGCTGCCCCGCACTCGCCAAACAGACTCTTGGTCGCCTCCTCGATGGCTCGTCTCACCGTCAAGCCGGTGTCTCCGTTGTTGCACCTGTCAAAATAATAAACGATTACCTACAAATGTATTTTAATTTCTGATTCTCTACGATGATTACAACTCTTATTTAATCATTACGTCAGCGATATACACAAACATTCCTTAACAAACTATGCAGAAAAATGCTTGCATTATGTGTAATCAATTCCTGACATTAAACAACTAGAAGTTCGTCTAAGAAATTGACTTTGCCAGGACCCGGCGAACCCGAGACATCTGTCTTCCATAAAAGTGGAGCCGTCTTCGTATATTCAAAATTCATGTCGATACTTACTTCACGTCTAAGTAGAAATATAAGCACTGCATTCAAAGAAAGAAGTACACAAGTGACACAGTAGTGTATTTGTTCTCAGGTTTATGTCAACAGGAACGTTTTATATCAGTCGGCAGTCCAAATTAAGATTCAAACTTCTAAAAAGTAAGGTTATGTTGATTATGTTGTTGTTTTATTGTTCATAATGGCAGGCAATGGAAGCGAGTCTATATAGCCTTGCCTTCTTCTGAGACTGAGTTATTGTCGTATTTATAATTTTCCTATTTTACATTTATAAATGAGTTTTGGTCAACAATTTTTCATTAAAGTTTTATTAAAAAAATACTTTAAATGAAAACAGAGACATCTATGGAACAATAGATGAACGACATGGTCGAAATATCGAAGACCTTGTGATTCAAGTTACATGAAATATAAAATGAAACGGAATTTAAGTCACTCATGAAACCTGTTTAATAAGTCCTTTAGATGTCACTATGCTGTTTCTATACCACTACACAATTATCAACTTTATTAACTTCACTCCTTTTCAATTTAATTTTCATGAAATTACCAAAATTGAAAAAGAGCTAAGCAGGACTTTCAGTGTACGACTTATTTAAGTTTAAAAAAATATATATTAAATACTAAGACGGTCTATTGAAAGTTTTAATTGAGATTGTCAATAAAAAAAAGGACAGTACAGGTGGCGCCAGTTGTGTTTGGAGCACGTGTTACGCAGTACGTTTTGATTGGCGTTTCTCTTTCTCATTTCTCAGTATTCTACCTATTAATTAATAAGATAATTATATGCCAACTTCTGATAACGAAGAAGAGCATTAGCTACGAATAAAATACTAGTTTATTTTATAATTTGCTTAAAATTGATGGTAACAATAACAAGTAAGTACAAACAGGAGCAAACAAGCACTGAACACAGGGCCATAGAGCGTATTGTATTCTATGTTCCTATAATGAAAACGTGTAAACGTCTTTCGCTAATGAGCACCCGTGCAATTCGCATGTTAATCAAGCATTGCATCGACGTAGATTAGGAGCACGCCATGCCTCTTCGAACAGCTGCTCCGCAGACGCGGAGGTGAACAATGCGAGAGCGGTTTGCACCCGGGACACGTCGCGGCATCCGGGCACCGCACCAAAATGGCAGACCCCGTACTCTGGATATGGGAGGACGACCCCCGGCGGCTTCATTCCTCTCTCGCGGCGCAACATGCCTGCACCCGACCACCGCTAATGTCGGCCTTATATCCCTGCGACAGGGTTTCGATTTCCTCGGAGCCCGCATATCTACTGTAGCCAAAGCAAAAGAAACCTTATAAATGACGGGTTAGGTTGAAGCTGGACCGGAGGACCTGGCAAAGTGATTAGCTATAATACGGGCCCATAGGAGCACGGAATCTCCGGTGTCCGGCGGCGGGGTCGCTTTACATTCTGACGAGAGACGAAGGTTGCAGGTACTCGAAGCTTGCGGTCTGCGAGCGGATATTAAACTTTGAAAATAATTAAAATTTCCTACATTTCCTTTTAAGAAGCTGTTTCAAGCAAATTGCAATCTACAATATTCGCTCGTCTGTCAAATATATTGATACAATACTTTTTAATATGGTCTTAGATTGTGCTATTGAGTTTCCTTAGTAAGCACAACCAGGCAACTGTGTAATGTTTACATAAGGCCAGTCCCTATTTCTATTTCTTACTATTCATTAATTTGCCCTACCTTGAGTTGAATTTTGACATTACTTATGTCATATTTTAACGGATAATAAGGCAAATGAACGGTCGGTAAGGTATAGGAATCGGCACATAGTCATCCGTTTGTCTATGGACAACTCAAGTGCGAGCCACGAGTCCTCGACCCGTGCCACGGTGTTGGATATGGCTACTTGTTGTCCAGCGAGAATCGGGAAAAGTACTCAACCGCTACATTTGCTCATGGTGGTTTTATAACTTTATATTTACGTACTTAATCAGTAGTACGCAGATGTGGTGTGCAGCAGGAGTGCGAAGAACGGTGCCCTATGATATTTTGATTACAAAGAGTACTAATATACTTATATTTGTTACTGGTCGTCACCGGTGGACATATTGGGAATGAGAATGAACACCACCGATCAACATAAATTCTCCGAATGTCAATAATAAAAGGCAATGAATGAGAACGAATGTGTTTACAAGACGGCAGCCGAAGCGGAAAGGCCTGTAACCCGTAAATCAACCACTCGAGAGGGGGGAGGGTCGGTGATTGCCCAAATGATAGCAGTTCCATCATAAACACGACTTGGATCAAGCATAGATACATAAAATGTCAAGTTACCTTTAGTAACAGAGTCGCATCAAATCTGCGCCTACTGAATATATACAATTTTAAAATTTCCACCTACACTGCAGTACCGCTGATACGTTGTTAAATTGCGATTTGATCGTAATTAACACATTTTTAACCGGTTACATTGCAATTAAATATAACTTTTGTATTGGTGTATAAAAAGTGATAAGTCCATATTATCGTAGGAGCCTTAATAAAATGATGCTTATGTATTGCGGTACTACTATTCTACTTCCAATTAGAAACATAATGAATGCAAGCAGACGCGTAGTCTAGACTACTCTAGACTGAGCCACGCTACGGAACGGTTATTGCCACTTCGCGGCAGACGAAACCCACTTCACAAATGGTTATATGCTTGTACAAGTATGTGAAATGTTGCAGTAACATACAGCTTCGGCCATAGCAGTCACTTGTAGACTAAAACAATTATATAAAAGATTAGTAAACAGATACTAATGTTGATGGGCGTTTATTTGTTACAATGAAATGCAGTGGCAGAGGCCAAAAGTATTTCAACTCGCATACTCTGGCCGCTCGCGAGGCGGGACGTGAGCGCAGCTGGCGTACTCTCGCTTCGTGAGCAGCAATCACTTCGGCAACAGCATTAAGAAGCCACACGCGTCGCGCTAACAATCGCAGGCCTCGCTCCGTATTCCTGCCGCGGCTGCAATTCGTTCGCTATTGCATTACTTAATGCGTCACACGATTAAGTAAGATTGTTGTTATCAACATTTTTTAAAGTAAAGCTACTTCATGGTGTGACGGGAGTGCAAGCGCAGTCCCTCTTCCAAATACGAAACGACCGTTTCGGTAAACAACCACTCAACACTCGTTCGTCAAAGAAAGTAAATCTATACTAATATTATAAAGCTGAAGAGTTTGTTTGTTTGTTTAAACGCGCTAATCTCAGGAACCGCTGGTCCGATTTGAAAAATTCTTTCAGTGTTGAATAGTACATTTATCGAGGAAGGCTATAGGCTATATTATATTTTCAAAAAATTGGGGATCCTTACTAGAAGTCCAATAACCCAAGGTGTAAAAAAAAATGACCCGAAAAAATCCTTACACGGCGTGCGCTGCGAAAACTATTGATTATAGAACAAAACAATGTACTACCACTTTGCAGAACATATAATTGTCTACAAAAAATATCCGTAACCATATGTCTAACTATTGTAGTTATCTCACAATAAGTGTTTTCTTTTATTTTTTTAAATAATTAAAATGCTAAAACTCTTTATTTTGTACCTTGGTATTAATCCTTATCAAAATAAATTACTCCATATTCAAGACGAATTCAATACCTTTCTAGAACTTTTTGAATTATTCAATTCGGACGTTTCATTCAAAAGATATCGCGATATTTAAGATGTAAGTATTAGTATTGTAGCCAAATATACTAATATATTGTTTGATTGACCGCGCTAACGTCAGGAACTGCTGGCCTGGTACTGATAGCCCATTTATCGAGGAAGGCTATAGGCTATATATCATCACGCTAAGACCAATAGGAGCGGAGCACCAATGAAGAATTTTTCAAAATCGGAGGGGTTTGAGCAAATTCCACGCGGTCGACGTCGCGGGCACAGCTAGTCTTCAGTAAAATGAACCAACATCATATGTTACCGCAGGAAGCAGGCGCACCCCGCGAACTCACATAATTGATAGCCGACGTGGATTTGCTCGGCCGAGGGGTGCACGTTGCATTGAGCCGAGTGAGCACTTGGCGGGGCACGTACACGTTTCATTTATACCAAAATGATTGACTATTGTAGAAATCCGGATTCGGTATCTGCATTATCGAAAACAGAATTGGACAGTGGATAGGCTCCCCTTCGATCTGTTCGCAGCTGGTTCGTCGACATCGCCTGATGCGCCCGTCAGTCGGCACGGAAGCCATTCCCTTGCGGCTTGCGTCTTGTCTGTGTGCAAATACACGAAGTGTGACTGTAAATGGGTGTTGAACGTGGACGTAGTCTCAAATGAATCGATTATTTTGACTGATCGCCGCCATCGTCTGCTCTACGGATATCAGTATATCTAGCGGAGTGCAATCCGCTGTCAGTGGAAGACAAGTAACACGGTCGCAGCGATGTATGCCTAATCATTGAGATGAAGCAAGCGGATGTTATCAGGTACACTTGTCTTTGGACACACCTTTTGTTATCTTTGAGTCGTTCGTTCGACACCCTCGGCGATGATCAGACTCATTCGTTGCACTTGTGCTTGTATCTACTGTCATTACCAACATTGTAGGAATGAATTTTTGTTGACATACAAACATTTTTGGCTTATTATTAAAATAGAATGAACATGTTGAAAATGTTGTTGATTCCCTATGTTTGTGTTGAGCCTAGTTGCGCACAATACTTTGTAAACACGTTAATTAAGTTTATGAACATATGCGTCAACACGAAACAGTGAGCTATTGATCGGCCATTTGTAAATGGACTATTAATCGACGCCAATTGAGCGACCGAGGCCCTCTCTCTGCATCGCTGCAACTCGATGATAATCGTAGACAGCATTCACGGATCATAAGAGACGACGCTGCGTTACGCCGATAACATTACTACGTTCAATAAAAACTGACAAGTTCATTTTGCTTTTGTATCATGCGTCAGTGATATTGGCAGTGGGTAGTGAGCAGTGGGCAGCGGTGAAAAGCGGGAGTAGCCGCGGCATTGCCGTTGTTCGCCCGTCATGATTCCACAATGGCCGCGGCTTGAAGTCATAATTACAACAGCGTCGGCGCACCACCATCACGGTATATCTCCGATCTGTAATTAGCCTTATCTGTTGAGACGACGTCAACGGCACCGTCGGAGCCAGGAATGAGCCCGCGACGACATACGACTGCTCAATTACTGCTTTTTCGTGAAATAAATAAATACTTTTACTTGCTTCATTGTAACAACCATTAATAAAACGAATGGCATTCAACAGCATAATGTCTGTCCTTAATTTAACGCGGATGGCACTTTGGTGTGTCTTTAGTTTATTTAATCATCGACTTTTACATTCAAAGATATTATTCGAACGGAAATAGTTTTACGCCGTTAGCAGAACAATATCCAGCACAAAATTAAGGTAACCATTCTTTTATTGCATTAGGTCTCATAATCAGACCGGCACTTGATAATATGCAACTTCATGAAACCAATTTGCGAAACAGTAGCAGTTGCTTCTGCTTATCGTTGCAAATGCGGTGTGAAGGGTGGGCTCCTTAAATACATACATGCGACTGTATTTACTATTCATTTACTTGCCTTACTGTTGATCGAAATTTGATATTGTATGGAGGACATGTCAAATTTTACATACAAACATACATAACTTCACGCCAGTTCCCTTGTGGGGTAGGCACGAACAACAGAGCGCCATTTAGGCTTATTCTTACACACCTCACTTGCTTCTTTCACATTCATAACTCTTGTCATGCACACTCGTCTGTTCTTAAGGCTCCTGACATCACCTTCTGCTAGTACACGGTCAAATTTTAATACCGATATTAAAGCAATCGAACGGGACAAAGCAGACAAATACATAATACTTCTATTATTTACATGTAAGTTGGCTACGGAGTATATAGTACCTAGGTGTACGCACCAATCATTCCATTCATTCGCTCCTTCCCATTATTTATTCAAAATCTCACATTTTTGATGAGTAGACTCAGTGAACTCAATACATTGCACTGACTATGTCATGTAATAAATAGTAACTACCTACAACGTTGTCGATAGAAAGATAAGTCCCTATACAATTCTCTCTATTTTTACACGATTCTGTCGGTCGCAGTGTCTGTTTGTGTCGCACGCAAACATCCTGCTCGCTGCGCGAATGTTACACGAAAATATTAGGTTACGCACTATGGAGATAACATCACCAGATGTTGCCGAATTCACATGTAATATAGAAATAACACAATAGGACGACGTTGTCGTCCGTACAACGAACTCGCTTCAGACTAGTTTTGATTAAAAAAAACTTGTACAAGAGCACACGACGGAAGTAAGAACTGGATCAAGGCGAGGAACAAATGATTTACATTGATTCCAACTGCTGGCTTCATGCTGGCATCAAGGACATGGCTGAAGTAGGTTTTCGGCGCCTGGACTTGCTTTGTTTGATTGAAGTCATTAGCTGAATCAATGTAAATCAGCTTTAACGCTTGCCGAACGATTATTATAGCAGTGACTCGTTGACCATATCTCTCTTGCTCCCTTATTCGACTAGAGCCGATTTTATTATATCACATGAACTTACACTTATTTACACTTGAAAATTAAATGGACTTTTTAGACCTATGGCTGCAAGTCTAAGGGGCTCGGCGGGAGAGATGGGGCGGGACGCGGCGCGCAAAGGCGGCTTTGGCCAAACGCGACATCAAAGGGAATGCGCGATCAAACGAATCGAACTACCGCCCGCCTGTCGCAGCACAGGGTGCTCAGCACATTGCGCACCTCAGGCACATTAACAGTGCATGGATATAAAACGACACTTGCCTGCCAGCGACGCGAACCAGATTCCAGATCAATGAGGCGATTGTGATATCTCGTCATGCTGGACAGGTCGCCTCTTAAGCGTGGGCAATTCACGTAGGCTTTCCGCTGTCATTAGAAGTTCAGTTCAACATTACGTACGTACGTATGTACACTCGGTACGTGTCCGTCGCTATTGTGTTTTGTGACGTAATAAGACTATAAAAGGTATGTGACGCCTTAAGCCGGTGGCCGGTGGACGGCCGGGCGGCGCCCTCTAGCCGAGGGCTCGAGTTACCCCCGCCGGCAACAAGCCGACGCGGCTCTCACAATGCAGTGCAATGTCACTTCGCTCGTGTAAATTAAAGACATTTTATCATCGTGTGCGTGGTTTTGTTCGTAATACACATTCCTGTGCTAACGAGACATGACGATCGCATTTGTTTTATCGTTAACCATCTGCTAGAAAATAAATTGAAGAGACGTCGAGTGAGCGCGAAGCAGACAATCTGCGACGTGGCAGACTGGCTGATCGCAGGCGAAGAGGCGAACGGCTACATACACCCTGCACCGGCGAAACGACGCGGCGACTAGAAAATTACGCTCGCCTTACGACTCCATTATATTTATTTTGTGCGCGAGAGAGTAATTATATAGCCAGAAACAAAAGCAATAAACTGGATTCGGAGAGAAAAGGGGCAAATAAAGTAATATAAGTGTGATCAAGTTTATCTTCCACCGTATGAATAACTATGAAATATCAATCGAGCGGAGCTCCGGTGGCTCGTGAGGTGGATTATCCACTGAAACGGTTGCGCTTAGATATAAGTAGTTAAGACGATGTAATGTATAGCGTATTGTTCTTTGAATAAATAATATTGTGTTTACGCCATAACGGCTAGATTTAATGTCTCGCCTGAAATGAATATATAAATTTCCTTATGAATTAAAAATGCTTACCTACTTGTCTACACGCTACGAGCTACTGCCGTTACTATACACATATTAATAATGTACATATATATATTAATATAATATAATATAGACGAACATATATTGATCATTGTCTATTTTTTGTATCAGTTTATAATTTATATATATACTGGGACTTTTAGAAAATAAAACTACGTTATAAATAAATTAATATAAAGTATGTAACAAATCTTTTCTTGTTTATTGTAGATATATATATATATAATATTGTGTAGTGTAATATAGCCTATTAATGTATGTGTTTAATTTACACACCCCTGTCATGCACTTTAAATCCATATCCCGGGTTGTCTGGTTGCGATCGCTTTAGGGCGATGGCCGCCCGATGTTCTTGCCTTTATTATATATTTAATATAATCACTGTAATTTGTTTATTTCATGTGTATGTGGTAAACAATAAAATGTTTCTATCTATGTATCTAAATGTTTTTATATCAGACCTGCCGAAATGTAGGATATAGTACACAAGAGCAAAATTATAAAATTATGCTAACTTACTATATATAAATAAAAGGAAGTATTAAGAGGTTATCGTCCACTCGATAAATCAACGGCGATGCGTGCGGATATAGTGGCGTGGCGGGAGGCTGTGGGCGAAGGGACGTCAGGAGATAGTGTGGCCTCGGACCCCAGGCCCCGGACTCCGGGCCCCTAGCACGATCGATGGCCGCGATATTGGCATCAGATTGCGAATAATCTATTCCGGGTTGGCTCGACAAATCTACATAGCTCCAAGCTAAAAAACAATGTTTTTCATTTGAAAACTAACTCCTAGAAAAACTACTTTTAGTATCTTACATTTTTTGAAAACGTTTCATTTTATAGTTCAAATGTACACAGAGGTGAATTAATTTTCAACTAATGGTTTAATATAAAAAGTATTAAGCAAGGTCTTTATTATTTACCAGATTTGTCCAACGACAAGTCAGTACCTACGCTGAAAAACAAATTTCATTGCTGAGGTACAAAGATGTACTATTCTATAATGGATCCGTTCTACTAATACAGCTACAATACCGTAATATTCATATACTTTAAATGAATTCTCATCGTTGTACCCACGCCTCGATGCAACATAAACAGACACTTGAATAACAACGTTGTGCATTAGTGAGTTTTGGTATACACGCCTGTAAAATCTGTATTCAATTCCAGAGTTCCCTACACGATGTTCATTCGAAGCGGGAGCGGAGATAAGGCCGCGCACACACGCCGCGCAACAATCACGCCATCAGGGACATAATTAACGACGTGGAAGTTATCCTTTGCATCCCGGCTCACACGTGGGAGTCATCAGTTGGATGGTGGACAACTTATAGCATTGTCAAATGTTTTCAAGTGGAACACACTTTAAAGTTGGGTAATACTTGATGATCGTGATGATACGTTTAGGATGTGTTTAAGAAAAAACAACGCACGAACACGGACTTTTTATTAATGATTATACAGGTTTGCGACCGCGACTTTTCCCGTTCCACTTGCTTGCCGTTACAATTGTCAACCCAAGTGGAAGAGTTATTCGACCCACCTCTTGACATGGGTCGTTGTGAGCGAAAATGATGACGTCATTAGTGACATTCTCGCCACGACCACGACGATCGCGGTCGCCTTGTGGAACGGCTAACGGAGCATTTTGGGCGTTGTGAGCTACTAATGGAACGCGCTATTGGAGATGGCATTTAGTGGTAGCATGAAGCTCTAAGGATCAAGGGTACAGAATCTCATAATACTCTGACGAGCTCTACAATAGGTAATTGATACAAATTGAAAATTCCGTTTCATGATCTAAAAGGAGTTTTACATTATATCATACCAAGTGAACGTTTTAATTTTTCAGAAGCATTTAACAGATACACTCTACATTAGTATAAGTTTAATATTAAAATTAGAAAAAAATAATATAATAAGCTATTCTTAAGGACACCACAACACAAACATGCATTCATTAAATATCACGCACAATAACAAAGCAACAAATAAGTGTGTACAACTTTTTACACACATACATACATAACTTCACGCCAGTTCCCTTGCGGGGTAGGCACGAACAACAGAGTGCCATTTAGGCTTATTCTTACACACCTCACTTGCCTCTTTGACATTCATAACTCTTGTCATGCAAGCTCGTCTGTTCTTAAGGCTCCTGACATCACCTTCTGCTAGTACACGATCAATTTGATCATGGAAGGTGTGTCGTGCCCTTCCACGACTTCTGCATCCATCCACTTTTGCATTGTATATCTGTTTAGTCATTCTTTCATCATGCATTCTTTCCACATGCCCGAACCCCCGGAGCATTCCTTTCCTTACCTTCACCCCGACACTCTCTTTCAGACCAACTCTCTTTCTTACTTCGGTATTACGAACGCGGTCCGCGAGCGTCACTCCGCAGATTTTTAACTTCTTAACATCTTAAACTTAATTTTTAACATCTTAAACTTTTTAACATCTTAAATTTAATTGTAAATAAAGGGTACAAAACTAGAGTCCGTAGTTCTCAATAAAAAAAAAAACTTTCAGAAGCAATACAAACAAGTATATGCAAAGTGTCCACCAGCGCCTGTGGACTCGTTTGCAAAATCAACATTACACGATATTGTAACAAAAATAATTACTTTTAAAAGACATTCTTTTACTTCAATAATATTATGTGTATATAATTTTAATATAGCCGTTGTACAAGGTACGTAACGACACTAAAGTCGGCCTGTTTCAAATACCGAGTTTACCTTGCGAAGCAAAAGTAATGAATGCAAGGAGAGCGCCTCAAAAACACGTGTAAACTTTGTTCGTAGATCCCCTTCAATATTCTACGAATTTATGCTGTCAAGAGGTTCGAATGTCAAAAACCTACAAGGCTTCACGGCAACAATACGCAGGCTGATTGGGTCAATACATTTAATATAATTGTATGAAACCATGAACTTCGTACAGGTACATTGTACCTACGTAGATTTGGTTTTGTTTCACTTAAACTTCGTGTGAATGAATTTAAAGTAATAGGACTATTTATGCAATTTTGTTTCGATCAAAAACTAGAAGGTTATATTCAGGATAGACCAGATAGATAGATTACATGGCGGACATTGGGATATCGGCGCATAGCAAAATTTAAAAAAAACTGTCATTTTTGCGAAGTCTATTTTATTGCATTTTGTTTGTCGGGATCTTTTTAATCGACTTCAAAAAAAGGAGTTTCTCAATTCATCGGGATCGTTTTTTTCTTTTTGTTTTGTTTGTTTTTTTATGTATGTTTACCGATTACTCCGAGATTTATGATCCGATTTACGTGATTTTTTTTGTTTGAAGAGGAATAGCTGCCATTTGGTCCCCTAAAAATTTGACATAGTTTGGCCCAGTAGATTTCATTTTATGAACATTTTTTTATGAAAAAATTTCCATTCCGTTCCATATGTACACCGATTACGCTGAGATTTATGATCCGATTTACGTGATTCTTGTTAAGTTTGATGCGGAATAGTTGCCATTTGGTCCCCTAAAAATTTAATATAGTTTGGCCCAGTAGTTTTCATTTTACAAACATTTTTTTGGTCCCGTTTCTTGGGACCTATATTTTTTAAAGAGCGCGGCACCTTTCGTAGGTCTACCCATACATAGCTAGACACTAAAAAGTAACAAAAAAAAATCGTTTAAAAAACCGACTTCAAAAACTAAAAAGTATAAAATAACTTATTCGTAAAGCTTAATATATATTATCTAAAACATCTTAAAGTCGGTGCTTACGACTTCAAGATGTTTTAGGTAATATATATTAATAATAATAGCTTTAGAAATAAGTTATTTTATACTTTTTAGTTTTTCCGAACAATATATTATACAAATATTACATACATTGTTACGTGTATGAAAATGTTCGGTTAGGTTAGGCATTTAAAGAGAAATAACACTTTATTTTGTTTTCAGTAGCGGCATATGATATTTGAAAAGCAGCTCTGTTGTTGAGTCGGAGTGCGAATGTTTTGAACCCGGTCTTTTGAGGTGGCTTCGCATGCATCTGTTAGCACACCCATTCCGAACCGGTCCCACGCTGTGTCCTGGCTCCGTCCGCACTTCGGGGATGCCAATCTTATTAAAAACCGCAAAATATCAGATAATACAATTTATGTCGCGTTTACACACTTTAGTATTCGTTCTTTTTAGCTTACTGCTGGTAGAAAACGAATATTATTTGTTCATATTAGCAATTGAACATTCAGTTTTTAGATTTATTTAATAAAGTCTTTTGTCTAGATACTTTTCACGTGAGAGATCTTGCCACACGACGCGGTTCCCGACAGTGGCCACGCGAGTCCATCGTTGGTCAAATATCGATATTAATATTATCACGAATTAATAATTAGGAATGTTAGAGCTTTCCCCCGGCTTTGCTTATCCTAATAAGAATATCCCACTTTGTTAACAAAGTACATAATCACAACAGTCAATTTTTCATGTCACAACAACTAAACAATAAATTATGACACCACACAAAGTCACAAACACATAACTAACAATAAAACTTATACACATATTCAAACCAACGCGCACTACCATCGCATTGCATTACACGCACACTCCACAAACAAACCAAGACACACAAAGAGCCTAAAAATTAATAACCCAGGCGCCCAGGCACAGAAAAGAAAAAAACAACACACATAGCACTAGATACGACTATATATAAGTATAGATATAAGGCCCACACTGCACATGCACTTCCTCACAACACTAGCATGTAACAGATACACTCTACATTAGTATAAGTTTAGTATTAAAACTAGAATAAATTAATATAATAAGTTATTCTTAAGGTACAACACGACATAAAAATTACTACATATAATGTCACATACACTAACAAAAATAAACAATAAGCGTGTGCGGAGTCTCAAATTTTTCATAGAAATTAAGTATTAAAAAAGGGTACGGAACTCGAGTCCGTAGAGGTATATATAATAATAATAATAAAAAAACAAAAAACCAGTCAATTTTGCAAGCGTCGATATTTTATAAATATTTAAAAGACAGTAATATTTTTAAAGATCGGGTGTTGGCAACCCCGTTGACACGGCGTGTCTAATGCCTCGACCACGAGCCGAGATAACCGTGTTAAGTGCGTGAATAAATCGACGTGCACGGCGTCATGGCTTCATGGTGCACCATGCACCACGCACCACGCCCATGCGCCGCCCTTCCTACGCCGATCACTGATCCACGATAAGTTAATATTCATGTCTACTTATAGCCGGTTCCTAAATCTTATCGACCGTTTATAATTTCATATAAGCTCCATACAAGTAATGTCAAAATTCAACCGATGATAAAGCAAGTGTATGTATAGTAAGATATAGCAACTGGCCGTTAGTTTGTTCTTTTGAAGCCCAACCAACGCCTTATATTAGGAGCAATATGAAATCCATATACCTATGTTGGCAATTCAGGCATAGCGCAGAGCTCCGCAAAAGCGTATATCGTTCATTGCGTTTGTCTTAATAGCTATGGAATTGTAACAAAATATTTAATGATAAATTTATCACAAAAACTATTTAATGGATTTTATTCCAACAATTTTTTTTTCGTATGGAAGCGAGAGTTGGGTATGGAAGAAAGAGCATAGAGTAGAGTAAACGCGGTCGAGATGCGAGCACTGCGCAACATCTGCGGAGTGACGCTCGCGGACCGCGTTCCTAATACCGAAGTAAGAGAGAGAGTTGGTCTGAAAGAGTGACTAAACAGATATACAATGCAAAAGGGGATGGATGCAGAAGTCGTGGAAGGCCACGACACACCTTCCATGATCAAATTGATCGTGTACTAGCAGAAGGTGATGTCAGGAGCCTTAAGAACAGACGAGCGTGCATGACAAGAGTTATGAATGTCAAAGAGGCAAGTGAGGTGTGTAAGAATGGGCCTAAATGGCGGTCTGTGGTTCGTGCCTACCCCGCAAGGGAACTGGCGTGAAGTTATGTATGTATGTAATTTTTTTTTCATGATTTTTAACCTTAGCAGTACCTTATTTTTGTTTACGTTACAATTAAAAATTCAGGAGAGGGGTAGCGTACCTGGTGCATACTTTTTCGACTCAGGAAGCGAATACCTTTCCACCATATTGAATTAAATAAATAAAATATTAAAGAGAATTCTATATACTTGTGGCGTTCTTCGAACGCAACCATTAATATTTAGCACTGACAACACTAGGACGGCCATTCCAGGCAACACAAAAAGTAATTACCTCAATTTGACAGCTACACACGAGGGGTTTGATAAAAACAACATTTATTATTGTATATATAGCATAAAAGATATGTAAACCAAGCAGAATATATTATATCTAGTGTGAAAACCTTGTGTTTAATATTTCCTATATCGCACAACAAGTGAAGGAGCCCTCAATAACCACAACGTCATATCGACGTCCACAGAGGTTCCAAATACTTTTAAGTGTTCAAAACTAACTAACAAGAAATACAAAATGATCAATAACATATATTCTTTTATAGCTGTAATATCTAAAACAATTCCACGTAACTAGTCGTTGTACAGTACAACCTGACAGCTAAAAATGACCTTTGGCAGGGTTTGATAAGAAGCTCCTGCGTTATGCGTCGCGGATGCATTTCCTCCGAGATGCTGCTTACAAGAGACACACCGCTGAATCCAGAAACCGCCTTGAGCAGAGTGCCCCTTGTTGTCGAGCGTAGAATACCTACGGGCTGATGTCACGCGGGCTGTCGCGGCGACAAGGACGCAAGCCCACTTTCTCGCCAGCTCATCAATCATCGCACGTATTCAAAACACATCTGTTGTTAGCCATAATAGACGATGATGGACTCATGCAGTATGCGTATATTGATTTTCAAAATACATACCTAGGTGAATCAAAAAGTTCTTAGCAGTGCAAATATATAAACCCTTTTTGGGAGAAGTTCGATATTCAAATTAAAGACAGTCAATCACACAATATCTATACCAACTGATTGCTAAAAACGCAAAATTATGGATAAAAGTCAGTTACGTGCGATGATAAAATATCTCAGCTTGAAAAATTTTTTTACAAAACATTTTGTTTCGGACATTCAGCAGACATTAGGGGATAATGCTGTACCATCAAGCTGTAAAAGATGACTCGCCTTCTGGGCGGCCTTCAACCTCCGTTACGGAAGAAAATGTCAAAAAGGTTGAGAACTCGTTTTAGAAGACAGAAGAATAACTACAAATTATATAGCCGAGATCCTAAATATATCTTTTGGTAGCGTTCAATTTATTTCAATTGATTAGCTGGGGTTCAAAAAAGTGGCGGCAAGATAGGTGCTACGAATGGTAACCGACAAAAACAAAAAGCGACGTTTGGAAATTTCTGTGGGTAATCGTATAATTTTTGCCGTCGCCTTGTCCCCATGGATGAAACGTGGGTCCACCATTTCTATCCTGAAACTAAGAGACAAAACATGTCTTGAAAACGACCATCTTCTACATCGATTAAAAAATTTCGAGTTGCTCCTACCGCTAGCAAAGTTATGGCCTCATTGTTTTCGGAAGTGAAGGAGTCCTTTTTATTGATTTCATGCCAAAAGGCCAGAAGACGTTTACTGGACCCTATTATGCAAAACATTTGGACGAGACCAATCATTTGTCAGTTTATAGATATAAAAATTCATCGTCTATGAAAAATGTGATAGTAACTTAAGTTAAGCTTTCACGGAAAATTACTGGATTGGTTTTGCTGTAATTTTGTTTAAATGTATTTTCCATACTGAAAATAGACATAAATACTTTGCATGCTGAGAGATGGGATAGTTTGCGATATAAAATGAAATTAATCTTCCTTTTGCAAATAGCACTGACATAAAAATTGAGTATAATGTAACCTGTATTAACACTTGCTCTTTAAACAAGAAGCACGCATTAAACTCTAGTCATGAAATAAAACATATTTCAATTAAATTATTTTCCTCGAAATGCCAAAATAACATGCAATTTTTATTAATTATATAATGTTAACTCTTTTATTCGTGCAGAAACGGAGAAAGAATACAATTTCCTGCGTTGGGGCGGCCTGTCGTAAGAGACACCTAGCCTAAATATGTCGCCATAACAAACTTGAGTTGTGTTCTGGCATTAGTGACCAGGTTGAAGTCTCCCTTAAGAGAGCAGCAGCGCATTTGTAGCACCTTTGGTGTTGCAAATGTCGATAGGCGATGGTAACCACTTTCCATCAATCTGCTTGTCTGCCGAACTCCTGCAACAAAAACAAAACTGTTAATCTATGGCGAAGTCCCCAAAAAACCAACGTTCACAAATCGTATAATTTTTAATCGCTTTCTCGTTACATTCCGTTAACTTTGTTAACGATTTGGAGGTTTCAATCCCTAAATGTGTTGTAATGACAACTGTCAAATCAGGCCTATTATTTTGTGATTAGAATAGGTACTTACGCTCATCATTCGTAATTTGGTTTGCGGCGGTTGCAAGCGATTTGCTACAATGTTTCCAGCTGTAGGTGAATTAAAAAGATTGCAGGCGACGCTGTCCATTCAGGAGGGTGCCTTGTTATTTGCACGGCAGCCATTAGGAGGCACCAACCTTTCGGATTTCGCCCTCCATTGACCATTATTACGTGCTTGGCCCCGAGCGAGATTTCATCTCGCACGTACAACTCATCACATGGAGTGCGTATGTGATGGCAGAACGATTTGATGGAATCTCGAAGCAATAGTATCTATATTGTCACAAAATTTTAATAGAACTAGAACATTCCTAACAACGTGGTAAGATTTACACCAGGAAAACATATTAAGTAGTAGTTTAAGTATGTTTGTTTATGATATACCTAATAATCTGCACCACCTACATCGCCAGATTAAGTATTCTATAAGTCAGGTTGCCTGGAAGAGATTGCTCGGCCTATTATTACTACCATGACAATATTGTAATTGTGTATTTTTGAAATTGCATATTTGGTGAGTAATAAAGTGTTATCTATCTATCATATTGTGCTACTCGAAAGGAACTGCCGATGTTTTCATAGATAGTTTTTATGTATAAAATAACCTAAGGTTTTATGTATGTAACGTAAGAACTATTTACTGAAGTTTGGGAAAGCTATCGCTGCGGACAGAGAGCACCCCCCTGACCCGCCCGCCGGAGCACATCTACACTCCGCGCCCCGCATACCGCTGACGCCCATAGCTAGCGCGATTAGCAACTAGGCGTCGGACGGAATGCGGGATATAGGAGGCCGAAAAAACTTAATTCAGCCACTCGGCTATTCATATATTGTACTCAACTCTCTTGCATACTTTGTTCTACTCTTTAAATGTATATTTATAACTTAATAATAATCATACAGTCCATTATTACGTCGAATTTTAATTTCCAAACCCGAGAAGCAACTGCCACCAATAGCTATTATATTATAATATAAAAACAATTTGAAATAATGAGGTAAACTTAACTAATTCAAAAGATGAATGAAGCCAACCAAACACAATTTTATCCATTCAATTATATTTTAAAACTTGTTCTATTTACGTATATAGGTAGATTTTGTCTAAAAACCTAATTTTGTCGAAGGGAGTGTTGCGTTGCACAGATAACGGACGGGTCGGGCGAATGGTACGCGGGCCGCCTGATCCATTATCTCCATTAGTAGATGCTTGGCGTCGCTGCACCCGGCCACGAAATGGCTGCCGCCTGCAGAAGCTTTATTGCCTTGCACGTAAGTCCATTTTTGAATGTTTAGACTGCATTGGAGTATGTCGGGTCGGTCGGTGCACGCGGCTGTCCCAACGTCTTTTTTTGCGGCTGCTAATGAAATTTGAAACGCTTTCAAAGATAATTTTACGATGTACGAATTTAAGAAATAGTCTTGAAAAGGCAATTTAATGTTTGGCTGACGCCGCGCGCCGTGGCGGACGCGAGAATCGTGCGCCCGTCTCATTTTTATGCTTCTATGAATCAATTTTGATGAACAAGCACTTGAGCTTAAGTGGCTGTCGGCTAATGCGATTGCACAAAAAGACTTCAAAAAAGTGTTTTTATGCGTGGAAATTGAAGATAATAATTACCGACGATGGTTGCTCTGACCTCTCGAATACTCAACTGATTTAAAATTAAAAAAATATTGTTATGTTCTAAACTAACGTATATATTTACTACACATAATACAAATTACATTTGCTACAATGCTTACTCCCAAATACGAAATACTTTAAATTATGACAAACTAATCTGCGATGTCTTCATTACCTTTAAATCTGTTATATTATTGGACGATGCCATATTTAGCTATTAATATTATCGTGTACTAGCAAAAGGTGATGTGAGGAGCCTTAAGAACAGACGAGCGTGCATGACAAGAGCTATGAATGTCAAAGAAGCAAGTGAGCTGTGTAAGAATAAGCCTGAATGGCGCTCTGTTGTTCGTGCCTACCCGGCAAGAGAACTGGCGTGAAGTTATGTATGTATGCATGTGTGTAATATTTTAGTAATTGCTAAATATGACACTGAAGTTATCTGCGCAAGTAGTAGTATCGAGACTAAACCTGACAGGATTACAGATTGCGTCTGTGGCTAGCTGAGCTGCTTAGCAGCAAATTTCGTTTCGGTTTTCGCTGATCGATAGCAAATTTTTATCTTAAGAGCCGACTAAACAACCCACAGGCAGGTGGTAGGGTATTTGCTCGACTGGATGGCGACCACCCCTGGTCTCTGGTATGCCGCCATAACAATACTTTTTATTCCGCTGGAATCAAGTGGGCCGTCTGCCTGTCTGCTGAACTACTGCAATAAAAAATAAAAAAAATTTGGTACTTTTTATTCCGCTAGAATTGTCCTGGGATTTTTTAAAAATGGTGAGTGAAAAAAAGCGAAATCTGCTGCTGGAGAGTGATGTTTTGAAGCGCGGTTCAAATCACCTAATTCAATTAAACAGCGCAATTAACATAATTGTACGCACAAAAAATATTTCAAAACATCATCACGACGGCGACGCACGCGCAACAACTAACGGATTTTTATTATGTACTATCAAATTAAGCAAAGCGTTAAAATCCTTTTAATTTTTTTTTGTTTTTGTGTTAATTTTTGAATATGGCTAGATCAATTAAAGTACGAGTGCTTCGAGACGCTCACTTCGTGTTTATTGTTATTATCTAGATGGAACTGAAGCAGCCGATGTTCGCTTCGCCATTAAAAATGATCAGATTATTTCAGAACCTGTTCAACATACAAACGGTCGGAGCTTGAAATGTGAATACGGTGTTTAAAAAGAAACTTATTGTAAATCGTCAACCAGAATATCCGTCGTCACTAGAAATAGTATTAAGTATGATAAGTCCTTTTGTTGTTCGTCTACCATTATTTTTTCAATCTGCCCGCTCTTTGCTTCTCTCATAAATCACTGTCATTACCGACACTAGCGAAGCAAGCAAGCAAACTGATGTCCATGTTGTGTTGTAATTTTTTTCGTAATGCCTTTGCTACATCTGGGATAATGGTACTGTTAATGAGTGTCACGCAGATGTAGCCAAGGGTGAAATGCGACATTAATAATGACTTTAGACGTTGGTAAATAACTCATGTATATAGCTAATTGTCAACGCTACAAATACGACACAGTCACTAACAGGTGAAACAGGGGCATATCCCACAATCGTTAAGTGCTTAATTACAGTAACCTGTCTCATATTAATAGTAAATCATCCCTTTTATATAAACGTAAAATGAGTGAAATTAAGTGTTTATCGGGTATGTACCCTTACATACTTATGTGTGTATACTTGCCACCGAGCTGATAAACAAGCCTGAGTGTCTGCTTTTCCTCCTTGAACGCCCCTGGAACCTGAATTGTAGAGCACACATTTGAAACGAACGCAGTAATTACAATCAAATACTACTTGGGAAATCAATAAAGAAATTAAATAATTTATATTATAATAAGTCATGTTTCAAATGAATGAGAACGTAATTCTAAGAGCAATGATTAATCTAATACTTGGCGGCTAAAGATTTATAAGAAAGATAACTATGTCTAACGACACCGTTAAAAAGGCCGATCCGACGACAGGGCATTCACGTGATGAGCGTTTCTTTGGAGGCGAGTCGTTGCCAGTGTGGATGGTGAATGTGGTGGATGGTGGATAGATGGATGCCACCCACGGCTGACGGTAATGCCAACAAAGACATCCCAAACGTGTGCTCGTCGTCCGGTGCCCCTCGGAGACAATTCAGGCGGCTTTGCCGAAACAACTTGTAGTACGTCAATTTTGAATTCGTTTTACATGCAAACCATCCTATTTCACAGACAAAACTTATCCGACATTTTTTAAGTTATATAAAGCAGGGTCTGAGTTGTTTCAAATTAACAAGGAGTTTTAGAGCGCGACTAAAATGCGTTTATGATTACCAGTTTTTTTTAACTGCTAATATTGTGTTTATGATTAACAATTTTTCACATTTTAATTTAATTAAGCCCCCAAACATGTCTAATTCAATATAAATAATACCGTGTATGTATACGTATAAAAAAACCGACTTCAAAAACTAAAAAAGTAAAAAGTATAAAATAACTTATTTCTAAAGATATTATTATTAATATATATTATCTAAAACATCTTGAAGTCGGTGCAAAGTAAAACATAAAAATTACCATATTTTGAAAATTACTAAGCACCGACTTTAACATGTTTTAGTAATATATATCAATAATAATAGCTTTAGTTACTATTTAGTTTTTGAAGTCAGTTTTTTTAAACGAAGTTTTTTTATTGTTTTCGTTACTTTTTAGTGTCTAGCTATGTATGGGTAGACCTACGAAAGGTACCGCGCTCCTTAAAAAAATATAGGTCCCAAGAAACGGGAACAAAAAAATGTTCGTAAAATGAAAACTAGTGGGCCAAACTATGTTAAATTTTTAGGGGACCAAATGGCAACTATTCCGCATCAAACTAAACAAGAACCACGTAAATCGGATCACAAATCTCAGCGTAATCGGTGAACATACACAAAAAAAAATCGATTAAAAAAAAGCCGACGAATTGAGAACCTCCTTTTTTTTGAAGTCGGTTAAAAAACTAATGTCACAATAATCGACTCGTTTCGCTGCTCCACTTGTAGACATTTTGAATATTTATATTACGTGAAAACTATTACATTATTTTCTTGGATAAAAGTGCCTCCCATTCATAATTATCCTCGACAGTAGTTAGTGCCTACTAGGCACGTATCAAATGAAATAAATAAGCATTGAATTTAATCTGTTCACTCGTAAGGCGGTGAAAAGAGAACGTAAAAACATCCAAACGGAGTCTCCTACACATTTATGCATTCTACGGATCCTACAAATGAGCTTTGTATATTGTCACGTAATTAATTCGCATGTGCTATACATTTAAATACTTATTTGTGAACGTGATTATGACTTTGCATGCCATATCGCGTGTGGGGAGCAGCCAAACTGTGAGAACATAATACTGTAATGGATTTTAGACGTATAAACAGGAAATATATTATTATGTAAGTATTGTACATCACAGAAGATATTTAATTTCAACTGGCTGAAAATGACATTTTTTGTGGACATATAAACCTGGGCGTAGAACGTGGTGAGAACAAAACTAAGGCGAGTTCAACCCCAAGCAAAGCCGTAGTTCGTTAACTGCAGACGATTAATATTGATAAGCTTCCAAATGGGGTTGACGGTAAAGGCAATCTATTTAAAATGGTAGACATTTCTTTTCTTAAAAATGATAAAATACTTTTAACAAAACGAGCCCCTGTTTATTGTCAGCAAGAAAAACAAGCTTACTCACGTTGTGACGCAATTGTTATGCAAAGGACAGGTTCGCCGACCTTCGGGGACGCGGGACGAAGGGCGCCGCATACTCCATCTGATCTGGATACACAGATTTCACTTACTATTATTACAAGCAGTATAAGGATGTACACTATTTCAACACCAGGCACTGTAATAGACTGATATTGCCATCTTTTAGATTGGAAAAAGTACTGTCCTCTTTCTTGGGGGTTGGTATACGCTTCTTCAATAAGATTCCGAGTGAAATGTTAGATCTACCTTTCACTAAATTTAAAACTAAATTAAAAAGCATCTTGCTAAAAAGGGGATACTACACTATTGAAGAATACTTAAATGACAAAAATTTATTTACATAGCAGCTCGTTCCAACCTCTTATACTGAATTCTGTATAACGTTTTTATCTTGCCAAGCTTGTAAGGAATTTATGAAGACATATTGCAGCATAACATTCTAGCACGTCATGTCATTATTATAAGTATAACATTATTCTTCTTTCCTTTTATTGTCTTGGTCTTATTGAGTATGCATTGTTTGCTACAACTCCATATTAATTCTTCAAAAAGTAATTCTGTGACATACTTCTGTACAAAAGTTATAAAAAAAAGGATTTGAGATATAAATAGAATATGAAATATTTAGCTAGACGTGTTGCTGGGGAGTTTCTTGCCGCTTCTTCTCCTTTACAGGATCAACACGTTGCGAAGCGGTGTACATAGAATAGGAAGTTAACTTACATGTATGACCTTCAAAAAGTGTTCTCCAGTGGAACTTATTTTGAATAAAAACTTTTGAATTTGAATGTGAATTTACACAAATATAAGACAACATCTGGGCTTTAGCTTTGTTACATGAAGCTATTTAATGGAAGACTAACTAGTAGAACACGTACAAGACAGACGATTATCGGATCGAGTTAGCGGTAAACTACCCAAAAATTAATCTTACTAATATTATAAACGCGAAAGTTTGTAGAATGTATGTTTGTTACTCTTTCATGGAACAATGGATTTTGATGAAACTTTACAATAATATAGCTCACACATCAAAATAACACATAGGCTATAATTGATAAAAATACATCGAGTGTGAAATATCCAAAATATAACAATTTTCGATCTCTATGCGGGTGAAACCGTGGGGCACAGCTAGTCTACAATGTATACGTTGCAGTTTCCTTGTAATTGATCAATAACAAACAATTCCGAATCGGCGGCATTTAGAGATGATGATTCTTCACTTGGATTTTGCTAATCAAGAAGGCTTTTATAATCCATTTTTTTTTTCGAAAACCAATACATTTTAAAACTGACTAAAACTAACATACCGGGACTTACTTTTTGCGAAGATTGTTAGATTTAAATACAAAATCAAGTTCTAGTTCTGGTTAGTAAAATCTCTGGCACCTAATAAAGTTAAGCACTATAATTACAATGATAAAGTGGAGTACAGTTATTTGTTGATTGGCCGCCGAGGTTGTCGACACGCGGCTGCTTCCTCGCCATTCCCCAATGGCGGCGAACTAATAAATCATACTTAATTTACTCATATAAACGAAATGACCACTTTCACCTGACGAGATGCAAAATGTATGATGTATGATGAAAGAATGACTAAACAGATATACAATGCAAAAGTGGATGGATGCTGAAGTCGTGGAAGGCCACGACACACCTTCCATGATCAAATTGATCGTGTACTAGCAGAAGGTGATGTCAGGAGCCTTAAGAACAGACGAGCTTGCATGACAAGAGTTATGAATGTCAAAGAAGCAAGTGAGGTGTGTAAGAATGGGCCTAAATGGCGCTCTGTTGTTCGTGCCTACCCCGCAAGGGAACTGGCGTGAAGTTATGTATGTATGAGATGCAAAATGACATATTGTGACGACGCTCAGCCTAAACGAGGCCAGCAGCTGTTCTTCAAAACAAGGAAATCTAGTTCGCGCAATTTGAATCCGCAAACTCCATGTTGTGTATATAAAATATAATATCAGCCCATAAATGACCCACTGCTGGGCTCGGGCCTCCCACTATAGAGGAACGGACGTATACCCGCCACGCTTGTCCAAGGCGGCTTGGCAGGTTTGACACATCGGTTATCTCGATGTGCAGGTTGCATCACGATGTTTTCCTTCACCGTTATTAGCACGTGGTAAATGTAATAATATGCACATTAGATCAGAAAACTGACTAAGTAGTGCATGCGTTCCGGCCAGGATCGAATCCGCGTCCTTTGAGTTTGGGACGCGTGCATTAGCCATTACGCTACCACGACTTTACCTACCTACCTACTACGACGACCAAGTGGTATGTTGTGTATATTAGTTTAAAATGTTCGTTTTTGTAAAGGCCATATTGGCCATTTGTGCAGCTGCATGAAGTGGAGTCATCTAAGCAAGTTAGGCTTATGATCCTACATCAAATTTTCTGTTCAAGTTTCATCAGTTTATAATTTAAAACAGTTTCACATTTTAACTGCTCCACCGATCGTCGTGGAATTTCGCATACACGTTGTAAGGTTAACCAAAAATGATACTTTCCCTCCCTGAATAATACCACTTCAGGGCCCTCTCGCATCAAGAGAGCAGAGGAGTCTTCACCCCTGTCGTCGAAGTGAGTTAGCTCTTCCAGGGGCTTTCTCAGGCACTTATTGCGCTAGGATCGGCGTGGGCGTAACTACGTTCTAAGTCTCATGCCTTTCCTGCCATAAGCGCGGGGCCGTCGGAGGAGGGTGGTTTTAGTGGGTATTAGCCATTTGGGCTCGAGTCTCCACACAAGCCGGTTGATTACTGTTTGTATTGCCCTTAGTGGAATGCCTCCATAATTGATAATGGTCTAATCCCTTGCAAAGGACTCGGTATGTGCGTAAATAGCATTTCCCCCGCCTGAGAAAAAAAAATGTGGTCGTTTACCTTATTTCAGACACATTTTAAACGAATCTATAAATGTAGAGAGATGGCGCAAAAAATGTATTACGGTCAAATAATTATGTATTTTAATCAATTGCCTCATTAAATCGTATTATACTTTGTACACCTAAATGAAAGCACTTAATAAAAAATAATTGTTGTACATGCATAAAAGTTTTTTTTTTTTTTTTTTTATTGCAGGAGTTCAGCAGACAGGCAGACGGCCCATTTAGTGGAAAGCGGTTACCATCGCCTATGGACATTTGCAACACCAAAGGTGCTACAAATGCGCTGCTGCTCTCTTAAAGGAGACTGGAACCTGGTCACAGTTTACAGGTTTCCACATAATTTCGCCATAAGGCGATGTTCGTGCTCCACGTGGGTTTTGTATACAGTGCCACAATGGCGCGATTGATGGTTTGCTCCTGCTTTAAAACGTATAAGAAACATTTTATCGACAACACTGACTTTAATCACTAACCTTTGCAGTTTTATTTATTTATTTATTTTTATTGCAGGAGATCAGCAGACAGGCAGACGGCCCACTTGTTGGAAAGCGGTTACCATCGCCTATGGACATTTGCATCACCAAAGTTGCTACAAATGCGCTGCTGCTATCTTAAGGGAGACTGGAAGCTGGTCACTAATGCCGGAACACAACTCAAGATTGTTATGACGGCATACTTTAAAATTTATAAAGAAACAAAGTTATTAAATATAAAGCAAACATACATATACAACACATGTATTTTAATAAGAAAAATTCTATACAAAGACATACACACACAAATATTATTTACTAAAAATATAGATCATTCCACTGCAAAACTACGAACTAGGCAAGCAAATAACATTTTAATTAGTATACCCAGAACAAACTACGGAAAAAAGAACATAACTCATGAAGGCGCTTTACTATATAATAATCTACCGAAAAATATTAAAGAAGTAAAATCGTTCTTATTGTTCAAAAAATTATTGAAAAATCACATTCTAAAGGACTACTCTTTGCTTGACTAAATTAATATCACTTTAATTTTGAAGTTATTTATTCTACTTATAAATCTATCTATCTGTTTGCACTGCACCATTTGTTATTGTAAAGCTACTTACTAATTAACAGACAGACTGACTGACAAAACACTCAACTATACTCTGAAATCGCTTTACGCGTTTTAATAAGCCCGTTGCCTTAATAAACAACTTGCATTGCTCCGACTTTTGTCTCAAGACTACCCTCACATGTTATAAATAATAAACTAAATTCATTTCGAAAACTAAACACAAATTAAATATTACAATAATAAATGGGCCGATGCGCTAATAGGGGTAAATGTAAATTAAATGTAACCAGCTATTTCTCTGTAAGTGAATTGTAAATTCTTTTGAGAAATAAATGTCTAAAACCTAAAAAAAAAAAAAAAACCTACTTTAGACCAGAGGTGGTAGCCATCCAGTCCTGCACGGATAAGCTATTAATTTTAATCAACTTTCTATTCTACGTACACCGCTTCGCAACGTGCTATCGCTGTTTAAGGAGAAGAAGCGTCAAGAGAGTCCCCAGCAACACTTCTAGCTAAAAGATCCTTTTTTTTCATATTTATTCATTTCAGGTTCTTTTTTGAATATACACACAAGTATGTTATGCAAGAACATTGAAGTAGCTGCTTGCGAAACAATGAGTAGCAGAAGAAGTTCCAAACGCAAAAGTGGAAGCCGATGATTAACACTCTTTCATTCATTAGACGGCCTCTGTGGTGGAGCGGGCTAAGCCTTTGCCGGCCTATCTCACTGCAACGTAGAGGCTCCGGGTTCGATTCCTGGTATAGTAAATTGCGGAAACGTATTGTCTCTGTTATTTACTATGGTCTGGGTGTCTGGGATCGGCCACAGAGAAGTCCGTTGTATATTACCGATAACACAAGCGTAACTTGCTTAATTTGGGAATATACAATATGTGTGTTTGTCTGCCGATTATTATTATTATTATTCTCCCACCTTACATCCAAAGCTAGTTGGGTACATACACACAATGTTAGGTAGTTACAATATAGACTATTTATGGTCAGACATGTGAAACCTTTTGGAGTCACGTTTCCCCACTAACCGTTCCCCGCATCGATCGGGCGAGGAAGTGGCTCCTTGGCGACGCGGGTTCGAATCCTGGCCGTCGTTTACGACCATCGTAAACATCCTCCTCCCTCACGATAATACCGTAGAGGGGGTTAATCGTTGAAAACACATTCAAAAACAGGTATGTTTCGGGTGCTAAAGGGATTCATATAAAAATATGTAAATAATTTCTTCATTTTATGTCTGCAAGAAAATGTCTCCTTTTATCACATACATACACACATAACTTCACGCCAGTTCCCTTGCGGGGTAGGCACGAACAACAGAGCGCCATTTAGGCTTATTATTACACACCTCACTTGCTTCTTTGACATTCATAACACTTGTCATGCACGCTCGTCTGTTCTTAAGGCTCCTGACATCACCTTCTGCTAGTACACGATCAATTTGATCATGGAAGGTGTGTCGTGGCCTTCCACGACTTCTGCATCCATCCACTTTTGCATTGTATATCTGTCTCCTTGTATTATTGTTAATTAATATTGTATCAAAGGATGATCAATGAATTCGTTCAATTGCAATTTATTCTTTACTAGTAGTGCCTCTGAAACTTCGTTAGCGGTGCCACAACGACAAGTTTCAGCAACAAAAGCTTTTTGGTTACGTTTGTCTATCCTACAAAAAGGATTCCAAGTCTTATACTCCGAGTCAATGCCCGGAATATAGGCTAGGCTTGTGTCCGGTTTCATTTAAATCTAAAACTAAAAGTTGCAATTTTGATTAAATTGGTTGTACAAATTCTATACTCCTGACAGGTCGAACACACGACGTTGACTTTCAGAATATTTTTATGATATTAAAATGGAGCAGGTGTGTAATTCACAACGAATGTGTCGCGACACTAATCCCACAAATGAATTGAAAGTGAGTGCAATAAAGCGCGAAATGGCCGAATAAAGCACTTGGAAGGTGCTTCGGGAGGGGGCGTGTTGGGTCGCCACCACTCCTGACTCCCAGCGCTCATATTCTCGATCGTATAAATACTATGAAAACCTTTTTAACGAGCTCTTGGCATAAACATAATATCAACAAGGTATTCTTTATGATACATCGGGTGGTTCCGAGTCGTTGCTTATATACAATTCAGCTCTGTTCTGCAGGATATCATAATACATGAAAGTGGCCTCCGTTGCTGGTTTCAGGCACTTGAAATCTATGTTTACCCTCATGAAAAGTGGTTCGTGCGGTCATGCTATCCTGTACCCATCAAACCTCTTGGAATCAGGATAGAGACAGATTTGTGAACACAGTAGATTTTTTAATATTTTTTATTTTTATTGCAGGAGTTCAGCAGACAGGCAGACGGCCCACTTGATGGAAAGCGGTTACCATCGCCTATGGATATTTGTAACACCAAAGGTGCTACAAATGCGCTGCTGCTCTCTTAAGGGAGATTGGAACCTGGTCACTAATGCCGGAACACAAATCAAGGTTGTTATGGCAACATACTTTAGATCAGGGGTGGTAGCCATCCAGTCGGGGAAATGCCCTACCACCCGGCTGTGGGTTGTTAAGTCGCCTTTTACGACAGGCCGCCAGGCCGCAGGAAATTGTATTCTCTCTCCGTTCCTGCACGGATTAAATTTTTACTAGCATGTCCAGGTAGACGTTGTCCTGCCCTAAAAAAAATAAAAGTCTAGGACCCGATTCCAGCGCCACCTACCAGGTCTAATTGTGATTCTAAGCCATTTCAGGACCTACTCAAATACACATAAAAATCATCCAAATAGTGGAACCCGATTCCAGCGCTTCCTACCGGTTCTAATTGTCAATTTAAAACATTCGTGGACCCATTCAAACACATAAAAAATTCATCAAAATCGGTCTAGGGGTTTAGGAGGAGTTCAGCGACATACAGACGAACAGAAGAATTTTATATATAATATATAAAGATGGAAAGTTGTTTTAAGTATTTATTTGGTTATTACTACAAGACGGTTATGTTAATTATAGCCCGATCGATTATTAATGTTGCCACGCGAATGATGCTTACGTCACCGTGTCGCCGATTTAGGCACATTCAAATACATTCTCTCTGACACAGATTTTAAATTGATGATAAAATTGGAATAACCAAATGATCTACTGTGATTATAACGATGGCCCGTTGACTTAAATACTAAAACTGTAACTAATAAACATCGCTACGGTTTAATAAAATCTAATCCATAAGCCTTTGTACATTGAAAAAAATTGGATACCTAACGAATTTCCATGTATATTTTATCCGTGCAGGAACGGAGAAAGAATACAATTTCCTGCGGCCTGGCGGCCTGTCGTAAGAGGCGACTAAATAACCCACAGCCAGGTGGTAGGGTATTTGCTCGACTGGATGGCGACCACCCTTGGTCTAGAGTATGCCGCCATAACAACCTTGTGTTGTGTTCCGGCATTAGTGACCAGGTTCCAGTCTCCTTTAAGAGAGCACCAGCGCATTTGTAGCACCTTTGGTGTTGCAAATGTCCATAGGCGATGGTAACCCCTTTCCATCAAGTGGGCCGTCTGCCTGTCTGCTGAACTCCTGCAATAAAAGAAAAAAAAATGTAATTGTTAATTCTAAGCTCTAAGCGCGTTCTACCGTCTGTACAATGGGGAGTGTTCTGAGGAGCAGTTTGGTTTGGTACCTACGTCGCCATTTTACCACCGCACTGCCCGCCGGCGACTGGGAGTTCATCCACACTTCCTTGACACCTAGAAGTCATCCACGTACGTGGTGCTCGCTCCTCTATGCCATACGTGAGCAAGCTGTGGAACAGAGCGCTACAATATGGGGCTATTCAAAAAGGGCGTAGACATATATCTAAAGTCTCAACGAGGTAGGCAACGCATCGGCTCTCTTAGTGCTGCAGACGTCCATGGGCGACGGTAGTCACTTGCCATCAAGGGGACTCATCTTCCAGTTTGCCTATAAGCAAACATTTAAAATAAATCGCTTTTTCATCTCGCTATCGCGTAGCGGCATATTGAAATACCTTCCTGTCAAATTTCGTTCACATAAACTGTGATATCTTTACATAATACTAACATATAAAGCTGACGAGTTTGATCCAACTTGAAAGATAGGATAGGTTACATTTGGACCCGGTAGGTGGAGCTGCAATCGGGTTCTAAGTTTTATTTCTTCAGGGGTATTATTGTAACTATGACTATGTATATATGGTCTTAAATTAGGTTGATTTTGAAAAATTCTTTCAGCCTGGAAGAGACCGCTTTGAGATAGGCCCATTTTACCCTCGAGGCAATAAAGCCTTAAATAAATTTTTAATATAATATATATAAATCTCGTGTCACAATGTTTGTCCTCAATGGACTCCTAAACTACTTGACCGATTTTAATCAAATTTTCACACCGTGTGCAGTTTGATCCAACTTGAAAGATAGGATAGGTTACATTTGGACCCGGTAGGTGGCGCTGCAATCGGGTTCTAAGTTTTATTTCTTCAGGGCAGAACAACGTCTGCCGGGACGGAGCACCAATGAAGAATGTTTCAAAATCGGGGGATTTTTTTAAATTCTTTTTTTTTACTTACGAAGAACGAAGACGAAGGCGCGGGCAGAAGCAAATTTTACAAAACACGCGCATTTTTTTTGACAAAGCAAAGAGTAGCTAGCGAGCAGAGTTGCCAGTAAATGCAAAGTTTAAACCTACAATAATAGTTTCTGATAAAACGACTATAATTGAGACAATTTTATAAGGGTTCTATGTATAATAAAGTTAATGGAAAACTCACGTATTATAGACTAGCCCCATCTATGTATACACCTATACATAGATTACCTTAGCTTCGTCTGTTTGTACTGTCTAGAATTTAGGTGTCTTCAAATCCCGTTTTAACAAGTCTAAGTAAGTGTGCTTGATCTTAACTTGATTACTTACCTAATCTATTACTCACGGGATAAGAGATGGCTACAGATCCTAATGTATACATTAATTAGTAGTCGAAATTGCAAAATGAATTGCAAAACAGACAGTGAGCGCTAAGTTTCGCGTAGCTCGTGTGGGTGCGGGTGGTTAACGAGCGGAGCACACAGACCGGTCCGAGCGGGGCCCAAATAAAAAGGCAGCATTTGCAATACAAATGTCCAATTTATTCGCAGTGGCGGCAATTAAATCGCGCCCACTTCATACAGTCGGTAGTCGCGACTCAAGTGGACCCGTTTTGCCCCCGACGACGCTTCAACCGTCTCAAAGAGATGTACCGTTCTTAAGCGCACCAAAAACCTTTTCAATTATTATTATTATTTTTTTATTGCAGGAGATCAGCAGACAGGCAAATGGCCCACTTGATGGAAAGCGGTTACCATCGCCTATGGACATTTGCAACATCAAAGTTGCTACAAATGCGCTGCTGCTCTCTTAAGGGAAACTGGAACCTGGTCACTAATGCCGGAACACAACTCGAAGGTTGTTATGGCGACATACTTTAGACCAGTGCCCTAATGCCCTACCACCTGGAGGTGGGTTGTTAAGTCGCCTCTTACGACAGGCCGCCCCAACGCAGGAAATTGTATTCTTTCTCCGTTCCTGCACGGATGAAAATTCAATAATTACATTCAGCGTTCGTTCTGTAACTATTTTAACATCGACGTGGCGTTTATAAATTTCCACGTGTGCCTGCTGCATGTCCCAGTCGAGTCGATTTCCTCGCAAACTACTGTCCAAAATTAATCTATACGCCGTTTGTTCGGAATACAGATATTGAGGTACTTTCTTTTATTGCGGCGAAAAGCGGGTATGCTGGTGATTTGTCTTGAAGACGCACGGGAGTTGTGTCGGAAAAGGACGAGGCGCGGCTGTATTTGGACAGACATTTATCTATCCCCGTAGTGTTTCCCTTGTAGTAGTTGTTTAGTAGGATATTTTATATATTTCCTCTCAAGGGGCGCCCCTCCCTTAATATACTGACAGATTAGTGTTCCCCTTTGTTCCTGTTCCCACCATCGCCGGCTGGAGTACCAGGTGGGTTTGTGCCGTCGGGTTACCGATCCCGCCGTGTACGGTACAAAAAAACTACACCATGTTGAAGTGAAACGCTTAAAATATAAAAAATGAAAGGTAGTCATCATTCGTATAACTGAATGTTGAAAATATTTTTTCCTATGTACGAAGTCATGTGATGTTCTTTTATAAATTACCCTCTAATTTTTAACCGACTTCAAAAAAAGGAGGAGGTTCTCAATTCTTCCTTTTATTTTTTTTATTTTTTATAATGTATGTTCACCGATTACTCCGAGATTTAGGGTCCGATTTATGTGATTCTTTTTTTGTTTGATGCGGGATAGTTGCCGTTTGGTCCCCTAAAAATTTAACATAGTTTGGCCCAGTTGTTTTCATATTATGAATATTTTTTATGAAAATGTTTGCATTCCGTTCCATATGTACACCGATTACGCTGAGATTTATGATCCGATTTACGTGATTCTTGTTTAGTTTGATGCGGAATAGTTGGCATTTGGTCCCCTAAAAATTTAACATAGTTTGGCCCAGTAGTTTTCATTTTACGAACATTTTTTTGTTCCCGTTTCTTGGGACCTATATTTTTTAAGGAGCGCGGCACCTTTCGTAGGTTTACCCATACATAGCGAAACACTAAGAAGTAACAAAAAAATAAAAACCCTTCGTTTAAAAAAACCGACTTCAAAAACTAAAAAGTATAAAATAACTTATTTCTAAAGCTATTATTATTAATATATATTATCTAAAACATCTTGAAGTCGGTGCAAAGTTCACGCCAGTTCCCTTGCGGGGTAGGCACGAACAACAGAGCGCCATTTAGATTTATTCTTACACACCTCACTTGCTTCTTTGACATTCATAACTCTTGTCATGCACGCTCGTCAGTTCTTAAGGCTCCTGACATCACCTTCTGCTAGTACACGATCAATTTGATCATGGAAGGTGTGTCGTGGCCTTCCACGACTTCTGCATCCATCCACTTTTGCATTGTATATCTGTTTAGTCATTCTTTCATCCTGCATTCCTTTCCTTACCTTCACCCCGACACTCTTTTTCAGACCAACTCTCTGTCTTACCTCGGTATTACGAACGCGGCACTTCTAATCTAACGCGCGAACGTTTATTATACGTACATTTTATTCATAAATGTAACCTCTGAGTTTACTTAAATTCATTAGTCATCCATTCATTAAATGGAATTTTCTTTGGAAAATTGTAACTTCATTAAATAATTATGTATGTTCCACTTGCAAATACTTTATACAAATGGGCAATGAATGAGGCGAGTTGCGAATGGCGGAGTGCTACAATCGGCGTCCGGTTCCCACAGTGGGCCGATGCGCCATCTGGCGTGTGGCACGACAACCGCCAGTGCCAAGTGCCAACTGCCGACGGCACGCCACGTGTGCATTTGGCACATGGCGGTAGTGCGAATGGACTAGAGCAAGGATTTTGCACAAATTGTGCTAATTTGCTGAACTATTTATTTTCGCGTCGAGGCATTGTTGAAACGTGTCAAACTAACATGGAGGGCTTCTGTGTGCAATACAATATCGGTATTAAGTCCTGTTCGATACCACTCGGAATGTAGAATCCGATTATCGTTTTACTGATATACCCGCCGAACGCCGACTGTACATTCTGACTCTACGTTCTAGTATCAACACTTTATGAATACCTAACAAATTTCTTTAAAAAAACTACACATACATACATACATAACTTCACGCCAGTTCCCTTGCGGGGTAGGCACGGACAATAGAGCGCCATTTAGGCTTAATGATATTTAGTTTACCAAGCCAAAATTAGATGCTGCTGTACCGTTTTGGGACGCACTATATTTTAAAGAATTGTGTAATACAAGTTTTATATTTTTATTTTATTTAAATTTATGGCTTGGCAGCTAGGCCGTTAAGCCAGATCTTAGTTTACAATACAATATAGTTTCTTCATTTTCTTACGCCTATGTGTAGCGCAGCTGAACTGTAGGTAATCAGCTAGTGCCATTCAACGGAGTTCTTGTACATACATACATACATAACTTTATGCCAGTTCCCTTGAGGGGTAGGCACGAACAACAGAGCGCCATTCAGGCTTATTCTTACACACCTCACTTGCTTCTTTGACATTCATAGCTTTTGTCATGCACACTCGTCTGTTCTTAAGGCTCCTGACAAACTGTCAGGAGCCTAAAAAAAACTGTCTATGATAAAAATGTGAAATATAATACATAAAATATAACGTAATGTTGGTTTGCTTAAAGTGGTAAGAAATAATCGTTAGCTAAGATAGGTAATCAGATTTAGATCGATTTGACAATAATCTAAAAATTCATCTAATTTTTCTTGAAAAATCACCAAGCATTATTATTTCTGATTTATTTTTGAGAAATAAATGGAGAATGTTAGAACGGGCAATTTTGCACAAATATTATTGTGGATCAAACAATCATCTACTAGACTTCATATTTTTGTAAAAATGCATTCCGCGTACTCGCCTCGTGTGAACAGGTGGTCAAACGCAAACCTACTAAAATTATAACAAAATTCCAATGTTGCTTTTAAAAGTATCTACTCTTTAATATTCACAAAATTGGAAATACGTTGCAAATATTCACAGGCGACACGAACCACTTTCCATCAGGTGAGCCGTTAGCTAATCTGCTGTACTCCTTCAGTAAAAATAAGTCGGATAGACAAACAAGCGAGATATTTTTGCTTACAGCAACTCCAAAGCCGGCCAAGCGGGCGTCGCGTCGGGCCACCCACGCCGAAAGGCTCCGTTGCAGGGAAGAAAGTTGGAAATTTAAAGTAGAATTATAGCCAAGTAAGCGGTGTAATAATATACAAGTTATTATTCAATAGTTATCTCGAGTCACATGTGTTGTAGTGACAATTAATAATAATGACTTGAAGCATCTCCAATTCCGCCTGCCATTGGGGCACGCGGCGCGTTTGAGGAACAGCGCAATAAGCCCGCCACAGGAGGCCACTTCAAAAGTTCCTTAATTATGAGAGATGCTATCTAGCGACGCTGGGCCGGGGGCCGCCCGCGCATTTGGCCGGAGTGCCAAGCGACCGCGTCGGGTGCCAACCTCGTTACTTTGCCCAAATGGGCATTAATCCGGCGCGATGTGCCCCATCACTAACTACTAGCTACATCTGCGTTGGCCACACAACTTTATCTATAAACTAGCTGTGCCCGCGACGTCGTCCACGTGGAATTTGTTTTCAATACTCCCCGATTTTGAAACATTTTTCACTGGTGCTCCGCTTTTATCGGTCTTAGCGTAATGATATATAGCCTATAGCCTTCCTCGATAAATGGGCTATCTAACACTGTAATTTTTTTTTAAATCAGACCAGTAGTTCCTGAGATTAGCGCGTTCAAACAGACAAACTCTTTAGCTTTATATATTAGTATAAAAGTATAAGATAAAGGGTGGTCTGATCTCTGATTGTAATATAATTAATCCCCTAAGTAAGAAGTTTCGCGTGACTAAAGGGCTGGCCTATGTTTAGGGGAACGGATTCGCGTTACTGTAACGGATACAACGTTCAATGGTGCAAAGGAGAAAATTAAACAAGGTTTTGAAAGTTAGCCGTTGATGTTTTGAGAGAAGCGAATGCAGGGCACGTATATCACGGTTGGTGGTCGCGAGCAATTGATTCGGCTCGATCCCGAATGAAGTTCGTGCATTCGCTTACACTAACTGAAGAACTGTTTAGAATCATGCCTTTGTCTTCTTTCTACCATCGCACCGCTCGCCATCGGTTAGGGGTTCATTCCCACTTCAACGTTTCTCTTGCGTACCGTTGGGATTTGGAATGAGCTCTCAACCGAGGTTTTCCCACAGCGCTACGATATGGAGTTATTCAAAAATGGTGTCATAAAATTTCTTCGAGCCCGGCAGCGCGTTGGTGACATCTCTGAGGTTGCAAACGTCCATAGGCGACGGTAACCGCTTTCCACCAGGTGGGCCGTCAGCCTGTTTGCTGTACTCCAGTTAAAAAAAAACTCTAGTCACTCAATTGGCTATTATTTATTGCTTTAAAATACTAATATTTTATTTTAAATAATTATAGGCCTATATTATATTAATTATACATAGGCAACACCGAGCGGGCCGTTCATCCAACGGATTCTATCGTCAACAGTTACCATACAACGTGGGAATGCTGCCAGCATTTCGGGAACGCTCCCCACCGACAGCCATCTGGACTAAATTTTTTTACTTGTAAATATGTTTATTATAGTATTTACAGTGTATTTTTAAGAAGGTTTAGTTTTATTTTCTAGTTTTAGTTACACAAATTACCTATTATCTCTGAGACAGATAAATAAATCTATAATATTAATCTCCTTCAATTATTTCAGTTAATCATATCTGTCAATTTGTTTTATTGCTGTCTATAGAAATGCAAGTACATTACTAATATAATGTATGAATTATTTATAAAGCTGTCCAGATATGGACAGTAAATTAATAATAAGCGGACAAGTTGGTTATTGAAAACGGATACAAAAAGTTACGTTTCGCGGGACTTTCCTTCAATGTAACAATATTATTTATTTTATTCTAATATATAAAGCTGAAAAGTTTGTTTGTTTGAACGCGGCCTGCGTTGGGGCGGCCTGTCGCAAGAGGCGACAAAACAACTCACAGCCAGGTGGTAGGGCATTTGCCCGACTGGATGGCTACCACCCCTGGTCTAAAGTATGTCGCCATAACAACCTTGAGTTGTGTTTTGGCATTAGTGACCAGGTTCCAGTCTCCCTTAAGAGAGCAGCAGCGCATTTGTAGCACCTTTGGTGTTGCATATGTCCATAGGCGATGGTAACCGCTTTCCATCAAGTGGGCCGTCTGCCTATCTGCTGAACTCCTGCAATAAAAAAAAACCGCGCTAATCTCAGGAACTACTAGTCTGATTTGAAAAAATCTTTCAGTGTTAGATAGGCTATTTATTGAGGAAGGCTATAGGCTATATATCATCACGCTGAGACCAATAGGAGCGGAACATCAATGAAGAATGTTTCAAAGTCGGGGTTTTTTTTAACTATTTCACGCGGACGATGTCGCGGGCAGAAGCTAGTATAAATATATATACTTACAAGCATACAAGTTAATCTTTTGTTCGCAACAGTCATTTCATTGATTTATCGACTTTCCGGGTGTTCAATCTTAGCCGCCGGCCATTTTCTATGGGAACCTTACTCATGCAAGATGGTGACCTGTGACTCATTAGAATACAATACAACTAAGTTCACTCTTTTTTCTTTCACCATATTCCAATTAATTGGGGTCGGCACAATATGTCTTGTCCTTCCACACTCCTCTATTCTGGCTTACATCTCCTGTCACACCACATATCATCATATCACCCTTCACACGATCCATCCACCTTTTTTTTGGTCTACCTGCAATATAACTAAGTTAAGTTTTATTGTAACAAAAATAATAAATAACGAGCGTGCATGACAAGAGTTATGAATGTGAAAGAAGCAATTGAGGTGTGTAAGAATAAGCCTAAATGGCGCTCAGTTGTTCGTGCCTACCCCGCAAGGGAACTGGCGTGAAGTTATGTATGTATGTATGTATGTAAGTAATAAATAGTCGTGTTTGGCAGCTTCCATCAGTGATCTATTTATTAGGTTGGGGAAAAAGTTACTTCGCATTTTATATAAAAATTCAAAAGGTTTTTTTATAAAGTTTATTTACATTTGATTAAACTATGTAGGTGCCATTTTGTTGGATAACTTTTTGCCATCTTGTAGGTAGGGACGTGATCCCTGATTAAATTTGGAATTGTCTTCTTTAAAATTAAAACTTTTTAATGATACCAAAACCAGCCAGATACAAATGGTATAGCCAAAGAGATATTATTACAAGTTCATACATACTATAAGCGAAAGGACTTTTTCCCCAACCTATTATGTCGGAATTATAAGAAAAAGGTGGTGTGGTGTGGGTATGGTATGAGTATGTGGGTATCTAACCATGATGTACTTGAACGTGTTGCCATAAATTTGAAATGCGCACGGCACTGTTAGTAATGCAAGTGCATGCATGCATGCATGCACGAATGCATACCCCAAACGCATGCTGCATAATATCGCTATTCCGATTTCATTACAATGCTGTTGTTACAATTTGAATATATAAGTAATTCCGACCCTGTGCTGCAAAATAAACGAGTAAAAATATTTAGAATTTTGTAATTGTGTTGGCCACACATACAACATGGCCACAATACAAACAATATTTACAACATGAAAGTAGAAACAAGTTGATATCATGTCCGACGCCTGTTATTGAAGTGAAAACTTGTTTAGGCACTTTGGGCACTTCGTGATGGGGAAGTGACCGTCACGCTCAGATACAAAGTTTTCGCATCTGATGTCCAGTCCTACGATTCACAGTTTTGTTTATTTTAAGGATTATTAACATTTTATCGAGAATTGTATATCAATACGAGACAAAATAAAAAAAACTTCGTTTAAAAAAAACTTTAAGATAAGACTTTAAGATGTTTTAGATAATATAATTATTAATAATAATAGCTTTAGAAATAAGTTATTTTATACTTTTTAGTTTTTAAAGTTGGTTTTTTTAAACGAAGTTTTTTTATTTTATTTGTTACTTTTTAGTGTCCAGCTATGCATGGGTAGACCTACGAAAGGTGCCGCGCTCCTTAAAAATATAGGTCCCAAGAAACGGGAACAAAAAAATACTGGCCAAATTATGTTAAATTTTTAGGGGACCAAATGGCAGCTATTCCGCGTCGAACAAAAAAAGAATCACGTAAATCAGATCATAAATCTCGGAGTAATCGGTGAACATACATAAAAAAAAAGATCCTGACGAATTTCGAACCTCCTTCTTTGAAGTCGGTTAAAAACACTAATAATGTTAATTAAATGCAACTCAATTTAATTTTGGACTCTGGTAGCCCCGATTGCGTCACTGGGCTAATGGGTAATTAGTGAATCATTAGTGATTTAGGACGGTTGCCTTGACCTGCATGCATGGCACTAATTCGTAACGGCGGCTTCGGTCGCCTCAACTTTATCCTTATCACTGTTGCTGGCGCGATGCAGTGGCCGGGAGATCACAATGACGTAAAGAACAAGCAACTGGAACAAGAACTCACCATCAGTCCACTTGTCCAGATTTGTTATTACAATGAATTAAATTATTTTAATTATATTGATTTTTTTATATTCGTGCAGGAACGGAGAAAGAATACAATTTCCTGCGGCCGGGCGGCCTGTCGTAAGAGGCGACTTAAAAACCCACAGCCAGGTGGTGACTGGATGGCTACCACCCCTGGTCTAAACTATGTCCCCATAACAACCTTGAGTTGTGTTCCGGCATTAGTGACCAGGTTCCAGTCTCCCTTAAGAGAGCATCAGCGTATTTGTAGCAACTTTGATGTTGCAAATGTCCATAGGCGATGGTAACCGCTTTCCATCAAGTGGGCCGTTTGCCTGTCTACTGATCTCCTGCAATAAAAATAAAAAAATGTAAAAAATTATTACATGTTAGGAGAAATAACATTTTTAATAAGCATGTAAGTAAGAGAAAGTGGCCTATCTTATGGTAGGTGGTTAGGTGATTACCGCCACCCCCATGAATATTTACAACAATAATTTTTCTTCCTAGTAATGACATACAGGCAACAGTAATAATAATCTTATATATAAAATTCTCGTGTCACAATGTTCGTTCCCATACTTCTCCGAAACGGCTTGACCGATTCTTATGAAATTTTTTATGCTTATTTAGAAAGTCTGAGAATCGGCTACTATCTATTTTTCAAACCCCTAAGTGATAAGGGGTGTCCATCCCAAAAAAAAAAAAATTTTTTTTGGATAAACTTTTTTTTTTTTGAATACAGCATTAAAATATACATACAACAATAAAAAAATATAATATAAATAATAATCGGCAGACAAACACACATATTGTATATCCCCAAATTAAGCAAGTTACGCTTGTGTTATGTGTAATATAAGTGACTACTCTGGGGCCGATCCCAGACACCCAGACCATAGTAACAGGGAAATAACAGAGAAAATACGTTTCCGAAATTTACTATACCAAGAATCGAACCCGGAGCCTCTGCGTTGCAGTGGCTACAATTACAGAGGCCGTCATAAATAAGTTAGTCTTTTACCAAGAAAACATATTCGCTACCTCCCTTCTAGCAATCGTATGAAAAAGTTCAGTGGTCTGTTTGATTCACTACGACGACGGACATGCAAAATAGGTGCAGCGCATAAATTATGTACCTATTGTGCAGCGCGCCCATTCGCCTGCTCTGGGCACCAAGCACTCCATGAGGCCCGTGGTCCAATACAAAACAGCAAGACAATTCTGTACATTCTACTCCACAAATGTAACATATATTTTAAAGAGCATTGTTTTACGGTGATTAAAAGTTAAAACTGTATTATAAAAAATAAACTCACCTTTGTCATTAGTCGTATTTGAAAACATCAGTACCATTTTCCTTTAAATACAACTTTTTTTCGAATACAATCCCTAGTTATCTATTATTACCCTGTATATGTGCTTTTAAAGTGATATGAATATAATAATAATAATAATCGGCAGACAAACACACATATTGTATATCCCCAAATTAAGCAAGTTACGCTTGTGTTATGGGTAATATACAACGGACTACTCTGGGGCCGATCCCAGACACCCAGACCATAGTAAATAACGGAGAAAATACGTTTCCGAAATTTACTATACCAGGAATCGAACCCGGAACCTCTGCGTTGCAGTGAGGTACGCCGGCAAAGGCTTAGCCCGCTCAACCACAGAGGCCGTCTTAATTAATTAATTAAATATATTTATTGGCAGCAGTTGCTTCTTTTAAATAAAACTCGATGTGGACTGTATGACTTATTATTGGCGTTGTTTACAATTAAATTAAAACTATACATCGACGAGATAGAGAGTAAAGTAGTGCGTATTTATGCCATATGTATGTAAGTAATGTAAACAACTTTCGGTTTTTTTTTTGGAGCTGGACCCAGCTGAATAGCCGCAGATGGCTGTTTCAGCGATACCGGACTTTGGGGGCTTCTCGACTCCGTGGGAGCGGAGGCGTTCAGCCCGGAAGCAGCACGCTCGAGGAGGCACCTCCTGTGAAGTTCGACCTCGGTTCGACCGCTGCGGGGGATTGACTCTATATTGAGAGTTAGCCGTTAAAGACTGAAAGAGCTAAGCCAACAGGCTGAAGTGATTATTTGGGGACCAATTATCGACTCCGCTGGCGGAGCCGATCCTAGTCTATCATTACTACCGCTTCGCAACGTGTTATTGCTGGAGGAGAAGAAGCGGCGGAAGAAACTCCCCAACAACTTTCGGTCTCCTTAGGCTGCCTCTTTTATCCCCCGTTCCGTCCGACGATATATGAAATATAAAGAGGCACAATATTTAGCTAGACGTGTTGCTGGGGAGTTTCTTGTCGCTTCTTCTCCTTTACAGCATCAACACGTTGCGAAGCGGTGTACATAGAATATGAAGTAAAAAAAAAAATAACTTACATGTATGACCTTCAAAAAGTGTTCTCCAGTGGAACTTATTTTGAATAAAACTTTTGAATTTGAATTTGAATTTGAATTTGACGCCTAGCTGCTAACTGTGCGAGTTATGGGCGTCGGCGGTTTGCGGGGCATGGAGAGAAGCTGTGCTCCGGCAGGCGGGTCGTCTGTAACAATATTTTTAAACAACATACAAACTTACACAATTTATATTCCCAAGCTAAGAAAGTTGCGTTTGTGTTATGAGCGACATACATAGTTACATAAATACATACAATGGAACACTACAGATCCGATTCTAGCTATTTAGGCCCGAGTAAACAATAAAAGCTTCGTTTTACGAAATTTATCTTTCGGCAATCAAACCCAGGACCTTTATATTTATCAATTAGGCCAATACAATATTACAGTATCATAAGCAAAGTAACCTGTCATCGCTCGGACGCAGTGAAAGTGCAGTTTTGAGATACTGATGGTGTATCAATTATGGCGAAGACCTCTTGGGATGGTCCGAGGACCAAATTTTGAAAGTCTAAAGTCAATACGAATTTCGAAGTAGCGATGCGCGACACGTGGAGTTCTTAAAAGGCTCTTGCGGTCGCCACAAGCACGTCGGCGGCCTGGGGCCCATGGATATTTGAGAAACGACATTCGATTACCTACACAATTGGATTTAATTTCATGGGTATTCATACAATATTTTATTGAGATACTGAGGCTTTCTCTGTCTATCTCTGAAACTCGCATATTCTGATATAATCCTCATTACAAGGATTTTAAAGGTTTCAAAGTAATTTTACAAAAGCTGATCAATCACTGGTAGTATAAGCAAATATACGGTGTAAACATTGTAAACTCCATGTAACGTCACTCGATTTAACGACAAACTCCTTAAGCGTCGAAATCACTTGGATTTGGTTGGCTAAGCTCGTCTTACATATAGATCGAGAAAGGGAGAGAAGGGTAAGTGCGCGTATTGACGCGCCTCCACATGGGCGTCGGCGTCAGCCGGGAGCTCGGCCGCTTCCGCTTCAGGGGCCCTCATGCATCAAGGGAGCAGAGGAGTCTTCACCCCTGTCGTCGAAGTGAGTTAGCTCTTCCAGGGGCTTTCTCAGGCACTTATTGCGCCAAGATCGGCGTGGGCGTAACTACGTTCTAAGTCTGCCTTTCCTGCCATAAGCGCGGGGCATCGGAGAAGGGTGGTTTTAGTGGCTATTAACCATTTGGGCTCGAGTCTCCACACAAGCCGGTTGATTACTGTTTGGATTGCCCCCTCTGGGAATGCCTCCATGATCGACTATGGTCTAATCCCTTGCAAAGGACCCGGTATTGTGCGTAAATAGCATTTCCCCCGCCTGAAAAAAAAGCTCGTCTTACATACGATAATTCACTCTATATAGCCCTACACGAACATTTAATAACGACAATAACTAAGTTATAAAAAGTACCTTTTAAGTTGCCAAAATTAATAAAAACTGCGCAGCTGTGTACGTTGTTTTATCACTTTATTGTTCTAGCCCGTAATAAACTCGACTATCGGCAGCATGCATACCGACATTTCTAAATACTTTCTTTATCACCAAGATGCCTCAATATCGCAACATATGAAAAAAATACAACAGAATTACTGGTGCAGCAAAAGACATCAGACAAAAATAACATACTTTTCTCCATTTAACGACAACTCTCGATAACGTCCTAAAATGCACAGCCCCTTCGGTGTCGTTATATAGAGTTTACACTGTATTTTGCAGTCGATAATAAAAAGTAGCCAAATGCTAAAACCAGTGAACATTCGTTATCTCCACGAAAACGTCCTGACAGCACTTGGAGATTAAATCACAAAGATCCTATAAAACAAACAGTTTGTTAGCGAAGTCCCCGAAGTGGGTGACGAGGCCACTGGAAGCGGGCTCCCGCTAATTGACCACCTCCATTCCATTAGCTCCGTAAATCAAATAAACACTGAACTATCCACCGCATCACATTTACGAGCATTCCACACCTAATTAGTATGTGTCTGATAATTTTAATACTTTTTGCTGTTGTTCATACAATTTATATACCTGAGTACATAAGAGCTCTTCGCCATTGAAAGGTCAACGCAGTCGACGATCATAACAAACAACACAGTCACTTTCCACCTCCGGCATGACCGGGAAACGATGTGACCTCATCCGTCGCGAGCATACCAATATTATGTGCCGGTGGTAGGGTGGTAGGGCATTTGCCCGACTGGATGGCTACCACCCCTGGTCTAGAGTATGTCGCCATAACAACCTTGAGTTGTGTTCCGGCATCAGTGACCAGGTTCCAGTCTCCCTTAAGAGAGCAGCAGCGCATTTGTAGCAACTTTGCTGTTGCAAATGTCCATAGGCGATGGTAACCGTTTTCCATCAAGTGGGCCGTCTGCCTGTCTGCTGATCTCCAGCAATAAAAAAAAAATAAAAAAATGCCGGCGACTTCGTCCACGATTGACTTAAATTTTTTAAGCACCCGGACAACTACAAACCGCTCCCAGGATAAAATATATCACAAATTTTATTACATAAAATTTGATATCAAACGGTGAAAAAATTCACATTGGAACTCGATTTTTTTTTAATAATTCCCACGGGATTGTTAGGATAAATGGTAGTGCAGATTTTAACTCTATGAATTTTAGTGTCGATCATCGAAAACCGCATCAAAATCGGTCCAGTAGTTTTCGCGTGAATCTGGAACTAACAGACAAGAAATGTAATAATAATTGCATCGTGTTCTCGATCGTTTATATAGTGTGTACTCCAGATGTTTTTATTTAGATAGCTGCAATGTACAGACAGACTTCTTATCCGTGCAGGAACGGAGAAAGAATACAATTTCCTGCGGCCGGGCGGGCGGCCTGTCGTAAGAGGCGACTTAACAACCCACAGCCAAGTGGTAGAGCATTTGCCCGACTGGATGGCTACCACCCCTGGTCTAAAGTATGTCGCCATAACAACCTTGAGTTGTGTTCCGGCAATAGTGACCAGGTTCCAGTTTCCCTTAAGAGAGCAGCAGCGCATTTGTAGCGACTTTGGTGTTGCAAATGTCCATAGGCGATGGTAACCGCTTTCCATCAAGTGGGCCGTCTGCCTGTCTGCTGATCTCCTGCAATAAAAAAAAAAGAAGACACGGCATGTTTAGAATTTTATAATATTATAGATTATAAGTGATGTGTCCGTACATGCAATTATGTCATTTGGTGATTACTATGGAAGAAAAGCATTATACATATTAGAAACCACCATTGAGAGCACTAACGTTTGTCTGTGTGTCTCAGGGGAAGACAGGCACGTACATGTAGGCGTTTCTCATATCTGCAAATATGTAGAATCAACTTAAAAATATTGTTTTTAATATCTGAGCAGTATAGACAATTGGAATTTTAAAGTTTAGCAATATCCGGCCATACCTATAATAATCTCGTTAAGAAACGATTAGCCATCTCTTAAGTAAGAGAATCAGAATCAGACCCTAATCAATGAATATCTTTTTTTTCACTTATAAACTTGTATTACCTGTTGTTTACCTAAGAGGCGCACATATTGTATTGGCGTTAATAAAATATATGTTCCAGTCTTCGATGGTTTTATTTCTTATCCACAATCAGGTATCTTAATTTGAAAATCTTAATAATACGTGAGTCGAGAGGCTCCATGTAATAGTCGGCGAGGGGTGTGTGACCCTAATCAATGAATATATTTTCTTTCACTTATAAAGGTGTATTACCTATTGTTTACTTAAGAGGAGCATAGATAAACGAAATTTGAACGATTAACGTAGGTTGTACCCAAATATTCGACTAAAGAGGAGTTTATGGGTAAGATTTTCATTAATCAGTTGCTGAGCAGTTTCTTTAAATTTAAGAAACGATTATAAGTAAGGTCCATCATGAATTAGTTTAGCAATATCATGATACAAAATGAAATGATAATTTGCTAAATTTGATCTTAAGTTTAGCACAGCATTTTTTGTTGTTTATTAATAGTATAGTAAGTTATGCATAAATTCATTTATTTACAATTTGCATATTTGATGGAAGCGTTTCGACGTAAAAAGTTGTTGTTAAACTGAATAAACGAATAAAACATCACTTTCCAAATTCCTATTAACAGTGTAGACATAGCGAGATGTGCCTGAATCAAACAAGTCACGTTTATCTTGGTTATAATGACTAGTCATCATTTTGATGATTGTAATGTTTTGACAAGTTAATTATACTTTTTTATCACAAGCAATAAAAGAAATTGTCGCTGAACTTAGGTACTTGTAATATAGAGAGTTATGAGCCTTCTTACAATGTACGCTCTGGTAAACATATAACATAAATTCTAAACAGATAACATTTTCATATACATATTATCCGCGCAGGAACGGAGAAAGAATACAATTACCTGCGGCCGGGCGGCCTGTCGTAAGAGACGACTAAACAACCCACGGTCAGGTGGTAGGGCATTTGCCCGACTGGATGGCTATCACCCCTGGTCGAGAGCATGCCGCCATAACAACTTTGAGAGACCAGATTCCAGACTCACTTAAGAGAGTAGCAGCGCATTTGTAGCACCTTTGCTGTTGCAAATGTCCATAGGCGATGGTAACCGCTTTCCACCCAGTGGGCCGTCTGCCTGTCTGCTGAACTCCTGCAATAAAAAAAAATAAAAAAATACGGCCTTATAATAATCTCGTTAAGAAACGGTTAGGCATCTCTTAAGTAAGAGAATTAGAATCAGACCCTAATCAATGAATACCTTTTTTGTCACTTATAAACGTGTATTACCTGTTGTTTACCTAAGAGGAGCACAGATAAACGAAATTTGAATGATTAACGTAGGTTGTACCCAAAATATTCGACTAAAGAGGAGTTTATGGGTAACATTTTCACTAATCAGTTGCTGAGCAGTTGTTTTAAATTTAAGAAACGATTATAAGTACGGCCCATAATATCTTAGTTATATCTTTTGACAAACAACGCGAATTAACCGCTCTCCGATCAGTTGGATACCAAAGCAGATGCTGCATGTCGCCATGTTCGTATGCTAATAATCTAATGAGTTTACTAAAAAGGTTAGCTTTGTCTACATCTAGGGCTAATGAAGATCTACTTATGTTGCTGTCATATTATGATTTACGAGCCCACCTCAACTAATTAATTTGGCGATGACCGATGAAAATATACCAAGTATGCAGTTTGAGACCAAAAATATCTCTTTAGGTTCATCGGCCATTTTTATTTTTCATTCAGTAATCTAATTTTTAATTAGACATACAGTCTATATGAGCATACGCATCGGACATGCGTACAATTCTAAAACAAGCTCCTAAAAAACCGACTTCAAAAACTAAAAAGTATAAAATAACTTTTTTCTAAAGCTATTATTATTAATATATATTATCTAAAACATGTTGAAGTCGGTGCAAAGTAAAACATAAAAATTACTATATTTTGAAAATTACTAAGCACCGACTTTAAGATGTTTTATATAATATATATTAATAGCTTTAGAAATAAGTTATTTTATACTTTTTAAAGTCGGTTTTTTTAAACGAAGTTTTTTATTTTTTTGTTACTTTTTACTGTCTAGCTATGTATAGGTAGACCTACGAAAGGTGCCACGCTCCTTAAAAAATATAGGTCCCAAGAAACGGGAACAAAAAAATGTTCGTAAAATGAAAACTACTGGGTCAAACTATGTTAAATTTTTAGGGGATCAAATGCCAACTATTCCGCATCAAACTAAACAAGAATCACGTAATTCGGATCATAAATCTCGGAGTAATCGGGGAACATACATAAAAAAAAAGATCCCGACGAATTGAGAACCTCTTCCTTTTTTTGAAGTCAGTTAAATAGTACCTACATAATATTAATAGTTAATGTCGATTTTTCCAGCAAACGAGAGACTACTATAGCAGGATCGTTGTCTCCAAATTAGAGTTACCGGGGATCAACCATCTCTCTGTCCAAGAAGAAGCTCGTTCGCGGACAAAACTGGAGGTGAGTCTGTGAGTCCGGCCGGATGGAGTACTTCCATCATTGGACAACCAGACGCCCTGGCATGCGGCACCGCTATATGGTGGACATACCACCTATACGAACAAAGCGCTTTGAGTCCACCTTCATTATGCGCACCGCAAAGGAGTGGAACTCACTGCCGGAGTCTGTTTTTCCCGAAACCTACAACCTGGGTGTCTTCAAGTCTCGTGTGAATAGGTACCTTCTAGGTAAGCGTGCTCGATCTTAGACCATATCTCCGCTCAAATCGAGCGAGATAATGGTCAAACGCGAACCTATACGGAATAAAAAAAAAAAAAAAAACTCCGACAAAGCAGCCGGCGAGTCGTATACTATCCTACTGTTACGACCCCGAGCAGTGGGGTGGCAACAAACAGATTCGAATCAAAAAGGGGTCGTTACGTCTAACAAAGCCTTAATAGCTCACTACACTTTAGAATAAAATTTAATGAGCAAAGGGAGACAAACATACATGACAGGAATGGCAAGGAGCTTGAAATTATTTGCTATGTTTGTATTGCTGTCGTGTACCTAATCTGCAATATGTTAGACAGCGGGTAGATAAGAAGCGCGATGCGGCTGATCGGCACGCCACTCACCTCGGTGCGTCGGTTCGGCGATCGTGATGATAAGGTCGCTTACAATTTAGCTGTCAGCTGTTGATTTATGCTCGGGCAGCGGCCTCAGCGCCCACTTTGGGAGAGGTGAAGCCGCGTTCGTGACGAACAGGCGTATCCGCGCTCTGCGCGTGACACGTCCGATGCTCCTACTTCGTTGTATCGACTTGAGCTCACACATGTCGTGAACTCATCACACTGGCACTCCTTTGACCTAAGATTGTAATTTCTTTTTTTTTAATCGGCAGATAAACACACTTGTATATCCTCAAATTAAGCAAGTTATGCTTGTGTTACGGGTAATACACAACGGACTACCTCTGGGGCCGATCCCAGACACCCAGACCATAGTAAATACATACATACATACATAACTTCACGCCAGTTCCCGTGAGGGGTAGGCACGAACAACAGAGTGCCATTTAGGCACTCTGTTCGGGCATGTGGAAAGAATGCATGATGAAAGAATGACTAAACAGATATACAATGCAAAAGTGGATGGATGCAGAAGTCGTGGAAGGCCACGACACACCTACCATGATCAAATTGATCGTGTACTAGCAGAAGGTGATGTCAGAAGCCTTAAGAACAGACGAGCTTGCATGACAAGAGTTATGAATGTCAAAGAGACAAGTGAGGTGTGTAAGAATAAGCCTAAATGGCACTCTGTTGTTCGTGCCTACCATAGTAAATAACGGAGAAAATACGTTTCTGAAATTTACTATACCAGGAATCGAACCCGGAGCCTCTGCGTTGCAGTAAGGTAGGCCGGCAAAAGCTTAGCCCGCTCAACCACAGAGGCCATTGAACGGACACTAAATAAATTGATTACTGTTTCTTGGTCCTTTGAATTCTCAATAAACGTACTGTTAGTCCCGAGCACTTATATGTTTGAAATAAAAACACTTTTGGCTATTAGGACCCTGTTATTTCAATATTATGAATAATAAGTGACTTGGAGTCTCAATATACGGGATATCAAAGGTCTACCGGGCCGATATGGTATTAGTTTAGGCAACCCAGCCGGCAGGCTTTTTATCCGTGCAGGAACGGAGAAAGAATACAATTTCCTGCGGCCCGGCGGCCTGTCGTAAGAGGCGACTTAACAACCCACAGCCAGGTGGTAGGGCATTTGCCCGACTGAATGGCTACCACCCCTAGTCTAAAATATGTCGCCATAACAACCTTGAGTTGTATTCCGGCATTAGTGACCACGTTCTAGGCTCCCTTAAGAGAGCAGCAGCGCATTTGTAGCAACTTTGTTGTTGCAAATGTCCATAGGCGATGCTGACCACTTTCCATCGAGTGGGCCGTCTGCTTGTCTGCTGATATCCTGCAATAAAAAAAAGGCATGAACCAGGTCCGTAGCTGTAGAGCTGTGGCCAATAACCAAGAGAACTCTGTGAATTTGAAAAAAGATTTGGCATTTATCGGCAATTACTGCTGATCGACATCTTGGAAAGCGATGTTAATGAACTGTCCGACTCAGCAATAAGTGCTTATTGAATAGGGTTGTAACAGTACGTATTTAATAATGCTAATATGCCTTTTTTTTGTTTTGAGGCGAGGGAAAATGCTTAACCGATTTACGCACAAACTGGGTCGTTGCTAGGGGAACGACACGCGTCGGTCGGGGGCGATAACACTGCAGCAATAGTATGCTCTTGGCAGCGCTCCGTCCGCGATCGACGCCACAGAATAGTGTGGAAGACTCCGAGTGTTGCTACCCGAGCGAGCAACCCCAATACCCACTAAAAACCCCCTCCTCCCTGACGACCCTGCGCTTTGTATGTGTTGGAAAGGCTGAGATTTAGAACATAGTTACGCCCAGCCGATCCAGCGCAATAAAGTGCCTGGAGTGTGCCCTGGGAGAACACACCCCACTTCGTTGTGCGGGGGTAGAAGGTCCTTTGCTCTCCTAGCAAGCTAAAGGTCCCCCGCGGTAAACGGAACAATGCTAATATGCCTTGTGCCAATCCTGTTTCGTGCGATGAGTGAGTTTATTCCAATCCCATATCCCATTATTTCTACCCCATAAGTGTTGGCTTTGCCCCTGGTGTTGCAAATGTACAATGAGGGTGTCGTTTGATAATGTCTAGTCCGTCTCGAGTATTTGCCTCTAAATATGTTTTTGCAGCGATGGGATCGCTCCTCCATTATTTGCTGACGAAACATTATAAACGACGCATCATCGTCGATAATTAGATCCGATTACTAACCATCTCCGAAAGATCAATTCGAACTTCATTAGTACACGTGACAAATAGAAATTCTTGTATACTTGTGAAATGTACCTACAATATTATATTATACAATTCTAAACATGCCGTGTCTGTACATTGAAGCTATTTAAAAAAATACTACTGGAGTAGATAGATAAACGAATGTTTGAATATTTTGTTATGATCCATCTTACTTAATTTATTGACTTCGTTGACTGTTCTGATAAACAAGTTATGGCGACGTGAAGTTTCACGTCGCGTGCGTTTCAAAAGTGAATGTAGTTGCTAGAACTTTCTAGGACGTACAGGACTGGGGGGGAACATAAAAAAAAAGATAGATAAACGATGGAGAACACAATGAGTTTTTTCAGATTTCTTGTCTGTTTGTTCGGGATTCACATAAAAACTACTGGGCCGTTTTCGATGCGGGTTTCGCTGATCGACAGTAGGTTCTCAGACTTAAAATTTGCGCTACTTTGTATCTTGAGAATCTCGCGGAAATTTTTCTGGTAAATATTTTAAATACCCATATTAAAATTTTATTTGCTCGACTGGATAGCGACCACCCCTGGTCTAGAGTATGCCGCCATAACAACCTTGAGTTGTGTTCCGGCATTAGTGACCAGGTTCCAGTCTCCCTTAAGAGAGCAGCAGCGCATTTGTAGCACCTTTGGTGTTGCAAATGTCCATAGGCGATGGTAACCGCTTTCCATCAAGTGGGCCGTGTGCCTGTCTGCTAAACTCCTGCAATAAAAAAAACGTCTTTCACTATGATTTTGTCACTGATCGATTGCAAATTTTATATAATAAAATTCATGTTTTTTTATCCCGGGTATCCGGCGGGAATTTGCCCGGGAGCGGTTCGAAGTTGTTCGGATTGCTAAAGTGCGGTACTTTGTGTCCCGGGAATTGCAAGGCAAGCGTGGACGAAGTCGCGGGCGTATCCTAGTTAAATTTATAAAATGAATGGATATAACGATTTCACCGTTCACTATAAACTTGGGTACTGCAATTGTAGTGATTAGTAGTATCTTTGGTCATTCAATTTTATTATATAGGAAATTAATTAATATAATTAATTATTTGTGTATTGAACGTACTTTTAATTACTTAAGTAATAATAAAATTAAATACTATAAATATTGATTTCCGCTTTAAGCGAATTCCTTTTTTATTTTTATAGCAGGAGTATAGCAGACAGGCAGACGGTCCACTTGATAGAAAGCGGTTACCATTGCCTATGGACATTTGCAACACCAAAGGTGCTATAAATGCTTTTGGTCAACAATGCCGGAACACAACTCAAGGTTGTTATGGCGACATACTCTAGACCAGGGGTGGTAGCCATCCAGTCGGGCGAATGCCCTATCAGGTTACCACGTCCTGTTAGTAGTTCCACGACTACTCATCAATAACCACCTTTCAGCAAATGGAAACGTCGAGAAGGCTTGCGTGCTACCAAGTATGAGGGACTTAGTGGAGGTAATCTCAATATATAAAATTCTCGTGTCACAGTGTTAGTTACCATACTCCTCCGAAACGGCTTGAGCGATTCTCATGAAATTTTGCATATTGGGTAGGTCTGAGAATCGGATAACATCTATTTTTCATCCCCCTAAATGTTAAGGGTAGGCCAGCCCTAAATATTTTTTTAAATTTTTTAGATAATTTTTATTTTTTTAGGATACAGCATTAAAAAATACATACAACCCTAAATTTTCACCTCTCTACGATCAACCCCTATTTTTTATTTGTTAATTATAATTTTTTGGCAAGATTTAATCTTATTTTGTCATGACTTAGAATATTTTTTTTTACATTACTCTTAATTTTCCACCTCTCTACTATAAACCCCTATTTTTCCATTGCGATTTTTTTTTAACTATCAATCGATCAGTTATCTGCGCTAGATGTCTACCCTTGTCACCTCTCATCCAGCAAACATCACGGAGTAGGGATGAGTGGGTTCCCGGATGGTTTAGATTCACAATTAGAACAGGTAGGTGGCGCTGAGTTCGGGTTCTGGAATCCTCCTAATCACCTGGAGCGATTTTGGTGATTTTGTTTTTGTGTGTTTGAGTGGGTACCCGGATGATTTAGATTCGCAATTAGAACCGGTACGTGGCTCTGGGATCGGGTTTTAGAATTTTATTTTTTAAAGGCACGACAACGTCTGTCGGGGCCGCTAGTGTATATATATATTAATACGCGAAGCAAAAACTTTGTACCCGTTTTTACGAAAATTGCGCGGACGGAGGAGTATGAAATTTCGCACACTTATAGTTTATATAGAGAAGGAGCGACGAATGCTAATATTTTTTAAAATTATGTGTAAAAAATACATTAAAACAATTTAAAAAAACATTACACACACTGCTATGTATTTGACACACTCACGCATATATACTCTTTTGTTTATTGTTGAAGTCAAATTAACAGTGTAGCCTTGGCGAAGTCTGTGATTATAGAAGTATATATATAGCCTTTGAGATTAATTATTTTGGTAGAATTTCGACCACGAGCGACCACTAGTATAGTATATAATTAGATATTTACTTCAACTGAAAGAGAGTGTCGGGGTGAAGGTAAGGAAAGGAATGCTCCGGTGGTTCGGGCATGTGGAAAGAATGCACGATGAAAGAATGACTAAACAAATATACAATGCAAAAGTGGACGGATGCAGAAGTCGCGGAAGGCCACGACACACCTTCCATGATCAAATTGATCGTGTACTAGCAGAAGGTGATGTCAGGAGCCTTAAGAACAGACGAGCGTGCATGATAAGAGTTATGAATGTCAAAGAAGCAAGTGAGGTGAGTAAGAATAAGCCTAAATGGCGCTCTGTTGTTCGTGCCTACCTCGCAAGGGAGCTGGCGTGAAGTTATGTATGTATTTACTTCAATAAACATTGAAGTAGGAATAAAATATCGCTGCAATTGAACAAACACTTGTGTCATTACGATAATGATTTACTCAACTTGCTTTAGAAAAGGTGAGGCAGCATCATTCTCGGGTCGAACCCACCGTGGCCCAGTGGGACCTATCTTTACCTCACCACTGGCAGGAGCATAATTACTCGAGAGGTGGGGGAGCGGGGGTGGGGTATGGAGCTGTTTGCGTGAGATTAGAGGCGGTATGATTGTCCGTTTGTTGGCGGTGTTTGCGCAGCGGGAGGCTGAATGGGCGCTGATGAGCGCAGCCGAACATAATCGGCGCACGTGTTTGCCTTAACATTGCTCAATATTCACTATTGACAATTTTATTGTGTTACCGGCTCTGGTATCTGTGCTATGTCAATACATTCGCAATCAACTAGGAGACGACACCCGTTCCCAATATCGACTTGAATGAGGAAGCCGCTTCCACCAATTTATATGTGAGAAGAATAAAGAGGCAAATTATATTTTATTGTAGATTAATAGAAAACGCAGAATAAAAGATTAAAACTGGAAAAAGAGACTATCTGAAAATCATAATCTCGTCGCATGTTAAAGCCATACACAGAGAGCTTATTTAATCAGCCCAGATAAAAGATAAAATACACGTTTGGCGTATATTTCACTCGGAAGAAGCACTTTTGGAACTAGATTTTTTTGATTAAAATTGTTAGTGCTCGATTTACCTATATATATAACGAAACACTTAGACCTTTGAGAACAAGTTTATTTGAATTCAGAACGAAGAATGCCCGATTCACAGCGGGTTTGCAGTATTTATACAGTGTCGACAGACTAATACAAAAGTACCCTCATTATTTTAAAATATAAAACATTTCTACATTTATTCTGATTAATTATTAAGTACAAAAATTGTCTAATGTTTAAGAATAGTTGCAGCCTCTATTGCACTAGCAGCAAACGGAGTAGGTGGCGCTATTTGTAACATAGTGTATAATACTAAATGTTGCCATAAAAATAATGACAAATAGAGGTGCAATGTCGCGTAGCGAAATAGCGATATAAAACTATCGTAAAATAAATTGTTTAAATTCGATATGACATGTTTGCCCTGCGCTAGTCGTCGTTATGTTTCACATGTCAATAAAGTATATACGTATGCCCGTAGGTGGCGCCAGGGCTGTCGCGTTTGCCTCGTCTAATGTAATAGTTCACAAGCATGAAGTATAATCGTAGGCAGGCTTTTGAGTTCGCTTGGTTAGATTTTTAATAATAGTAAGTCTGTGCCGCGTTAATCTAGTGCAGTTATTACCTCAAACAATTCAGAATTCAAACCTATTATTGTACTATAGTAATATTTTCGGGTAGTCGTGTTTACTTATCTTATACTAATATATAAAACTGAAGAGCTTAATATATTTTTTTCTTAAGTTTTCGCGACTTGTATACATAATAAAACTACCTTTTAACGGTTTTAAGAAGAAGAGCTTGTTTGTTTGATTGAACGCGCTAATCTCAGGAACTACTGGTCTGATTTGAAAAATTCTTTCAGTGTTGGATAGCCCATTTATCGAGGAAGGCTATAGGCTATATATCATCACGCTAAGAGCAATTTACTTTGTTTTTAAATATTCCACGCGGACGTAGGCAACGGCAGAAGCTAGTCTGATATAAAAGCCAGCGGGCGTAGTCACGAAAGATCACTCCCACTTCGACTTTGGTCGGATACACATGCCATAGCTGCGCTCTAGGGTGGCTAATTATTTTGCGAGAACCATAAGTTATCACTTGTACTTCTCAAACTTTTTCGTATTTTGTTATATAGATCCCGCACTAACACGACATATGATGTCCATGAAATGTTTTTGGATGCCATTTCATTCAGTCAATGGATTTTTTATTGCATGCCTTCAGCAGACAGGCAGACGGCCCAGCTGATGGAAGGTTACCATCGCCTGTTATATGGACATATGTACCACCGAAGGTACTGTCAATGTGTTACTATGCTCTAAATGGAGACTGGAACCTGGCCACCGATGCTGGAGCACGACTCAAGGTTGTTATGGCGGCATACTCTAAACCGGCGGTGGTAGTCTTCCAGACGTGCTGTGGGATGTTTTGTCAGCTCTTACGACAAGCCACCAGACACCAGGAAATTGTATTCTTTCTCCGTTCCTGTACGAACAAAAACAATTTATTGAGTATTCTGTATTTCCTTTCAAGGTCGTACATACATACATACATACATAACTTCACGCCAGTTCCCTTGCGGGGTAGGCACGAACAACAGAGTGCCATTTAGGCTTATTCTTACACACCTCACTTGCCTCTTTGACATTCATAACTCTTGTCATGTAAGCTCGTCTTCAAGGTCGTAACTCGTGAAAATTAGACATCACTAAGATTTCCTTACAAAGTCTTCAATAGATCGCTACATTAACATCCAACACAACCCAGTAATAAGATTAGACAAATAAATTTGATTTTTCAAAAATCTGATTTTAATCAAATAATTATATCCTTAGAATGCATGATGAAAGAATGACTAAACAGATATACAATGCAAAAGTGGATGGATGCAGAAGTCGTGGAAGGCCACGACACACCTTCCATGATCGAATTGATCGTGTACTAGCAGAAGGTGATGTCAGGAGCCTTAAGAACAGACGAGCTTGCATGACAAGAGTTATGAATGTCAAAGAAGCAAGTATGGTGTGTAAGAATAAGCCCAAATGGCGCTCTGTTGTTCGTGCCTACCCCACAAGGGAATTGGCGTGAAGTTATGTATGTATGTAATTATATCCTTAATGTTTCAGTAGGTTAAAAGTAAATATTTACAGAATTTATGCGATAAAAGTAGATGACCTGACATTAAAACATTTTGATTACTTTAATGAGAGTAGAACAGCAGCCCTAAACATCCGCAAACGCGGAACCCTGCGGATGGGCGGCATTAAAGCCGCTTCCATGTTGTTACAACTGCACCATCGATACTTTAGTAATCGATCGTCCAAATTTGAACTTTATCACCTAGGACAAGTGGCCGACTTCACCCGCAAAAGGAATATTGGTATGCCTAAATCCAGCAAACTTCATTATGCCGTGGAATTAAAGGATACTATACTCTAGTCATATAAGAATAAAGGTGATTCGATCTGCGGAAAGTGAATGGTATGAATTTGATGGCAGTAACCTGCGGTTTGGTGCCGAATAGGAGCGTGCGTATAAAAGTGGATTGTAACCCCTATGAATTTAAGAGAAGCACTGTATAACTATGATTGCGAGGCCGCACACGCGAAACCACATCAAGCCGTGTCGTGCCCACTGCCTACTGCCCACTGTCGAGGCCAACTTTAAGTACGGCTTTGTGCATCGGCCGGCTCTCGGCTTATGGCTGCGGTTTCCGAACCTTACCTACATATTTCAGCTTACATTTTAGACGCGCATAACTTTCATGGTAAAATGTTTTCAACATTTCCAGCAAACACTCCACCGCAAGCAATTTCGGTTTTAATTTGCAGCAGATTTGTTTCTATGGGCTCTAATTTATAGTATGCAACGTTGAATTAACAGCGATATGCCTTATATGACAGTGAAACCAACTCGGACATTTTTTATCATCTTGTAAAACGTTGCAACCAATTAGATTGCCTACGAGCATCGAGTAGGTATACAAAGTATGAGTTATAACTAGTCAAGGTGTATTAATATAATCCTTCTTTAAACAGGGTTCGGGCATGTGGAAAGAATGCATGATGAAAGAATGACTAAACAGATATACAATGCAAAAGTGGATGGATGCAGAAGTCGTGGAAGGCCACGACACACCTTCCATGATCAAATTGATCGTTTACTAGCGGAGGGTGATGTCAGGAGCCTTAAGAACAGACGAGTGTGCATGACAAGAGTTATGAATGTCAAAGAAGCAAGTGAGGTGTGTAAGAATGGGCCTAAATGGCGCTCTGTTGTTCGTGCCTACCCCGCAAGGGAACTGGCATGAAGTTATGTATGTATGTATGTATGTTCTTTAAACAGTATATAAACTCATTGTTATTGTAATATTTTAGAAGTAAAACCATAGTGTGATAATACATCTATGTATTAATACGTGAAGCAAAAACTTTGTACCCCCTTTTTACAAAAATTGCGACAGTTTTATAGCCGAGTGCAGAATGCAAATATTTTTGTTAAATTATGCACAAAAATACATTAAATCTATAAAAAAAACATTACACACACTACCATACTGTTTTGTTTATTCTTAAACTCAAATTAACAGTGTAGCCTTGACAAAATCTGCATAGAACCTTAATAATGTTCCAACTTATAATTTAAATTAATTATTATGGTTGAATTTCGACCACGTGCGAGCAATGTATAAACATTATCTACTCTATTGATAAACTTAAATGTAAATTTAAAATTCCGGCGCGTCCTTACATCTACAAAGAAAGAAAGATCATTCCTGGATCCATGAAATTTAGTGTAGTGAAGATTGAATGTCGAACAAGGACGTTGTATACAAAGTCCTTGTAATCCAAGTACAAAGTGTGTTGCAGTTTTATGGACACAAGGTAGTATTTAGTGGCAAGCTCCGTTTATGTAGCGCAAGGCTAGCAATGCGAGGTGTTTCTCGTGTTAAGAGCGTTGTAATGGGAAAGACACACAGCGCCAAAATATACAACACCCTGCGCCACATATTTGGCGAATCACAAATATTTGTTACTAATTTGCACTTACTGCTAACATAGAATATATAAGCGCAGAAGATACATACGGCAATCTCGGTCGCAGTCAGTCAAATGGCGACTCTTATTTTCGCTTCAATCATTAGTAGCAATAATCATGTTTATAGTAGCTTTCAACAAAAAAAAACTAGTTTACCGTCGCCTATGGACATTCGCAACATCGAAAGCTACGAATATGCTGCCGGAGTCGATGAAACTACAATCACCTCGAGTAAGTTACTTACAACACTGTTCGCATTCTTGGAGTACCTGAACTGGTTCGGGTGCAAAGAGAGACCCTCGTGCGTCTGCGACGACAGCGTGGTTGGGGATGTGCCACACATCCTGTTCTGGTGCCCTGCATATTCCCGGGAGCGGTATGATATAGAGTGCAGATTATAAACTGAGGTAAATTATAAAAATATGCCTGAGTTAATGTCCAAATATAAAATAGATGAGTTCATAAAATACTGTTTAAATATAGTTAACAAAGTAACATGTAGAAATAAAAGTAGATAGATAAGCGTACATTATAAAATATATAGGTAGTATATATAGATTAATGTATAAACAAAAAAGTTAAATAAAAGAAAAACAATAAAAATAAAAGATAGTATTAAAATATAAGTAGAAAATAAGGCAAAATGTAGTATTAAATAGTAAAAGCACACTAATACATTAAGGACCTTTTGAAGGCTAGTTTCTAGAAATAAAGTAAAAAAGACAAAAGGATAAAGAAAAGACAATAAAAAAATAAAATGCATAAAAAAGTAGATGCATACAATAAATATAATACAATAAATTTTTATCCGTGCAGGAACGGAGAAAGAATACAATTTCCTGCGTTGGGGCGGCCTGTCGTAAGAGGCGACTTAACAACCCACAGCCAGGTGGTAGGGCATTTGCCCGAATGGATGGCTACCACCGCTGGTCTAAAAGATGTCGCCATAACAACCTTGAGCTGTGTTCCGGCATTAGTGACCAGGTTCCAGTTTCCCTTAAGAGAGCAGCAGAGCATTTGTAGCAACTTTGGTGTTGCAAATGTCCATAGGCGATGGTAACCGCTTTCCATCAAGTGGGCCGTCTGCCTGTCTGCTGATCTCCTGAATAAATAAATAAAAGAAAAACATTACACCCAAAGAAGGTAAAAAAACATTAATAACAAGATAAAAAAGGCCGGACAAATCTTGTTCGTCTGGCGGAGGAGACTTTAAAAAAAAAAAACACTCTTCGCAAGGGAAGAAAAAAGGCTTTCTGTGCTTTATAATTCTGTGCCGGTAGTTCCTTATGACGGGTATTGGCACAATTAGTATGTGGATAGCATTAGTGTGCAACGGGGCGAACCGAAAAATAGGAAACGCATTGATGAATTTGACACTGCTTTACGGTTCTGTCTTCAAGAATTTTTAACTAGTTTAATATGTGGCAGCTCGAAAGTCATATTTTAATAAAAAAACTGAGCTTTGTCACCTAAATACCTAATTTTTGATTAAAATACAATAAATACTTTACTTCACGGTTGTATAAGACTACCCCTGGTCTATTTCACCGTAACAACTTGTGTTTCGGCGTTAGTGTCCAGGTTCCAGTCTCCCTTCAGAGAGCGGCAGCACATTGGTCTTTTCTAGCCGCTTACCATCAGGTGGGCTGTCTTCCTGACTGCTGAACTTATGCAATAAAAACATAAAATGTGCACAGTAAAATATGAATCTTAATTTTTCTTCAAATGACGGTGATGTCAGGAGCCTTAAGAACAGACGAGCGTGCATGACAAGAGCTATGAAGCAAGTGAGGCGTGTAAGAATAAGCCTGAATGGCGCTCTGTTGTTCGTGCCCACCTCGCAAGGGAACTGGCGTGAAGTTATGTATGTATGTATGTATGTAATTATCACAATTACGATATTAAATATTGCACAATAATACACAGAAATATTAGGACAACTCCAAGAGTTGCATCCACGCTTGTCAGGTGTCGAGCAGCAATTTGCCCTTAGCAGTAATTATCGACCACAATATATTATGTGCTCCTTGACCAAGACTGTCAATGCAGGTAGACTTGGTTGTAGACTCGTAGACTGTCGGTTTAAGACTGCCCCTCCTCTGCCCGAACACCGCGTATTTATAAGGTCATCGTAGCGCGCCGCAGTGACACCATCCGGTAATGCTGTGGCGTCACTTCAGTTACACTTCCTTCATAAAACCAACTTCTGCCATACGTATCAACTTCCAACATCCGGTTACTCCATTTCCGATATCCGTACATACATACATACATAACTTCACGCCAGTTCCCTTGCGGGGTAGGCACGAACAACAGAGTGCCATTTAAGCTTATTCTTACACACCTCACTTGCCTCTTTGACATTCATAACTCTTGTCATGCAAGCTCGTCTGTTCTTAAGGCTCCTGACATCACTTTCCGCTAGTACACGATCAATTTGATCATGGAAGGTGTGTCGTGGCCTTCCACGACTTCTGCATCCATCCACTTTTGCATTGTATATCCGATATCCGTGAGCTTAATAATAAATGTTTTACGTCGACATCCGGTTAAACGACTTCCGATTACTACATGAAAGAATACTTTATCCGGTTATTGACTACTTCCGTCATATGGTTATTTTATAATCACCAATACGATTCCTACATATGTATGTAATTTTTCTTCAAAAACTCATTACAAGAGTCTAACCACGATTCATTTATTGTACTTATACCAGTCAGACATATTGGATTCAAGGCATCGGGGTAATAAGCTTTAGTGACAATATGAAATTATAAGTACACACATAGTATATTATAAGTACACACATAGTTAGGACAGGTAATTTGACAAGCGGGAGCGTGAACGCACATCACTGCTCCGCTCCCGCCAAAGGAGGACGCGTCGGCGCCGGAGGGCCAGCCAGGACCTTCAGTCACCGTGAGCGGGCGGCGCGGGTGGGGCTTCTTGAGGTATAGAGGTTCTCACTCATCTAGACATGCCGTGGAGATGGGGGCGTGGCGTGTTCCGCGCGCTCACCTCTCTTCCCGCGGGGCGAGTTACAGACCGGCCCACGCCTGCCAGGGCTGCGAAGAGGCTAGGTCATATACCCGTAGCCCTGGCATAAGGCGAAGGACGGAACACCCAGGGGTTTTAGTGGGTATCCCTAACTGGGGAGTGGCAATAGCATAGCACCAGTTCTGACTGGGCATGGTAGTGCCACCCCCGATCTCGCGAATCCCACACTAGGTCGCGAATTATCCGCCCCAGGGTTCTGCCCTTGTCGCGGCTTAGTCCTCAAACGGATTTCCCCTGGTTAAAAAAAAAGGAAATTTGACAACACCTTGAAGTATTTAGGAGTACGTAATTATTAGGTTTGATTAAGTGGCCTCACACGATCGTAACTCATTCGCTTCAATTACACAAAAAGAGGCAGAATGACTCGATTTCAATACAATCGTGTCATAAATAACCGAGTCATAAATTACGGTTGTTATTGATTGTACACTTTTATTGCTCTTACTTCGCTCTACTTACCACGATATCTGATTGGTGATCGTGACATAAAATCATTATTGAAGTCACTCTAGCGTTCTGTTACCTGCTAAAATCTATGCGAATGATGTGGCCACATAGATTTCCAGCGGTTCAGGGCCTCCTGAACGGGGAATTTATCCCCGTAAACCTTTGTTTGAGGTCTTTGAGATTAAATATTTGAGCGAAGCACAAAAACGTATCTAATATAAATGGTCTGGAGGTTACATTATTTCTGGCGTAACAAATTCATCAAATTGGGGAGATTTTTAAAACCCAATCTGAAGGTCTTGCCAGTTGCATCAGATCATCACGACCTATGGGGCAATACCATTATGAAGCGTGTTTACTGAACTACTTGTATTTGGTGCAGTATATATATACTCATCTGTGCAGGAACGGAGAAAGAATACAATTTCCTGTGTTGGCGCGGCCTGTCGTAAGAGGAGTGGATGGCTACCACACCTAGTCTAAATATGTCGCCATAACAACCTTGAGTTGTGTTCCGGCATTAGTGACCAGGTTCCAGTCTCCCTTAAGAGAGCAGCAGCGCATTTGTAGCACCTTTGGTGTTGCAAATGTCCATAGGCGATGGTAACCGCTTTCCACCAAGTGAGTCGTCTGCCTGTCTGCTGAACTCCTGCAATAAAAAGAAACTTGAGAGGTGTCAAGGGACACCCGGATGGAACGAAGTTCCTTTCGATTAATTAGTGAAGGAATTGTAATTTTTTTTTTTTTTTAAGTTATAATAATATTTTTATTATTATTAACAAATTAAGTTGTCTCTCTCTCTCTATAAGAGAGAGAGAGAGACAGAGAGAGAGACAGACAGACAGACAGAGAAACATGTGACGCCGCACAGCTTACAATAGCTTACTATAGCAAAAAGTGTCATGACAACTTTTCGTAAGAATTTTTTCCGTCTAGCCCCCCTTTCACAACGCGCGATAAGGAACTTCGTTCCAAAAAAACCTAGTATATCTAGGTGCTTTTGTTTAAATAATTATCATTTTGGTGTTCGCTAAAACATTATCAATCATATACAGCTTAGTAACGTATTTCTTGAATGGTATTCATGCGTTGTACAGATTATAATTATCATATAACACGTAATACTAAGCCCGGGAATATGTCGTAACCAGGCCTCAGTGGTATTAATGCTGACAGATGTCGCGATTAGCAGACCGGAATAATCGTTTACTATATCATTAAAATATATAATGTTTCAATATAATTATTGCTTCATTAATTAACGTTAAATATGTGTCTGAAAAACTTTCCGCCATTAATACTTTTACTTAACCTAATAAAATTAAACTTTCTACAAATGAATATTTTCGCTTTAGAAGTCCATAAAAACAACATATCTTATAATATTTTCTTAAGTTTTCGCGACTTGTATACATAATAAAGCTACGTTTTAACGGTTTTAAGCGCGGTAATTTTTTTTCCTCCCACCCATTTTAATATTATATAAAATTATTAGAGCTAGGCATGTTTGCTGAAGAGTTTCTTGCGCCGCTTCTTCTCTTCAAGCCATAACATGTTGCGAAGCGGTAGTAAATTAGATTAGGCTCCCATCGAGTAAATAATAACCATAAACAAAATTAAAATTAACAAGTTGGCGGTAGGCTAAATAAAACTTTAACAATACTCGTTGACACTTGACATCTTTGTCTTCCGTGATCACGGCCACTGAAAAGTGGCCGAAACGTCGGAAAAATGAAAATCAAATAAAATTACCGCGCTTAAAACCGTTAAAACGTAATATATAGCCAGGTGGTAGGGTATTTTCCCGACTGGATGGCGACCACCCCTGCTCTAGAGTATGCCGCCATAACAACCTTGTGTTGTGTTCCGGCATTGGTGACCAGGTTCCAGTCTCCCTTAAGAGAGCAGCAGCGCATTTGTAGCGCCTTTGGTGTTGCAAATGTCCATAGGCGTTGGTAACCGCTCTCCATAAAGTGCGCCGTCTGCCTGTCTGCTGAACTCCTGCAATAAAACAAAAATGATTAATATATCTAAATTTACATCACTCGTTTGAAAATAAAGGCTCGATAGTTAAACTAAGTTATGTTTTCTTATATTTATAGGTAGTTATAAGATTAATTTGTACTTAAAATTTATCAATGGCACTTTAAGGAATACAATAGTTAAAATCAGTCAATCACATAAACTTTTTCAAAAACTAACAAAAGTAAAAGTGCCGGTGGCGGCTGTGCGGGTTGCAGGGTAAATAAATGAAGGGAAACGACTGTAAACTTAGTTTAACAATAATATTGCTATAATATATAATTTGCCAGGTGGTAAGAAAAATGAAAGTCGTCAAGCGGACGGCTGATGTGGCGCCGAAAATGCGTGAAGCCATCCGGAGCAGCGGCCCCTCTCGAATCGACTAGACGGGACATTTAACGTATCTCGGTTTAATAAATCATTACCTCATTTCCTGGGGGTGAGGCTTCATTTGGGATAATGCTACAGTTATAGACCGTTTTGACCGGTGTTGTATTTAATTGTTGAATACATATTGACAGATACATACATACGTACATAACTTCACGCCAGTTCCCTTGCGGGGTAGGCACGAACAACAGAGCGCCATTTAGGTCCATTCTTACACACCTCACTTGCTTCTTTGACATTCATAACTCTTTTTATGCACGCTCGTCTGTTCTTAAGGCTCCTGACATCACCTTCTGCTAGTACACGATCAATTTGATTATGGAAGGTGTGTCGTGGCCTTCCACGACTCCTGCATCCATCCACCTTTGCATTGTATATCTGTTTAGTCATTCTTTCATTGACAGATAACGTATGTATATATGTTACAGCCAAAGTAATAAATCCGGGTATTATATATATTATCTAGCCATTATTTATAATGTCTACTCAATTTAGATAAAGTGATAATTGACACAGAATTAATCACATTAACTAGCAATTTTATATGATATCTTCGAAGACTTGGATAATGTAATAAAACAAGTAGGTATAGGTAAACATTACAAAATTGTATTTCAATTTGCCTAAGAATTAAAATAACATTGTCATAGATAATAATTCTACGTTAATTAACATTGTTATAAAGTTATTTAACTTTAATTTGTAAAGTAAATTTAAAGCTATCTATCTATCCGTGCAGGAACGGAGAAAGAATACAATTTCCTGCGGCCGGGCGGCCTGTCGTAAGAGGCGACTTAACAACCCACAGCCAGGTGGTAGGGCTTCTAGCCATTATTTATAATGGCTACCACCCCTGGTCTAAAGTAATGTCGACACATAATTAATCACATTGAGTTGCAATTGTATCCGGCATCTTAGAAGACCAGGATAATCCAGTAAAACCCTTAAGTAGAGGTAAGCAGCGCAAATTTGTATTTCAACTTTGCCTGTTGCATTAATGTAACATAGGCGATGGTAACCGCTTTCCATCAAGTGGGCCGTCTGCCTGTCTGCTGATCTCCTGCAATAAAAAAAAAAAAAGCTCACTAGCCTTAAAAAATACACAAAGATCAAAACAAGTATTTGGTAGCACTCTTTTAAGACTACAATAATAAAATATTTAAAATGAACTGACATGGATTAACTGGGTCATAATTATTATTTATAGAGGGATAGCAAGTCAGTTAGACCGTATTTATTACTTTGGCTAACTTTGATCCGCTATTATGAATAATATCCGGATAAACTGATCAATTTATCATATTGTCTAGTCAATTTTGCTATTATATATAGTAACCAGTCATTATGTATAATAGCTATTTAATCACTATGACTGTAACATATACACTAATGTGGCTATTCGATAACGGCGTTATTCTTAACGCTTTAAATAAGATGTCAATACCTATAATTACATTGTCCCAGATGTGGCCTCACATTAATGCAACCATTTTAACAGTTTTAAATTTAATATTCGCTCGCGGACCGCGTTCGTAATACCGAAGTAAGAAAGAGAGTTGCTCTGAAAGAGAGTGTCGGGGTGAAGGTAAGGAAAGGAATGAATGCATGATGAAAGAATGACTAAACAGATAGGTATACAATGCAAAAGTGGATGGATGCAGAAGTCGTGGAAGGCCACGACACACCTTCCATGATCAAATTGATCGTGTCCTAGCAGAAGGTGATGTCAGGAGCCTTAAGAACAGACGAGCGTGCATGACAAGAGCTATGAATGTCAAAGAAGCAAGTGAGGTGTGTAAGAATAAGCCTAAATGGCGCTCTGTTGTTCGTGCCTACCCCGCAAGGGAACTGGCGTGAAGTTATGTATATGTATGTATGTAAATTTAATATTAATATTTAGGTTATATTCAGATAAATAGATTATAAGCTACGATATCAAATTAAAACTACCTTATAAATATAAAGACTAGAGAGCGTGCCCGGAATGCTGGCTGCATTGCCGCGCTGTAGCGCAACGCTAATTTGTTGTGCGAAATATGCATATATGAAATAGTTTATTATTTATTTCTATATATAGTCCCCTTATCTAAGAGTACAGTAATACATTTCGCTGCTTTAATGAACGGGGAGCGTTTTGCAAGCCAACATGACGACCCAGCAGATTAGCATCTTCAACGAGTGAAATTGCATCCGTAGTCAACGCAAGCACACATGTAGGCAGTGTTGCCAAACCCAAAAAACAAAAAAACAACAGCCAATAAAAAATCAGGAGAAAACAGTAGGTAAAGTAAAAAAACGTCAGATTTCATACTTTCGTCATATAATTAAAGCAATATCCAATATTAATAACAATAACCGCCGTCTTAGTTACTAGGACTCACATACATTGTTATATTAATAATCACAAATAATAATATGTAATAATAAAAAAACATAAATCAAAGTAAAATTATTTTCCGCTTTCATTCTCAATTTCCTCATCATCAGTATTTTCATACTCATTTTCTTTTTTAAAATCAGACATATTTTTATAAAATTTCTTCATGTGCCTTTCTGTGGCTTCAAATGTGTAGCAATCGGTTATTTCGGATCTAGTATATAATACTCCTTTAATAGTTGTAGTTGATATTCTGTTGCGTAATTTGGTCTTCATAATATTATTACATAGCAGTTATCAAAAAATATTTGCATAGTGTAATAGGTGGCACTGAACGCTAATTGGAAAAACAGTAAGAATTAAGAATGAAACAGAAAACAGCTAATCTACTGTTAGAACAGTAGCGTTGGTAACACTGCATGGGAGGGGGGGGGGGGGGGGGGCACGTGCTACTGTTTGCGTATGATTGAAATGACGAAACCGTCGCGAAAGGCGCGCCGGAAGCGGATTCGGGCGAACGGAAACCCCGACGCGTTCCGGAGCCAATAAACCACTGATAACCGATAGTGAATGGATTCTAGCGTTATCATTGTCGGGATTTTACTGTTCATTGTGTACATCAAATAAGGCTATGCAATTTTAAAACATAGCAACTGACATCGTTTTCAACCGACTTCACAAAAAAGAGGAGGTTCTCAATTCGTCGTTACTCCGAGACTTATGATCCGATTTACGTAATTCTTTGTTGTTCGACGCAAAATAGCTTCCATTTGGTCCCCTAAAAATTTGACATAGTTTGGCCCAGTAGTTTTCATTTTATGAACATTTTTTAAATCCACTTTTCTGCATTCATTGTGTTGCTAGGCGTTTGCCGATGTATTGTGTTTGCCGAAACATGTGTAAAACTGTATCACAATATGTTATGTTGCTTCTAATAAGCTAAATAGTTTTAAAATAAAATAATAAAAAAATCAAAAAAAACTTTGTTATATCATCATATTTTTTTGTATAATTACAATAATATTTTTTTTGCCAAGTGCAGGCGTAGGCACATGCATGTAAGCGTCCGCACCGGCTTACTTGGATTAGTATTAGTTTTTTTTATAATTTAGCGCTGTATCTATAGCATATTAAGGCAAGCTGTGTCTTCATATAAAAGATCACATTCTAAAGAATACAAAATATTATATTACTAATGTATTAAACATGTTTCTGAATGTGCTCAGTTTTGAAGACCGTAAAAAAAAAATATGGCATGATGTTGATATTTATGACATTTTTATGTAGTGTAGTAAATTTTCATGGGAATCAGTTGCTAGGTTTCGGAATGTCAATAACTTCGATCTGTCAAATGTCACTTGAAAAGTATGGTGTCAAATGTCACTTGAAAAGTATGGTTTGCAAAAAAACTTATTTGCATATCAATAATAAATAGTCTTAAATCAAATTTAAATAAAAAGGTTAAATTATTAGTAAATTGTCTTAATATAATATTTAATTATTTTAACTTATTTAAAGTCACAATATGGCGCAAAGTCGATCCTATTCTCATTCGAATCGCATTATAAAGTAAAACTTCGTGTTAAAATTTTGTTGCGATTCGTTTTGCCACTTGTCCGTTGAAGTTTCACTTCTACTATGTGTCCCAAAACATATTTCAATTTTTCGCAGGTTTACTGCAAATTATGATTTGGTTAGGTTAGGTACATTTTAATTAATGCATTTTTTATTTAAACATATTTTATTTTATCATTTGACAGAAAAATCCAAAGACCTCTCGTTTATATAGAAACTTTAAAAATCGTAAAAGTACCGTATATATAAGATCCTCGCAGAAGGTTTGCCGATGACTACTTACTATTATTGTATTGTATTACTTATTATTATTGTATATAATTATGTAAAGTATATGCAATAATAAATTTATTACAACAACTATTTATGTAAACTTTTTTGTCAACCCTACTAACCATCGACGCGTGACATCATGAGGCTATCGACAAACCTTCTGCGCACGGGTAGTACTTTCATATGCATTTAGTACTGTGTCTTCATATAAAAGATCACATTCTAAATCGTAAAAATAAAATGGCATATTATATGACATTACTAATGTATTAAACTTGTTTCTGGATGTGCTCAGTTATAACGCTGAATATATACCGTATATAAAAAAAATATATGTCTGTCAATGTGTAACGTCAAATAATATCGCATCTCATATAACGCATTACACTCATCGCCACATCTGCGTGAAATGGTGTAACTAACTGTAACATCATCTCAAATGAAGTCTTTAATGATGCGAAGAGCACATAAGAAGAAGAGAACGAAGAGATATTATCCCAAGTCTTATGTCAATACTTGAAAAGTATGGTTTGTAAAAAACTTATTTGCATATCAATAATAAATAGTCTTACATCAAATTTAAATAAAAAGGTTAAATTAGTAGTAAATTGTCTTAATATAATATTTAATTATTTAAAGTTATTTAAAGTCACAATATGGCGCAAAGTCGATCCTATTCTCATTTGAATCGCAAAATCTGTACCTAGCCTAAGTTACACCTTATAACATCAGCTGTCTGCTAATGAAAGTCCCGTTAAAATCAGTCCAGTCTTTTCAGAGATTAGCCGGAAGAAACAGACAAACAAAAATTTAAAAAAAAACCTCGACGGGCAAGTGGTAACACGAATCGCAACAAAATTTTAACTTGAAGTTTTACGGGCCGGTTTTCAAATTGGACAAGTACATTAACAATCTACTAGTCTGCCGTCTGCCTGTCTGCTGAACTCCTGCAATAAAAAATAAAAAAAGTAAAACTTCGTGTTAAAATTTTGTTGCGATTCGTTTTGCCACTTGTCCGTTGAAGTTTCACTTCTACTATGTGTCCCAGAACATATTTCAATTTTTCGCAGGTTTACTGCAAATTATGATTTGGTTAGGTTAGGTACATTTTAATTAATGCATTTTTTATTTAAACATATTTTATTTTATCATTTGACAGAAAAATCCAAAGACCTCTCGTTTATATAGAAGTTTCACTTTAAAAATCGTAAAAGTACCGTATATATAAGCTTCTCGCAGAAGGTTTGCCGATGACTACTTACTATTATTGTATTGTATTACTTATTATTATTGTATATAATTATGTAAAGTATATGCAATAATAAATTTATTGCAACAACTATTTATGTAAACTTTTTTGTCAACCCTACTAACCATCGACGCGTGACATCATGAGGCTATCGACAAACCTTCTGCGCACGGGTAGTACTTTCATATGCATTTAGTAGTTATACAAACAGACACTTCAATTTTATTTATTTGTATACAAGATGAATTTAAAAGTCTTTGTTCAAACTAAGCTCCACTAGAGAACATTTTAAAGGTCGTACATACTTGTTAAAAATTAAGTCTATTAGCTACGCTGTGTGTGTGCAACCCGTACACCGTTTTAGCAAGGTGTTAAAATTACATTAGTTCAATTCAAGTTATATGCTAAAATACAGTATATACAGGTAATAACACAATAATTATGTGATAGTTTTACATGCTTTTGCCTGTTTGTTGTGTAAATTGCCCTTTCGAAAGACAAGTAACTCCAAAACATCATGTTCTAACCTTTTTTTAAATATGTTAATGTTATAAAATAAATATCATACACGAATACTGGATGCAAATGTTAGCTTAAGTCTGCTTTAGCATACCATAATCGGCCTCTGTGCTTGAGCGGGCTAAGCCTTTGCCGGCCTACCTCACTGCAACGTAGAGGCTCCGGTTCGATTCCTGGTATAGTAAATTTCGGAAACGTATTTTCTCCGTTATTTACCATGGTCTGGGTGTCTGGGATCGGCCCCAGAGTAGTCCGTTGTATATTACCCATAACACAAGCGTAAGATCAAATTGATCGTGTACTCGGTACATACGTAATTTGAATACCGAGGGTGGCCAAGAGATACTTTTCATCCCGGATACTGGGATAGATTTTGGGATAGATTTATGTAAAGTTTATCCCGGAAACTAGGATAGGTTTTTTATTTGTGGTTGGCCATTTTCGTCATTTTGTTTATTTTGGTCAATTTGGTCGTTTAGGTAGTTTTGTTTAGTTTAGTTGTTTTGGTAGTTGTGGTAGTTTTGGTTGGTAGTTTTGCTATTTTCGGTAGTTTATGCTGGTAGTTTTGGTAGTTTCGGTTGTTTTGGTAGTCGTGATAGTTTTGGTAGTTTTGGTAGCTATAGTAGTTTTGATAGTTGTGGTAGTTTTGTATAGTAGATTTGGTAGTTTCGGTAGATTTGGTAGTTGTGGTAGTTTTGATTGGTAGATTTAGTTATTGTAGTAGTTTAGGTGGTTGTGGTAGTTTTGGTTTGTAGATTTGATAGTTATGGTAGTTTTGGTTGGTAGATTTGGTTATTTTGGTAGTTGTGGTAGTTTTGATAGTTGTGGTAGTTTTGGTTTGTAGATCTGGTAGTTTTGGTTGGTCGATTTGATATATTCGGTTGTTTTGGTAGTTGTAGTAGTTTTGAAAGTTGTGGTAGTTTTGGATAGTTGTAGTAGTTTTGGTGGTTTTGATAGTTGGGGTAGTTTTGATAGTTGTGGTAGTTGTGGTAGTTTTGGTAGTTTTGATAGTTGTTGTAGTTTTGGTAGTTTTGATAGTTTTGATAGTTGTGGTAGTTTTGGTAGTTTTGGTAGTTGTGGTAGTTTTGGTAGTTTTGATAGTTGTGGTAGTTTTGGTAGTTTTTGTAGTTGTGGTAGTTGTGGTATTTTTGGTAGTTGTGGTAGTTTTGGTAGTTTTGATAGTTGTGGTAGTTTTGATAGTTGTGGTAGTTTTGATAGTTGTGGTAGTTTTTATAGTTGTGGTAGTTTTGATAGTTGTGGTAGTTTTGGTAGTTGTGGTAGTTTTAGTAGTTTTGATAGTTGTGGTAGTTTTGATAGTTGTGGTAGTTTTGGTAGTTTTTATAGTTGTGGTAGTTTTGGTAGTTGTGGTAGTGTTGGTAGTTGTGGGAGTTTTGGTAGTTGTGGTAGTTTTTAGTTGTGGTTGCTGTGGTAGTTGTGGTAGTTGTGGTAGTTTTGGTAGTTTTTATAGTTGTGGTAGTTTTGGTAGTTTTGATAGTTGTGGTAGTTTTGGTAGTTTTGATAGTTGTGGTAGTTTTGATAGTTGTGGTAGTTTTGATAGTTGTGGTAGTTTTTATAGTTGTGGTAGTTTTGGTAGTTTTGATAGTTGTGGTAGTTTTGGTAGTTTTGGTAGTTGTGGTAGTTGTGGTAGTTTTGGTAGTTTTGATAGTTGTGGTAGTTTTGGTAGTTTTGATAGTTGTGGCAATTTAGGTAGTTGTGGTAGTTTTAGTTGGTGGATTTGGTAGTTTTGGTTGGTAATTTGGTAGTTTCGGTAGTTTTGGTCGTTTGTGTAGTTTACACAATATTTAGCTATATAAATAAAACTAGAACGGGTTGAAATAAGGTATTAAAGTTTGTATGGGGGATCAATCATTTATCAAGTTTACGCGCGGCGGAGCCGCGGGGTAAACTCTAGTATATATATATATATATAAATAAGCGATTAAACCGATCATACCAATTTTCACTTACGTATATGGTTGTTGTCGAAAGGCTCCATATTTTACTTTGGTATTATTTCTTTAACCTTTTTGTATTTTTTCAAAAATAAATCTGCTAAGTTGCAGTTAACAAGAAAAATTCTAATAAAACTATTAAATGTGCACATTTAGGAATTTTCTTTGTAGCCCAGTCTACCCCTATGCCTGTAGCCCGCGGAGCTGTTTTCAGGGGTCAGTAGTATGCAAACTCAGACACCCGCTTCTTAGTTCAATTTATTTAGTAAGCGTATTTTAAAGCAATGTGAAGACAGACACGAGACAAACTTGTCTTACCATCTGTGGAACTTTGGCATTACTATGTTCTTAAGTTTTCGCGACTTGTATACATAATAAAACTACGTTTTAACGGTTTTAAGCGCGGTAATTTTATTTGATTTTGGTTTTTTCGACGTTTCTGAAAAGTGGCCGAAACGTCGGAAAAAGCAAAATCAAATAAAATTACTGCGCTTAAAACCTTTAAAAGGCAGTTTTATTATTTGGCATTACTTCTATGTAGGAGTTAGTTTTTGAGTAGTAATTATGTGTTTTGTGAGAAATGTGAACTGTATAGTCTCAAATGTGGCCTTTTAAGTTGTAAACTAAGATCTGGCTTAAAGGCCTAGCTGCCAAGCCATAAAATCCAAAAAAAAAATTCTATGGAGCTTATGTCAAATTTAACTGATGACAAGGTTTTTTTGGCGGGAACTGAAAGGAGACGTTGTGCTGTGCAGTTTTATTTTCTAAAAATGTGTAAAATTACTCTAAAATGAACAATAGTTGTAGGATATTGATAGTTTTTGAGTAGTAATTATGTGTTTTGTGAGAAATGTGAACTGTATAGTCAAATGTGGCCTTTTGAGTTTTCACAAGAACTCCGTTGAATGGCGTTAGTTGTAGCCTACAATACAACTGCGCGACTATTATACGAAGACTTAAACATCAGAATTGGCTGTATGGACTAAAGATTCCTTTGCCTGCCTTTGTGGCGAATACAACAACTACTACTACTAACTGATGACAAGGTAAGTCAATAGTGGTTAACATGTAGGAATCGACAAACAGCGTGGGCGTAACTGCGTTCTAAGTCTCACGCTCTTCCTGCCATAAACGCGGGGCACATGGGAGGAGGGTTTTAGTGGAGTATTGAGTCTTCGAGTCTCCACATAAGCCGGCGATTTGACTCTGGTGCGTCCATTCGTGGGCGACACCTCTCGTCGCTTTGGTCTAGTCCCCGGTAGTCTGCAAAACGCAATTCCCTCGCCTCAAAAAAAACAAAAAATAGGAATCGACAATAATAGTACATTATGGTACTAGTGTGTAACATTGGTGATTACCGCCGAGGCGCCATTGGGACTTGAGCCGTAGGCGAGGGTCTTAAGAGAGCCGAGGACGGTAATCATCAATACACACGTGTATCATACGACGTTTTTCAACACACTCGTGAATAAAATAACAACAAAAACTCATTTTATTTAGTAGATAAAAAAGTTATATTTATTAAACACGTACGAGTTAAAATTATCTATTTAAATAAGAAGTTGTATGAAATGAGCAAGCAATAGGAACATTAATTTATTTGTTCTATAAAACACGATCTTTTTTTTTTAATAAAAACTTTTTTAAGAACAAAGCAACTCAACCAATAAAATTAAAAAAAAATCTATAACCCACTAGTGAGTTATAATTTTTTTTACTCACAGTTTGATTATGGATGTCATTCTGTGCCTAATTGCGGTGACCATAGAGCCACTTTATGAGCAAGTGTGTTGAAATAGTACATTATGGTACTAGTGTGTAACATTGGTGATTACCGCCGAGGCGCCATTGAGACTCGAGCCGTAGGCGAGGGTCTTAAGAGAGCCGAGGACGGTAATCATCAATACACACGTGTATCATACGACGTTTTTCAACACACTTGTGAATAAAATAACAACAAAAACTCATTTTATTTAGTAGATAAAAAAAAGTTATATATGAGTGAAAGTTTTATTTATTAAACACGTACGAGTTAAAATTATCTATTTAAATAAGAAGTTGCATGAAATGAGCAAGCAATAGGAACATTAATTTATTTGTTCTATAGAACACGATCTTTTTTTTTTGAATAAAAACTTTTTTAAGAACAAAGCAACTCAACCAATAAAATTTAAAAAAAAAATCTATAACTCACTAGTGAGTTATAATGTTTTTTACTCACGGTTTGATAATGGGTGTCATTCTGTGCCTAATTGCGGTGACCATAGAGCCACTTTATGAGCAAGTGTGTTGAAAATGTATTTATTATGCTTGGTGAAACATGTAAATACTGTATCGCAATATATTATCGCTCCCAATGAACTAGAATAAATAAATACTTTTCAAATGTCATATCGTTGAGTTCATAATTTGTTTTTGTGCTGTGGTCATAATGAAGTTGCCAAACTGCACCGCTGGAGTGTCGTGTTTATTTGTCTGTCTTCTGAAATTGAATTTGATGGATGATAAGAGTCACAGTATCCTATGGAGTCGGAATCAAAACACATTTTAAAGTAAAATCGAGTGTTTACGATATGGCGCTGCCACCATTGGTTTTTTCCTCCTCCGACGGGATTCAAAGTGCGCCGTTCGGTTGGTAAAGGTTTGATGTATTATTGATGCGTTGTGGACAATCTCCTTGCGGGAAATACGTCACGCGGCCATGTTTAAAACATACGCGCTCGATACTGTTATAATTCTTACATTCGTATACGTTGTTTTCGTTCCGAAACGGCTTTAATATGGAATGGGCCCGATCCATAAATGCATTCGTAATATGGCCCCAATACTTTCTAGCGTAACGGCCATTTGCGATTTGACAGTGGCGACATGCAAATTGCAAATACACGTCGTAACTCTCGTGAACCCACCATGTGGGCCACCTTTTGTTTTGCAGATTTCATCTCTTTCGAACCCATTTCTTGTACTAATATATAAAGCTGTACAGTTTGTTTGTTTGAACGCGCGAATCTCAGGAACTACTGGTTTGATTTGAAAAATTCTTTCAGTGTTAGATAGCCCATTTATCGAGGAAGGCTATAGGCTATATATCATCACGCTAAGACCAATAGGAGCGGAGCAGCAATGAAAAATGTGTCAAAATCGGAGGGGCTTTGAAAACAGATTCCACGCGGACGGCGCGCGGGCACAGCTAGTACTATATACAATAGTTTCATAGATTTTACACAGTTGCAGTATGATCCACAGCTATTAAGCGACAAGCGCAGGTAAACTGCTGTCTGTAATTTAAAAAGCTGTCAGACGAGCCTGGTCCAAGGATTCTTACCCTTTCTAGGACCATACCTTTGCAATAAAGTAAATAATATTTTACAAGTATACCCTCTCCAGAAATACGCTTGTAAAGAAAAAGTCACTAAATTGTTTAAAACCTTGAGTTATGACGAAACAGATGAGATTCACCGACTTATATAAAAGTACTAATATGTTTATTCATTAGAAATTTCTAAATTAGTATGCCTATTTAAAATTATTAATATATATACCCACATACACTCACATCTACTACTACACACACCCACGCACACATACATACATCTTTCATTCTAACATTTATTTGTATGTCTTAACTGTGTAAGCTTAAAAAGTTAATCTTAATAATCTTTTAGTTTTGGTGGCCATGGAGTGAAGAAGCACTGGTGACCTGTCGTACAGATTTCTTGTAAATCTATTTCAGGCACCAGGTTTCTTGGTTAATCTGTTGTGTTGAGAAATAAGTAAAGTTTTTGTTATTACTTTGTATGTCTTTCAAGATCACGGGCCATAAAAATAGCCCGGACATTTGAAGGGCTTGCGTGGGGCCATGGGAAGGCCAACACGTAGAGGCCCCTTGACAAATTTAATGTAAATGTGGCGTGACACTGACCGGCGATTGTCCCTGTCTAGACCATATAGTAATGCACCCAAGGACAAGCCCCGGCCGCTGTAGGACTATTTTGGGAAATGAGAACAAGAAGTATCGGGCTATTGGGGTGAACTGTTAGTGGTACTAGGGGTCTGGGAATATGGGGACTATAGCGTCTGCCCGTCGCAATGTTCGGGGAACGTGGAAAGTTGCCACAAGACAGGGGCAACATGGGTGTGAGTGGCTAAGTGGTGTCGAGAGGTGGGCTGCAGGTTCACCGAAGCTACTTCTGACTTGATGCCATTTATCACTTCCACTCCTGGAGCTTGAGTCTTAGCTCTAGCGATCTTTTTTTTATTTTTTTTATTTCCGGAGTTCAGCAGACAGGCAGACGGCCCACTTGATGGAAAGCGTTTACCATCGCCTATGAACATTTGCAACACCAAATGTGTTACAAATGCGCTGCTGCTCTCTTAAGGGAGACTGGAACCTGGTCACTAATGCCGGAACACCACTTAAGGTTGTTATGGCGACATACTTTAGACCAAGGGCGGTAGCCATCCAGTCAGGCAAATGCCCTACCACCTGTATATGGGTTGATTTGTCGCCTCTTACGACAGGCCGCCCGGCCGGATTTCCACTCCGTGCCGGCTGGCGAAGACAAGCACGGAGGCGGGGGCCTTGCCTTAGACCCCGGAGTCAGGTACGAGGTGTCGCTACTCACCTAAGGTTTCGCCACAAAGCCCCCCCCCCCCCTGCGGTATTATTATTACTATTATTATTTTCCCGAAAACATAAACAAACATTCTTGTTGCGTCACGTGTCATCCACCAATAGGACGTAGTTTAGCAGAAAGGATTCAACCCACATTGTGGTCAAAAATGAGTTGTATATACCAATTTAACAGCAATTTTTGTCAATAACTCAAAAACCGACTTTTTGTGTGTTAGGTCGTTTATGCTAAACTACGTCCAATTATTGATGTATAATTTAGCTCAGTTAAAGACCATGGCAAATGCATGTACGTGACGCTACGTATGTAAATACAGATAATAGATATCGGTGATAGAGCGGTCGATAAGATTGGGCACTTGTCTAAATCATCAATAAACTCCAATCTCATAAACGTGTCAATGTAATATTTAATATTGATTAGGAGACTGGTGCGCACATCACGTAAACGTTAAGGTTTCTAATACATAGTCTAAGTGAAATTAGGAGCATTGAAGAAATTAATATACTGCAAGAGTACAACAACTCGTCTTATTTTGTACCCCCCTCTTGGGTGATTGAGCCATGGGCTCTCGCCTAGTGGTGCTTCACCAACATAAGACAGGAGTCGACCACCACCGAAACACCACACTTTTTTTTACAAGCTTTTATTTAACTTGCAATAGATGTACCTATGTATGTATGTAAGTTCGGGTGGAATCTTGCAAATTAAATTTGACCAACTTCCCGGTTTCCGATTGAGCTGAAATTTTGCACGCATATGTATATCGCGTGATAATGCAATAATATGGTACCATGAAGCTGATCTGATGATGGATTCGAAAGGTGGCCATAGGAACTCCTGTACTAAACAAGATAGACCCGTCGTGTTTGGGCTCGTTTTACTTGTCTTGGCTAGCATTCTGCTGCTACATGATATCCAGGATCTCAAAAGCTTGTATTTTAAAAAAAGCTTATTTTTAGTCGGGGGGAAATACTTTTCGTACAGTACCGGGTCTTTTACTGGGATTAGACCAAAGCAATGAGAGTTATCCACTGAAGATAGCGCAGATAACAGTATTAATTGCCGGCTTGTGTGGAGACTCAGCAAGGTACCCCTCTCTATGGGGAGAGGTAACTCATGTCCTAATACTCCACTAAAACCCCCTTCCTCCCATGTGCCCCGCACTCATGGTAGGAAAAGCGTGAGACTTAGGACGTAGTTACGTCCTTGCTGATCCTGCGCATCTGTGCTTGAGAATGCCCCGGGGGAGGCAAACTCACTTCGTCAACAGGGGTTGGTTCCTCTGCACCCCAACCGAAGCACCACACTTTTTTTTTTTTGAGGCGAAGGTAAATGCTTAACCGATCTACGCACAAACTGGGTCGTTGCTAGGGGAACGACACGCGTCAGTCGGGGGCGATAACACTGCAGCAATAGTATGCTCTTGGCGGCGCTCCGTCCGCGATCGACGTCACAGAATAGTGTGGAAGACTCCGAGCGTTGCTGCACGGGCGAGCAACCCCAATACCCACTAAAAACCCCCTCCTCCCTGTCGACCCTGCGCTTTTGTTTGTGTTGGAAAGGCTGAGATTTAGAACATAGTTACGCCCAGCCGGAAGCACCACACTTAATTTAACCCCCACAATTCCAGATGTAGCTTTTTCTTCAAATCCTAAAATAATATCTATCTACATCTACAATATAGGTATACCATAATTTGTGCAATGGATTTGAAAGTGGGCAAAAAGTAACTTAGAATTTTTGTGTCTGTCTGTCTGTTAGAGCATCACGTGAAAACTACTGAACGGATTTAAATGAAATCGACTCAGAGCTAGCTTACACATGGCTCAGAACCTAGCATATTTTTTGTTGTGGAATCAACGTCTCACTTCAGTGTGCTAATAACCGGCTTTTACTTCGCACGCATCCCGCTCTTCAATGTAACAGTGGCGACGAGCATGGGATACGAACCCACGCGTGCATAGCCGACCCCTCATGTTAACCTCCCTATCAACATTCCACCAGGTAGAGTTCTCACGAAGAAACTGCATCGGTCCTTCCTAGTGGAAGTCAGGCCAAGTCGTTACGGGCATGGCCAAGGGTGGATTATAAGCCTTTCTTTTGTTTAAATTCTTGTGGTATAAACGTCTCACTTCAGTTTGCTAATAACCGGCTTTTACTTCGCACGCGTCCCGCTCTCGAATGTAACATTTTTTAAATTTCACTAACCAACAATTATTATTAATATTAAAGTATTATTAATAATAAAATACGCTTTATTAATAATAAAAAACTACATGTCTGAATTGTTAAACAATTTCATTTTCCAAATAGCCGGTTTGTTATTGGAAGATATAAGGCCATTGGCGAAGGTGGCACGTGTTCAACACAAGATGTCTGCTTTCTTATAACTTTTAAGATATAAGCAAAATTATTCGCAATGTGTCTTATTACATAATATAAAATCATGGAAAATAGGACCAGTCTAAAGTAGGTAGATCCACAGAGTAAGCAAATAATCAGACTTCAAAAACTAAAAAACTAAAAAATATAAAATAACTTATTTCTAAAGCTATTATTAATAATATATATTATCTAAAACATCTTGAAGTCGGTGCTTAGTCATTTTCAAAATATAGTAATTTTTATGTTTTACTTTGCAACGACTTCAAGATGTTTTAGATAATATATATTAATAATAATAGCTTTAGAAAAAGTTCTTTTATACTTTTTTAGTTTTTGAAGTCGGTTTTTTTTAATTTTATTTGTTACTTCTTAGTGTCTAGCTATGTATGGGTAGACCTACGAAAGGTGCCGCGCTCCTTAAAAAATATAGGTCCCAAGATACGGGAACAAAAAATGTTCGTAAAATGAAAACTACTGGGCCAAACTATGTTAAATTTTTAGAGGACCAAATGGCAACTATTCCCCATCAAACTAAACAAGAAATACGTAATTCGTATCATAGATCTCAGCGTAATCGGTGTACATATGGAACGGAATGGAATTTTTTTCATAAAAAATGTTCATAAAATGAAAACTACTGGGACAAACTGTATTAATTTTTTAAGGGACCAAATGGCAGCTATTCCGCGTCGAACAAAAATAGAATCACGTAAATCGGATCATAAATCTCGGAGTAATCGGTGAACATACATAACAAAAAAACCAAAAAAAAAATCCCGACGAATTGAGAACCTCCCTCTTTTTTTGAAGTCGGTTAAAAATATAAATGTGCTATTATGCCTTTCAAAATAAAATTCTCTTGAACTCGTTTAAAGGTGTTTACAGCAGAAACATATTTTAATGAGAAGTATGTAATTTGAAATGTAGTGTTTGGTATGCGCATAACATTTGCCACGACTACCGCAAGGTTAAAATATGGACTCCGTTTGCTGTAGTCACCGCCTCTACTACATTATTGGTCATCCTACTCAAGGTACTGCGACGGCCAGCGGATTTAGAGCTAACCGGGATCTTTATCTTCAATGAGACTGGTTTGGATATAAGTTTATTTCGTAATCAAGACATTTTTACATGAGATGTGTTCTGCTCGCGGGCCGATATATTTTTTTTATTTTTTATTGCAGAAGGTCAGCAGACAGGCACACGGCCCACTTGATGGTAAGCGGTTACCATCGCCTATGGATATTTGCAACACCAAACGCGCTGCTGCTCTCTTAAGGGAGACTGGAACCTGGTCACTAATGCCGGTACACAACTCAAGGTTGTTATGGCGACATACTCTAGACCAGGGGTGGTCGCCATCCAGTCGAGTAAACACCCTACCACCTGGCTGAATAATAACGTATTCTGTTGTGTTGGGACGCGTTCCTCATTAAATTTAAATAAATTATGTTTCTTAATATATCATAACGACTAAGGAGGTTAGTCGTTACAGTATCTAACATAGTTGTCCATAGAAAATCAATAATAAATACTAGGTACATAGTCCTATTCGGCCTGTAATATATAATATTCACGCCAGTTCCCTTGCGGGGTAGGCACGAACAACAGAGCGCCATTCAGGCTTATTCTTACACACCTCACTTGCTTCTTTGATATTCATAGCTCTTGTCATGCTCGCTTTTTTTTTAAGGCTCCTGACATCACCTCCTGCTAGTACACGATCAATTTGACCATGGAAGGTGCGTCGTGGCCTTCCACGACTTCTGCATCCATCCACTTTTGCATTGTATATCTGTTTAGTCATATACTACAGTTAATAAAAGATATCTTAATGTCTTCGATGGTTTTATTTTAGCGTACAAAATAAAGATATCTTAATTTAGGAATGTTAATTAATGTCTCCCAGGGAGGTTCCGCGTACAACAAGGCAGGGTGTCGTCGACATATGTCACGGTTGACGCGCCTGTCAAACTCCGCTCTGCCAATGACGTTGACAGGCGCGTGCCGTTTCTATAACAAGGCCTTTTATTCATAATAATAATTACACAAGGCTTTTAGATTAGTTACAATAATTATCAAATACTTATTTTTTTTTTTATTGCAGGAGATCAGCAGACAGGCAGACGGCCCACTTGATGCAAAGCGATTACCATCGCCTATGGACATTTGCATCACCAAAGTTGCTACAAATGCGCTGCTGCTCTCTTAAGGGAGACTGGAACCTAGTCACTAATGCCGGAACACAACTCAAGGTTGTTATGGCGATATACTTTAGACCAGGGATGGTAGCCATCCAGTCGGGCAAACGCCCTACCACCTGGCTGTGGGTTGTTTTGTCGCCTCTTACGACAGGCCGCCCCAACGCAGGAAATTGTATTCTTTCTCCGTTCCTGCACGGATTGTGATTTATAAGCGCATTAATATATTTATAAGTGGATGAGGTATATTAAATAATTTCAAACAATTTTGAACAGCAATTTGTTGAATCTAACATAATAACAATGACTACACCATTGTTATTATTATTATTTAATTTAAAAAAAAATATATAATTATTAAGGATTTTGTCAAAACAGAACTTAGAAGAAAGAAAATTACAAACGCTCTTTCCTTCATTCGCTCATGTAATCACAAAAAGCATTTAAACGGTAATATAGAAAATTACTGAATAGTACAAACCAATTTTTCATGAAAGCATTTTTGAAACTCTACAGCTTCGATTGATTTTCTCATTCAGAATTTTCCATTGCATTATAAAAGCCTTATTAAATTTTATTTAAGTAGACTCAGGGCTTTCCAAAAACAAGTCAGTGACATATGAAGACAGCCCCAAGATGGCTACGAAGCCATAATAATTAAAAGAATGTTCACGCTGTTAAATATTGTGAAGCACGCCATGTTATCACGCGATCCGATCCGAGATGGTCTTCAACGGATCCGAGTGTATATCCCACTGCGTCCGCGGAGGAGGATGCGAGATAGCATCGTTCAGAGAGCAGAGATCATTGTTCTCAAGTTCGTCGTTCCGGATCGCGCAATCGCTTTTATCTGCGCTCTTCTATTTATTTTTATCAAAGGATCACTTCTGCGCGTACAATTGCTACATTTACAACGTGAATGTGAGGAAATGTCGCAATGCATGGCCACAGTATAGTCGCAATTAGCATTACATGAGTATTTTATTTTCAACGTAGTGTCACTTACATTTGTAATTTTCTGATGTATAAACGTCGGTAGTACGTAAGTTATAATTCTTTAACATCACGTACGTCATGTGCATGCCACAAATTATAATTTACTACCAGTTGGATCTTCCGCCAGTTTGCTCACCTGCAAACATGAGAAAAAAAATGCAAAAGATAGTACAGAGGAACATCACTGATATAAAATTATATTCATTCATTCATTTATAACTTCACGCCAGTTCCCTTGCGGGGTAGGCACGAACAATAGAGAGCCATTTAGGCTTATTCTTACACACCTCACTTGCCTCTTTGACATTCATAACTCTTGTCATGCAAGCTCGTCTGTTTTTAAGGCTTCTGACATCACCTTCTGCTAGTACACGATCAATTTGATCATGGAAGATGTGTCGTGGCCTTCCACGACCTCTGCATCCATCCACTTTTGCATTGTATATCCTGTAAATCCCGTAATATGAGTTAAGCATATTATGTTGGGCGCTAAGAAGACGAGATTAAAAAATACGAGAAGTTTTCGTTGTTACAAGATATGTTTTCAAGTGTAACGTCATTGATGAAACAAAAAACTCAACGATAGCCACGGATTCTAACATATTAAATTAAAATTTCATATCATATCATATCTCAATTTTACCAAGTAAGTACCGCGACATCCAAGTACAAGTCCTTAAAGGATATCACGAACTTCGGCCCTGCAGCTTTGACGACTTGCAACAAAATAAGAAAAGACTTTCAGGTATATATATATATATATATAAAGACATTGTGGGAGAAGAAGTGTCCTTGGCTATACAGTATTTGCTATAGTATATTTTACAAGAAGCGGTTATTTTTTATTTTTTTTTATTGCAGGATATCAGCAGACAGGCAGACGGCCCACTTGATGGAAAGCGGTTACCATTGCCTAAGGACATTTGCAACAATAAAGTTGCTACAAATGCGCTGATGCTTTCTTAAGGGAGACTGGAACCTGGTCACTAATGCCGGAACACAACTCAAGGTTGCTACGGCGACATACTTTAGACCAGGGGTGGTAGCCATCCAGTCGGGCACATGCCCTACCACCTGACTGTGGGTTGTTAATTGTATTCTTTCTCCGTATTACATTGATATGTTTGTTAGACGCGAGTACAGCGATACGAAGTTCCCCCACTAAGCCACTCACACACCGTGACATGCTATCGCGGTTCCTGTCGTGTTGCCATCGTTGACATTTCATTTTTTATGTCACTGTACTATTAAAATTATCTTTTGATTACATATCTATCATTACTTGCAATTCATGAAATGAAAAAGAAACAAAACACATAGAAATAAATTTGAAACTATGAAAGCAAAATAAATTAGAATGCATTGTTGTGTTTTCATGAAGATTAATATAGCAACATCACAAAAGCGGTTCTGAGTTATTCTCACTTTGATCAGAACCGTTGAGGCGGACCAATTATAATCCTAAAATTAGTACCTATATGATGATACTTTTCAGATAATAATTTTACGCTAGCGCAGCTGCGCGTCAAGCTTTCGTAACTACTAGTACTAGATAAAAGCAAACTGTACAATAGACGCAAAAATGAATCTTATACTAATATATAAAGCTGAAGAGTTTGTTTGTTTGAACGCGCTAATCTCAGGAACTATTAGTCCGATTTGAAAAATTCTTTTAAGTGTTGAATAGTACATTTATCGAGGAAGGCTATAGGCTATATTATATTTTCAAGAAATTAGGGATCCTTACTAAAAGTCCAATAATGTAACCCAAGGTGTAAAAAAATGACCCGAAAAAATCCTTACACGGCGTGCGCTGCGGAAACTATTGATTATAGAACAAAACAATGTACTACCACTTTGCAGAACATATTGTCTACAAAAAATATTCCGTAACCATATGTCTAACTATTGTAGTTATCTCACAATAAGTGTTTTCTTTTATTTTTTTAAATAATTAAAATGCCGTCGCTTCAAAAACTTTTTATTTTGTATCTTGGTATTAATCCTCATCAAAATAAATTACTCCATATTCAAGATGAATTCAATAAATTTCTAGAACTTTTTGAATTATTCAATTCGGACGTTTCATTCAAAAGATATCACGATATTTAAAATGTAAGTATTAGTGTTGTAGCCAAATATACTAATGTTTGATTGAACGCGCTAATCTCAGGAACTGCTAGTCTGATTTGAAAACTTCTTTCAGTATTGGATAGTCCATTTATCGAGGAAGGCTATAGGCTATATATCATCACGCTAAGACCAATAGGAGCGGAGCACCAATGAAGAATGTTTCATAATCGGGGGGTTTTGAAAACAAATTCCACGCGAACGACGTTGCGGGCACAGCTAGTCCCATATATATATATATATATATATATATATATATATATATATATAGATGGATTTGTGTAGATCTGGTTGAAAACAACCGTTTCAGACTGCCCAAGCTACGTTTATTTGGGCGCAAATTCGCTTTTCCCTGCTTAGCAGTGCTGTAAAGATATATGAATGTATTCACATTAATTGACGGCCTCTGTGGTTGAGCGGGCTAAGCTTTTGCCGGCCTACCTCACTACAACGCAGAGGCTCCGGATTTGATTCCTGGTATAGTAAATTTTGGAAACGTATTTTCTCTGTTATTTACTATGGTCTGGGTGTCTGGGATCGGCCCCAGAGTAGTCCGTTGTATATTACCCATAACACAAGCGTAACTTGCTTAATTTGGGGATATACAATATGTGTTTGTCTGCCGATTATTATTATTATAGTTCGAACATCCAGAAACGGAATACTTAAACATATTTTTCGCCTAAAGATAAATCACATCCCGTGGGATAAACCGCAACACGTGTGCGACATGACAGACAAATCCTTAGTACACAGACTTTACAAATCATATGGAAAAATACACCGAGTGTCCATAACCATTTGTTTTCATAGGTCGGAGTTTATTTTTGAAAGGATGGGAAGTATTTCGCGTGTGCTTGCTCGTCCGTCCGTTTGTTTGTGTGTTTTACAGGCCATAAACGGAGCTGTGCACGTCGGCGTGGCATCGCCACAGTATAAATGAGCAGAAACCCACGCGCTGGATAATCATACGGGGAGTATGAGACGATGACGAGTCTGAGGGATTACTCTCAAACGTTGTTCCAATATTTTCAAAATTGTAATGAATATTTAGAAAGAAAAAAGGCCAAATATTTTGTATAAAACTACAGCAGCAAAGTTTACTATATAACATAAGATAATGCAAAATGCGCTTAAATATTTAAAGCAAGCAAAATAAGTTTTAGAACTAAAATGAACGATGAAAAACTTTACAGAGAAAGGCTTCTGTTTGTTTCTATATATACATACATGGAAATTAAAATGGCTGTTTTTAAATAGCTCCTTTAAACAACTTTTTTTATTGCATGAGTTGAGCAGACAAGCAGACGGCCCCCACCAGTTGGAAAAGCGGTTACCATCGCCTATAAAGCTTTATAACACTAGTCCTTCTCTCACTGCGACAGATCGTGACTTTGGTGGCAGTGAACAATTGCTCTCTTCGACCGAGATCGGTTCTGAGCATGGCCATGTTTATCCAAATGTCTAGTTGGTCAGCAATCTGGTCAATCCAATATATAAATTAACTAGCGGCCCGGTTTCACTCGCGCTTTGTCCCGCTCCCGTGATATATAGCGTCATGTTATATAGCCTGTGACACTCCCTGTTAACGTAGCTTTCGAACAGTAAAAGAATTTTTAAAATCGGTTTAGTAGATCCAGAGATTACCCCCTACAATGTCACAAACTCACAAACTACCTCTTTATGATATTAGTATAGATATATAGGATATATTAAATTAACCCAGCGGTCCTTTAGAGAAAGAGGTAATCAAGTAGACGGTTATTGCTTCAGCGGACATGTTTGCATTATTAGACACAAGTCGTGCGTCGAAATTACAATCGCATAATGTTCATGACACGTTTTATAATTTTCATGTTAGTAGAACTCCGGAAAAGAATGTAAAGTGTAGACAATGTTGTATGTTAGTGCAGTGTTTGAACCTACCCATAGAAAGAATTCAAGTTTTAGTTGATGTCGGAAAATATATACATTCAAACAATTTGCAACTCAAGTTCTTCTTGAATTGAGCAAGGATAAATCAGGGTAAATACAGCGTCAAGACAGTGGACCCCCCCCCCCCCGCGGGGTGGCCAAGTTACAGAGCTTAGGGGTGTCACGATGCAGATACTCTGTACGAGATCCCGTGATGCCTCGTAAAAGCGCTATAAATGGGGCGCAGGTTAAGGTTTAGTAGGTACTTTGGCGGCCGATTCTCGCGACAGCTTCGCTTTCGAAGCAAACGTGGATGACCGGTCGCTGAGAGTCCCACACACCCTCTATGCGGGCTTTATGCCTGTATTCTGACCCTTCCCCCGAAGGCTGTATCCAAAAACATTCCCCCTGCGTTTTCAAAAAAAAAAAGGATAAACGCCAATGCGTGTACGTACTGTATGATTTGTTAAACTATGGTACAACCACGACATTAAACATGTGCACTAACGACTGAGCCCATAAAAGTTTACAATGTTATTGGGCGAGATAAAAAATGACGACAAACGCACGATTATGGGTTTCCATTCCTAAAACTCAGGATCAGGTCGCGCTCCGGAGTTGGGGGACCACCCGCCACCAGCCATCGGTGACTGTCTCATAGCCACACGAGACCTTAAAGGAAGATCTTTGTATATGCGCATTTGATTTATATAAGAATTTTTAATAATGTAATAATTTTTACATACATATACATTTATATTTTTTTCCCAGCTCGACATACACAACGCGGTGCTGGTACCTATGCTCAAAGCGAGAGTTGGGTATGGAAGAGAGAGCATCTGCGGAGTGACGCTCGCGGACCGCGTTCCTAATACCGAAGTAAGAAAGAGAGTTGCTCTGAAAGAGTGACTAAACAGATATACAATGCAAAAGTGGATGGATGCAGAAGTCGTGGAAGGCCACGACACACCTTCCATGATCAAATTGATCGTGTACTAGCAGAAGGTGATGTCAGGAGCCTTAAGAACAGACGAGCGTGCATGACAAGAGCTATGAATGTCAAAAAAGCAAGTGTGGTGTGTAAGAATAAGACTGAATGGCGCTCTGTTGTTCGTGCCTACCCCGCAAGGGAACTGGCGTGAAGTTATGTATGTATGTATGTACAAATCCTTTAATATAAAAGTTCTGGTGTGGGGACCCATTAAAGGAGTGCACAGCATTTACAATTCGAATGTCAATTACTAGTATCTTAATTAATTAATTGGTTTTGGTTTTAGACATTTATTTCTCAAAAGAATTTACAATTCACTTACAGAGAAATAACTAGTTACATTTAATTTACATTTACCCCTATTAACGCATCTATCCATTTATTATTGTAATATTTAATTAATGTTTTGTTTTCGAAATGAATTTAGTTTATTATTTATAATATGTGAGGGTAGTCTTGAGACAAAAGTCGGAGCAATGCAAGTTGTTTATTAAGGCAATGGGCTTATTAAAACGCATAAAGCTATTTCAAAGTATAGTTGAGTGTTTTGTCAGTCAGTCTGTCTGTTAATTACTAAGTAGCTTTAAAATAACAAATGTTTCAGTGCAAGCAGATAGATAGATTTATAGGTTGAATAAATAACTTCACAATTAAAGTGATATTAATTTAGTCAAGCAAAGAGTAGTCCTTGAGAATGTGATTTTTCAATAATTTTTTGAACAATAAGAACGATTTTACTTCTTTAATATTTTTCGGTAGATTATTATATAGTAAAAAGCGCTTTCATGAGTTATATTTTTTTTCCGTAGTTTGTTCTAGGTATATTAATTAATTAATGTCAATATTATGCATGTGTCAAGTACATACATACATAACTTCACGCCAGTTCCCTTGCGTGGTAGGCACGAACAACAGAGCGCCATTTAGGCCCATTCTTACACACCTCACTTGCTTCTTTGACATTCATACTCTTGTCATGCACACTCGTCTGTTCTTAAGGCTCCTGTCAAGTACAAATATAGTTAAAAGTTAATGAATGAATAATGTTGTCTAAATTAATAAGGTAAATAAAAAAAAAATGTAAAAAGAATTAAGTAAATGATTATAATTACATTATTGGCTTCTGACATTTGATTTATTTCATTTCTTGACATTGTTTTATTTATGTATTTTGATATAATTATAATTAATTACTTTATGTGTATAAATGTACGTGGAAAGAATGCATGATGAAAGAATGACTAAACAGATATACAATGCAAAAGTGGATGCAGAAGTCGTGGAAGGCCACGACACACCTTCCATGATCAAATTGATCGTGTACTAGCAGAAGGTGATGTCAGGAGCCTTAAGAACAGACGAGCGTGCATGACTAGAGCTATGAATGTCAAAAAAGCAAGTAAGGTGTAAGAATAAGCCTGAATGGCGCTCTGTTGGTCGTGCCTACCCCGCAAGGGAACTGGCGTGAAGTTATGTATGTATGTATGTGTATAAACTTAGAATTGTAGTGATGTTTTTAGATAGACGTGTACTCAAATACTTGTATGACCGTGTGTGGATCAAATACACCCTACCTATTAGCTAAATCCAGCTAAATTTCCAGGTGGTAGGGCATTTGCCCGACTGGATGGCTACCACCCCTGGTCTAAATTATGTCGTCATAACAACCTTGAGTTGTGTTCCGGCAATAGTGATCAGGTTCCAGTCTCCCTTAAGAGAGCAGCAACGCATTTGTAGTAACTTTGGTGTTGCAAATGTCCATAGGCGATGGTAATCGCTTTCCATCAAGTGGGCCGTCTGCCTGTCTGCTGACCTCTATATTCAACGTCGAAGTTGAATACAGTCCAGGGGATTTAGCTGGTCGCGTTGCCGATGATCTCATACTCACAGACGGTCGAGACTTCGCATCTTTCTGCGTATTCTACCGACGGTAAAACGGGGAGTGTTCCGAGGAACTGTTCAGATTGGTGCCTTCGTCTTCCTTTTATCTCGGCTGGGCGCTCATCCCCACTTCCTAGAGCCGCTTCGCTCTTGTACGCAACGATTCTCGAGAACGTTCCTCTGGCGCACCGTGGGGATTTGGAATGAGCTCCCAGCCGTAGTTTTCCCACAGCGCTACAATACGGGGTTTTTTAAAAAGGGCGTCATAAAATTTCTTCGAGGCCGGCAGCGCGTTGGTGACATCTCTCGCTTTGCAAACGTCCATAGGCGACGGTAACCGCTTTCCATCAGGTGGGCCGTCTGCCTGTCTGTCGTATACCAGCGATATAAAAATAAAATAGAAAACTTTGTTACCATCCCATGTACAGTCGTGGTATTAAATAGTTCCTGTGGTTTTATATTGATTCTTTTAACATTCCGCAAGCACATGTTACCTTTTCAAACAAAGTCACAGAACAGACTGTTCCACAGAAAATTATTTATTTATTTAATTTGTTTGGGAAACATACAATAATTAATATTCTTAAATATAAAACACAAAATTAATACATATATCAATCAAGTTTCCACTAAAAAATAATTTATATAATAAAATTTAAAAAATGGCTCAAATAGTTAATTACAAAAAAAATATATGTACAATTATACGAAAATTACATAAATAAAATGTCAATTTAATTTACATTAGGTCAATATTTAATTGGAAAAAATGTCACAATAATTACTAACAAAAGAGAGATTAAAAAAAAATAAGTATTAAAAAAAAGTTTATGTCATTATTCTAAAAGTCATTGGATCATTCTAAATTACAACATTTTTTAATGTTTAATTATTTGACAATAAATGTTAAAATTACTTATATCAAAGTTGTTTGATTTTCTATCTTTTATAAAATGACTGTTTAGACGTGTAAGACCTTTTTACTGGTTTCAATATTTATGTTAAGCGTAGTGATTATATCCTCTTCGTTTCTCATTGTTAATCTCAGCGTCTGTCATTGTCAACATTGCAATTTTCTTTTTTCACGTTTCTATATTTTACAAATGTAAAATTTATTCAAATGTTAGCAGTATTATTTCTTATACTCGTGCAAGCAAAAGTCGACTTTAAGTTGACGAACATTTTCGTTCCGTGACTGTACAACCTGTATTTTGTAAATTAAGATCTATTCAACTGTTAACCATAACTTTTCGATTCCCTTTTTTTATTTTAAAATTATGGTGATTTTTCTAAAGTCGTGGTAGCATAATGGCTAGCGCACGCGTCCCAGACCCAAAGGGCGCGGGTTCGAACCTGGCCGGAACGCATGCACCGTTTAGGCAGTTTTCTGACCTAATGTGCATATTGTTACGATGACCACATGCTAATAACGGTGAAGGAAAACATCGTGATGCAACCTGCACATCGAGATAACCGATGTGTCAAACCTGCCAAACCGCCTTGGACAAGCGTGGCGGGTATACTGTCCGTTCCCCTATAGTGGGAGGCCCGAGCCCAGCAGTGGGACATTTATGGGCTGCTATTATTATTATTATTTCTAAATGCAAAAAATTTTCAAGGCATTTTTAGTCTGAAACAGTGATAATGTTGATAATACTGTACATGCATGACCGGTGAACTCATCTCATAAACCTGATGGATCCGAAGAGAGGCGGCGACCATATGTGATAATAACACAACATACATAAAGTGCACAGGCCACAGAGGCAGGGGCCCAACTTTAGCGGTGTAAACTTTATAACTTTAATAGCGTAAAATTGTATTAGTTTCCAAGCAACTGACGATAATTTCGCTCGGGAACTTAACCGCGCCTTGTACTCGTCCGCTGCCGCACATACTTCCAGCGATCGACTTTGTTTGCAAGTTTATAGTCTAATATTTGGGCACGTCTCGCTACTTGACGGCCTCTGTGGTTGAGCGGGCTAAGCCTTTGCCGGCGTAGCTCACTGCAACGCAGAGGTTCCGGGTTCGATTCCTGATTTCGGAAACGTATTTTCCGCGTTATTTACTATGGTCTGGGTGTCTGGGATCGGCCCCAGAGTAATCCGTTGTATATTACCCATAACACAAGCGTAACTTGCTTAATTTGGGGATATACAATGTGTGTGTTTGTCTGCCGATTATTATTATTATTTCACATATATGTATTTATATTCTTTTTTATGTTTTTTTAATACATATTTAAAAAAAAATAAACACATATAAAAATATAAAAAGATGACGTCCGTCGGCAGCGGGGCCTAGGGTCCAAGCTACCGGTGGTTAAGGCTCCAGAGACAGAAACTTCCTCACAATGCGTGCCGTGCTCAGCAGAACCGCCTTCTGCATCTGGCCCTTCACCCATTTACCGAGCGAGAGCCTCTCCAGGTGTCGGTCGAGGCTCTTCGCTACTAAACCGTTAACGGTTATTATTATTATTATTATACTGTATGTCTTTCAAGACCACGGCCATGAACATGGCCCGGACTTTTGGGGGGCTTGCGTGGGGCCATGGCAAGGCCAACACGTAGAGGCCCCTTGACAAATTTAATGTAAATGTGGCGTGACACTGACCGGCGATTATCCCTGTCTATATCATATAGTAATGCACCCAAGGACAAGCCCCGCCCACTGTAGGACTATTGTGGGCAATGAGGACAAAAAGTACCGGGCTATTGTGGTGAACTGCTAATGGTACTAGGGGTCTGGGGATATGGGGACTATGGCGTCTGCCGGTCGCAATGTTCAGGGAACATGGAAAAGTGGGCAGACGGTGACTCGCCACTCCCTGCATGGGCCCCAAAAAATGCCATAAAGACAGGGGCAACCTGGGTGTGAGTGGCTAAGAGGTGTCGAGAGGTGGGCTGCAGGTTCACCGAAGCTACTTCCGACGTTAGGCCATTTATCACTTCCACCCCTGGAGCTTGAGTCTTAGCTCTAGCGATCTCCACTCCGTGCCGGCCAGCTAAGGCAAGCACGGAGGCGGGGGCCTTGCCTTGGCCCCCGGAGTCAGGTACGAGGTGTCGCTACTCACCTAAGGCTTCGCCACAAAGCCCCCCCTTTATTATTATTATTATTACTTCAACTGTACTATTTCGAAATCTAGCAACTGACATTGTTTTTTTTAAGAATCTTTGTCCATTCATGGGCATTTGCTTATTAATTTGTGTTTGCCAAAACACATGAAAATCATCTCAAAATATGTTATTCATGACATTTTTGTTTTGTGACGTGCAGTGACATTTCTTGGGAAGCAGTTGTTAGATTTTGTAATTGTACAGCTGACTTGACACGTCAAAACATTACTGAATTACCTTTTACGTTCTTACTAGATTCTGCCCGCGACTTCGTCCGCTTGAAATAGTTAAAAAAAAGTAAGTTAACAATCCCCCCGATTTTGAAACATTCTTCATTGGTGCTCCGCTCCTATTGGTGTTAGCGTGATGATATATAGCCTATAGCCTTCCTCGATAAATGGGCTATCTAACACTGAAAGAATTTTTCAAATGAGACCAGTAGTTCTTGAGATTAGCGCGTTCAAGCAAACAAAGAAACTCTTCAGCTTTATATATTAGTATAAGATAAGATTTGATAGTTGAATTCTGCTTTTCAATTTGAATGAATCAACCAAAATATAAACTTGATTCATTCAATATCATTGATTAGTTTGGTGCCTGTGTTGTTGACGCTTTATTGTAAATCCTATTACAAACTGTTTGCAAAATGCTAGTTATACTCGGAATAGCCCTAAGCTGAGTGTAAATCTCATTTCATGAAAATGCCGTGTACGTGTTCGCATAACTTGTTTCTTTCTTATACTATGCTTTATAAGTGTAAGTACGTTGCTACTTCTTTCGATGTTTTTTCTTTCTTTCTTTTCTTCCAACTAGAAAATATTGTAATTGTTATCTAGAAATATCTTGGTTAAAACTAAAAAGTATAAAATAACTTATTTCTAAAGCTATTATTATTAATATATATTATCTTAAACATTTTAAAATTGGTGCTTAGTAATTTAAAAAAAAATATAGTAATTTTTATATTTTATTTTGCACCGACTTCAAGATGTTTTAGATAATATATATTAATAATAATAGTCTTAGAAATAAGTTATTTTATACTTTTTAGTTTTTGAAGTCGGTTTTTTTAAACGAAGTTTTTTTATTTTATTTTTTACTTTTTAGTGTCTATCTATGTATGGTTCCAAGAAACGGGACAAAAAATGTTCGTAAAATGAAAACTACTGGGTCAAAGTATGTTAAATTTTTAGGGGACCAAATGGCAACTATTCCGCATCAAACTAAACAAGAATCACGTAAATCGGATCATAAATCCCGGAGTAATCGGTGAACATACATAAAAAAAAAACAAAAAAAAGATCCCGACGAATTGAGAACCTTCTCCTTTTTTTGAAGTCAGTTAATAAAGAGGTAAAGTTTGCGGGTTTGTGACGTTGTAGGGGGTAATCTCTGGATCTACTAAACCGATTTAAAAAAATATTTTACTGTTCGAAAGCTACGTTAACAGGGAGTGTCATAGGCTATATAACATGACGCTATATACCACGGGAGCGGGACAGAGCGCGAGTGAAACCGCGCCGGGCTGCTAGTTTATTTATATAAACACAATAATAAATAACTTTCCCTCGACAGAAAACAAAGTTTGACATAGAAATAACCAATCGTACTTATAATACCAATCTATGAGAAAATAAGCTTAGAGTTAAACTAAAAATTATACACAACAATACATACATACATACATAACTTCACGCCAGTTCCCTTGCGGGGTAGGCACGAACAACAGAGCGCCATTCAGGCTTATTCTTACACACCTCACTTGCCTCTTTGACATTCATAACTCTTGTCATGCAAGCTCGTCTGTTCTTAAGGCTCCTGACATCACCTACACAACAATGCTGTCTCTTACTAATATTTCAATCCAAAGAAGATCCTGAAATATTATATACGAAGATGAGTTACGCGCAGCCCTATGGTGGTTCGTATTGTATGAAGGAATACGCCATGCTCGGCGGGGGAGACAAGAGTGGTGGCCGAGGAGAGGACGACGCTGACGTATCTCAGTCATCAATCGGCGGCGCCCGTCACGCGTTGCGCACTCCCACAGCCACTCCACGAAATCGCAATAAACACGAACCGTATATCATTCTAAGATCGATGCTTGGAGAAACACGTACAGCAACCATTTTATTCATATGGTGTATTTTTTTTTTGGGAAACATACAATAATTAATATTCATAAATATAAAACACAAAATTAATACATATATCAATCAAGTGTCCACTAAAAAATTATTTATATAATAAAAATAAAAATCGGCTCAAATAGTTAATAAAATGTCAATTTAATTTACATTAGGTCAATATTGAATAAAATTAAAAAAAAATGTCACAATAATTACTAACAAAATAGAGATTTAAAAAAATAAAATAAGTATTAAAAAAAAAGGCCACGACACACCTTCCATGATCAAATTGATCGTGTACTAGCAGAAAGTGATGTCAGGAGCCTTAAGAACAGACGAGCTTGCATGACAAGAGTTATGAATGTCAAAGAGGCAAGTGAGGTGTGTAAGAATAAGCCTAAATGGCACTCTGTTGTTCGTGCCTACCCCGCAAGGGAACTGGCGTGAAGTTATGTATGTATGTATGTATGTATGTATTATAAAAAAAGCTTATCTCATTATTCTAAAAGTCATTGGATCATTCAAAATTACAACATTTTTTCATTTGGGTCTTAAATTGATATAAGTTACCTATGAAAGGATCAATACAAGTAAATAATGCATTGACGGCCTCTGTGCTTGAGCGGGCTAAGCCTTTGCCGGCGTACCTCACTGCAACGCAGAGGTTCCGGGTTCGATTCCTGGTATAGTCAATTTCGGAAACGTATTTTCTCCGTTATTTACTATGGTCTGGGATCGGCCCCAGAGTAGTCCGTTGTATATTACCCATAACACAAGCGTAACTTGCTTAATTTGGGGATATACAACGTGTGTGTTTGTCTGCCGATTATTATTATATATTATACCCTGCCAGGTGGTAGGGCATTTGCCCGACTGGATGGCTACCACCCCTGGTTTAAAGTATGTCGCCATAACAACCTTGAGTTGTGTTCCGGCATTAGTGACCAGGTTCCAGTGTCCCTTAAGAGAGTAGCAGCGCATTTGTAGCCACTTTGGTGTTGCAAATGTCCATAGGCGATGGTAACCGCTTTCCATCAAGTGGGCCGTCTGCCTGTCTGCTGATCTCCTGCAATAAAAAAAAATACAATTGTATTGCTGACAAGTCCGGTATAAAAACGTGTTTTTAGTATAGTTAGTTTTTATAAGTGGTACTAAGAATAAGGATTTATCACTTGAGCTCAAACGGGGACACTTCAGGAGTAAATTATTGATGAGAAAAGGGGAATCAATGCAATTATTTATAATTCTGTAGAGATAACCAAGTTTATCTCTCTCTTTGAGTTCGACGAGTTGATAGTGGAGTAATGTCAGGTGGTGGTGGTTGCTTTAAACGTGTGCATTTGTAATTGAAGTGCTTTAAAAACTAGTATTTTATTTTTATTGCAGGAGTTCAGCAGACAGGCAGACTGCCCACTTGATGAAAAGCGGTTACCATCGCCTATGGACATTTGCAACACCAAAGGTGCTACAAATGCGCTGCTGCTCTCTTAAAGGAGACTGGAACCTGGTCACTAATGCCGGAACACAACACAAGGTTGTTATGGCGGCATATTCTAGACTAGGGGTGGTTGCCATCCAGTCGAGCAAATACCCTACCACCTAGCTGTGGGTTGTTTAGTCGCCTCTTACGACAGGCCGCCTAGCCGCAAGAAATTGTATTCATTCTCCGTTCCTGCACGGATAAAAGTATAGTATAGTAGTAGTGTAGAGTGTATGAGAAACATTCACGCGGTTTTGTTCACAAAAAACTTAGAGGACATACCCTGAAACGCTTTTCATCAAATCCAAGCAAAGGGTCGACGGAATTCGATGATCCTAATGAAATATCTGGTGACCCAACGCTGCCTCTTACGCAGACTTATTTTACGAATTTGATACTCTGTTATGTCTTACACTTTCCAGTATATCCAGAAATATGTCAATTACATTCCTTGGTAATTGACATCTGTCTAATAGATTGTTAATGTACTTGTCGAATAACAGTGGTGGATTTACCAATAGGCTGAGTAGGCTGGAGCCTAGGGCGGCAGATTTTGGAGAGGCGGCAAATTTGGGGGTCAATTTTTTTATATATTATGTCTTCACACAATCTTCAAACTACGGTAAGAAGGAGGTCTAATTCAATACTCAACACACAAATCATAAAGTTACAATTTCATTGACAAAAAAATACATACATACATACATAACTTCACGCCAGTTCGCTTGCGGGGTAGGCACGAACAACAGAGCGCCATTTAGGCTTATTCTTACACACCTCATTTGCTTCTTTGACATTCATAGCTCTTGTCATGCACGCTCGTCTGTTCTTAAGGCTCCTGACATCACCTTCTGCTAGTACACTATCAATTTGATCATGGAAGGTGTGTCGTGGCCTTCCACGACTTCTGCATTCATCCACTTTTGCATTGTATACCTGTTTAGTCATTCTTTCATCATGCATTCTTTTCACATGCCCGAACCACCGGAGCATTCCTTTTCTTACCTTCACCCTTTCAGACCAACTCTCTTTCTTACTTCGGTATTACGAACGCGGTCCGCGAGCGTCACTCCGCAGATTTTGCGCAGTGCTCGCATCTCGACCGCGTTTACTCTACTTTCATGCTCTCTCTTCCATACCCAACTTTCGCTTCCATACGTGAGCGTAGCTACCAGCACCGCGTTATGTATGGCAAGCTGGGCCTGCTGGCTGAGGTTCTTAGCGCCTAGAAGTTTACCTAACGCTCCATGCACACTATTCCCCAAATTCGCTCTTCTTTCTATATCAGCGGTGTACCTTCCATCCCTGCTAAAAGCACATCCAAGATATACAAACTCATTCACTTGCTCCAGCATAACGTCATCGACCATTATCCTTGCATTCGTTCTGGTTTCTTCTCTTTCAAACACCATAACCTTTGTTTTCTTCGCATTCAAATGTAAGCCTCTCGGCTGACAGTCATCTGACAAAAAAATGATCTAATTAATATGAATATGAATTAGGGTATCGATTTATCGGTAGGGGCGGTAAAATTTGAATAGCCTACAGGCGTCATATTTTTAAATCCGTCCCTGGTCGAATTTGAAAACCTGCCAGTTAAAATTTTGTTGCAATTCGTTTTGTCACTTGTCCGTTTTGTATCTTCTAACTGAGAAAGGTTCTAAACGTCATTCCGATGCTGGAGGTGACGTCTAATCTCCACCGGCACTAGACATCACTTTGAGAATGGGCTAAGGGTATTTGAAGTGGTCTGGCGCAATGGGCGCGCGCCGCCGCCATCTTGCGATCGTAGCAATGCCGCGCCAATTGTGCATGACGACCCTAAACGACTTTTTGCCCGCCGCTTTCCACCGGCGGCCTCGTCGTTCCAATCAATACGCGTTTTGTCACTTTTTCGTGATCAGCAAAAACAGGGTGCGTACCGCCGACACGGCCGACACGAAGCGGACCACACGACCAACACACTCTACACAATTGGAATTATAAATACTTCCAATTGTACTTTTTGTACTTACATTTTTTATTTATTCAACACTACTTCCCTATTGCAGATGTACCTACATGTTTACAAGATGTTAAAACATCCTCATATACTATATTGTTGATTTATTTAATGATGGAAAATTTATATATATATGAATAACCGAAATTGTTAATAGACATCCAATTACCGGTTTGCGTGAATAATATTTTGATTGAATGGCTCGCAGCATATTCCATTATACCTACAGTACATTATAAAACTCACAAAAAATGATAAGCCTAAATGGCACTCTGTTGTTCGTGCCTACCCCGCAAGGGAACTGGCGTGAAGTTATGTATGTATGTATGTATGTATGTATGTACAAAAAATGATCTGAAAGAGAGTGTCGGGATGAAGGTAAGGAAAGGAATGCTCCGGTGGTTCGGGCATGTGGAAAGAATGCAGGATGAAAGAATGACTAAACAGATATACAATGCAAAAGTGGATGGATGCAGAAGTCGTGGAAGGCCACGACACACATTCCATGATCAAATTGATCGTGTACTAGCAGAAGGTGATGTCAGGAGCCTTAAGAACAGACGAGCTTGCATGCAAGTTATGAATGTCAAAGAGGCAAGTGAGGTGTGTAAGAATAAGCCTAAATGGCACTCTGTTGTTCGTGCCTACCCCGCAAGGGAACTGGCGTGAAGTTATGTATGTATGTATGTATGTACAAAAAATGATGGCTTAGACACCGCTGGGCTCTCGAAATGCTGATCTCAGACCCAAATGGGTCAACATTATGCTGCTTACTTATATTATTTAAAAAGTTGATTGCGAGCACCAGGAATACATTTTGCCTCAATTGGTAGAACTAAAATTTTTCAAACTAGATTTGCGATGTATTTAGAAGGAAAAGTCAAGGCAAAACAACGAAACTCACCTTACTATGTCTTTGGTACTCAATATCACATACCTTTGGGAGTCAAATTTCTAGCACTGACTGACTGAAGCTTGCAAAAGGAATCTAGTATTCCCTAAGCACTAACATATGAGGTTCAACAAGGCGTTAAACTTTCAGGCCGATAGTTGGTAGCATCCTGGTGTTGCAAATGTCTATTGACTACAGTAACCGCTTTCCACCAGGTGACCCATCTATCTGCTGTACTCCCCCAATAAAAATAACTTTTATATTCAAATTAGAAGCCAAAAAGTACTCAGTGCAAAAAAAAATCCTAGACGGATGTATAATATCTATTATAATGTTAATTAATGCTTTTGTGGATTAATTAAGACGGCCTCTGTGGTTGAGCGGGCTAAGCCTTTGCCGGCGTACCTCACTGCAACGCAGAGGTTCCGGGTTCGATTCCTGGTATAGTAAATTTCGGAAACGTATTTTCTCCGCTATTTACCATGGTCTGGGTGTCTGGGATCGGCCCCAGAGTAGTCCGTTGTATATTACCGATAACACAAGCGTAACTTGCTTAACTTGGGGATATACAATGTGTGTGTTTGTCTGCCGATTATATATATTATATTATATTAAATTATATTATATTATATATTATATTAATTCACGTGTCCTATTACACACTAATAGGTAATAAGAAACGTAATAAAATTTAATTTGAAAAAACCCAAAATTGTCGCAAATAGTTGACATCAAAATCGATTAAAAACTGTGCGCAATAGTCAGAATCGAATGTTGTGAAACTGGTAGATCGACGGTGGATGTAAGTGTAGACCAAAAATGACAGGAGTATTGATTTGTTGTAGTGCGGCAGAAGATGTTTGCCAGCACAAAGATGTATGGAAGAAAGAGATATTGTATCGGATTTGTAGGTATGCAAGTGAAAGATAAATTAGAACTGAATTCACGTAAGTCAGAGGTTAGTTGTGAAGAAGGAATCCACGGAGTGGCCAGGATCCACCGCAAGGAGTGATCATCACGGAGGCGGCCGTGCATGACCGCCGGCCAAGGAAGCCGCAGCTCGCCATTAGGCCTTGCGCCGAAGTAGGCCGCAATCAACCTAAACACAAGGAAAATTTCGACTACGGAATGTTTCGGAACATTCTAAGAGGGCCATCTATCATTCACTATGTTACATGAATATTAAACTATAAACTAGCTTTCACTGCTTAATTTAATATGATAAATGTATAATGAATAATCCACGTCTACTCCTGACTTCGGATGTATTCTTGTAAATATATTAATAACCAGCACATGCCAGCGAACTTCGTTTGCGTTGTCATCATTTGCACAAAAAAAAATGCAACCGCTGAGACACATTTTTGGCCACGTTTATCTGTCTCACAGAAACGACATGCCATTTATTGGGATAGAAACAGTTAAAAAGTATCCTAAATGTTGATCTGGGACATAAGCTAGCTCTGTATCGAATTTTATTGAAATCTGTTCAGTAGTTTTGACGTGATGCTCAGACAGAGAACAATCCTAAAAGTTGTATTTTCGAATCTGCTAGCCGAATTAGTAATTAGCCATATCCGTGCAGGAACGGAGCAAGAATACAATTTCCTGCGTTGGGGCGGCCTGTCGTAAGAGGCGACTAAACAACCCACCGCCAGGTGGTAGGGCATTTGCCCGACTGGATGGCTACCACCCCTCGTCTAAAGTATGTCGCCATAATAACCTTGAGTTGTGTTCCGGCATTAGTGACTAGGTTCCAGTGACCCTTAAGAGAGCAGCAGCGCATTTGTAGCACCTTCGGTGTTGCAAATGTCCATAGGCGATGGTTACCGCTTTCAATCAAGTGGGCCGTCTGCCTGTCTGCTGAACTCCTGCAATAAAAAACAAAAAAAAGGCCCCCTGATTTTTGTCTCTTATAAATACACTACAAAATTGACTCCTCTATATTCCAACTCAAAATTAGTTCCACTAAAGAATATTTTTTGAAAGTATTCTTTTTCTATTCTATTCTTTTTCTCTGTTATTCCATGTCATCCCTTCGCATGTTATCGCTGTTTAAGGAGAAGAAACTACAGATGTACATTTATAGACAGATAGACATTAATTATTTTAGTTTTTTTTTATTGCAGGAGATCGGCCCACCTGATGGAAAGCGGTTACGATAGCCTATGGACATTTGCAACACCAAAGTTGCTACAAATGCGCTGCTGCTCTCTTAAGGGAAACTGGAACCTGGTCACTAATGCCGGAACACAACTCAAGGTTGTTATGGCGACATACTTTAGACCAGGGGTGGTAGCCATCCAGTCGGGCAAATGCCCTGTATTCTTTCTCCGTTCCTGCACGGTTTTACTCATTTTAGGATATATATCCTAAAGTGGATATTATAACCAAAACGATTTAATGATTTATACCTTTTGAGGTTTTCATAGCCGAATACCAAAAACAGAAACCTTAGTTTCGCCATGCCTCTCTATCTGATTTGTCTCTATGGATTAAACTTTTCTTCCAGATGAATAATACAGCAGTATAATACTTTTGAAATCTAAAGAATGATCGTTAAATTTATCTTACTTAAGGTTAGTAATGAGAAAGACAGCTTAGCCTGGATCTAATAAGTAATCTGGCCCTGATAATCCAAAGGGCCTTTGCGGCCGAACGCTCCCGATGCTTGGCCGACCATTCACAATCACTCGTCGACCCACGACGCTCGCAGCTCCAAAATGCGTTACAAAGCTCAATAGTAATCACGCAGTATCATATTATATAATTCCTACAGTATCACCACTTGTTACAGTCAAGAGCAGAGCAAATACGAATGTGTTCCTCCTATGAATTCGTCTCGCTCGTACTGAAGCAACTATACATATCTAACTTGAATGTTCAGGTACTCGCTGAATATCCAACAGACTGTCGGAGGATGTGTCGCAGCGTAAATTAATTTTCTGAAAGTTTAAATAGTAAGTTATAATAACTAAAAATTCTAAAATAATATTATATAAAATAAGTTACGTTGATATAATTTTAGAATATTACGACAAAAATAAATATAATTATTAAGTAAGCGATGCTCGCACAAAATATAGGAGACTGCGGTGTTTAGTAACATGATATTTGCCAGTCGATTTCCCTTTTTAATCGATGGCGTCTCTAGTTTATTATAGCTATACATACACTAACACCGTAATATCTATTGGAATTGTCGGTATATCTCGAGACTTGCTAGTTAGATTTAAAATTATTTTTGTTATAGATATCTCGTTTTAAGTGATTCTATGACCCTAAGAACATGAGCAGTAATTATAAACGGTAACTTGGATAAAAACGAAATAGAATTAAACAGATCCAGTAACGACAACTCAGTCTTCAGTAGCGGTGTGTAACTCCTGAGTGATTAACTCAAAAGATATACATATATCCGACGCGAAGAGTGATTAGATCTGTATATCACTTGCGTTCAAAATGTGTCTTTATATCTTTCATTCTTTAGTTCACTCCTGTTCCACGCGATGACTATAGATCCGAATGAGAAGAAACTAGACTAGAAAGAAAAGAGAAAAAATTATTAGCCCGCGCACTGCGCGTGCGTAGCAAGTGAACGAGGAAACCGAATATAACAGCAAGCCAAAATAAATCGTAACACTATAGTTTTATGGTGTAATTTTGTTTTAATGTAATTAATATTATTATATTATTTCACTCTATTTGTTTATATTTTTTTCATATCAGTTTATCAGTATTCAGTATATCACTCACAGATAATAACTCATCTTGTCTGCAATTGACACTGACACTATTCACTGTAAAGATAAAGAGTTAAAAATATAAAAGAGTGATATATATCTTTGTATCAAAAAGATATATATCACCCTTTTCTTCTTAGTGAGTGATTTTTCCCATGACTAGTCTTCAGTCTATGGAACTTGGGGAACCGAAGTAACATGTACTAGATGACCTAAGTTGCATTTGCACTATTGAACAAAAACACTAATTCACTTGTTGGAAACTAAAGAATCGATCGATCGTTTTTCTTCAACTCGTCGATTATGATGTATCGACGTGTTGGTGAGGGGGCTTCGAGCTGAGGCTCTTTACCCCGGCTGCAGCTCGGAGGGCAACTACCCTCCGGTATCTGTGTAAGGGAGCCGCCGTGGTGTCGGCGGCTCGCGCGGGCCAATCCGCGGCTTTCGGTGGCCTTCACGGCTTTGCGTGGGCTACGTCAGCGGCGTAGGTTGGCCGATCTTGACTTCCGATGGCCTTCCCGGGCTTCGGTTGGCCATCATTGGCGTCTGGTGGCCTATCTGTGGCGTTAGGGGCATAAATCGCGACCTCTTACATCACCCTAATCCCGGCGAACGAGGTCACGTGGGGTCGATAGCCAGGTTTTCCTTCCGCCTTCTGGAGGTCGCGCATGTAGCGGGGCGATCCCGTTCAGGTGGGTATGGCGGCAGTTGTCGGCGCGGTCCAACATACGACGTGCCGACATCACCACGAAACTAAAGAATCAGTAAATTACAAAAATGTTAACATGAAATCTGTGGTACACAATAGCACGTATAATTATTGGTCAGCGCCATCTAGTTCTACATGTATTAACTAATACCATCTGCGACACTAGGTATATAATAATCATAGATAACAAAATCCACAAGTTAAAGTAATCAATCGTTAACTTCACCGTCATTATTAGGATTGAGGGAAAGAAAGAAAGAAAGAAAAACTTTATTTACAGAAATAGTGACGCGTTTCCATTCCTTATATATTTTTATACACAGAGCATATTTTGAGAATTTTTTAATAATAATAATAATCGGCAGACAAACACACACATTGTATATCCCCAAATTAAGCAAGTTACGCTTGTGTTATGTGTAATATACAACGGATTACTCTGGGGCCGATCCCAGACACCCAAACCATAGTAAATAACGGAGAAAACACGTTTCCGAAATTTACTATACCAGGAATCGAACCCGGAACCTCTGCGTTGCAGTGAGGTACGCCGGCAAAGGCTTAGCCCGCTCAACCACAGAGGCCGTCGAATTTATACGCCTCATTTTCAGCAAATTGCAACATATTGCTGTGCCGGAATTATATCCGACACAACGCTGATTTTCAGTGCAAACCTTCCTTTTAGCGTAAGACCAAAACGACCCAATTTTGTTTTGAGGGGTTACTGTATTGATGTTTATACTGTGGTGGAATGGTAAGCTGTCTGCGCGTCATCGATGTGACGAGCGACGGCCGCGTTCCGTGGGAAGCCGTCGAGATGGAAGCCAGCCGCCTCATCTAATGCGATTACAGCGCTTCCTTTAATTGGCTTTTGCTTCAGTTCTTTCTGTCGCCTTCTATATTTGCGTCTGGGGAATATTACCACTCGTGAACATTACGCAGAACACAGCAGTTGAGAATATTATTGAAGATAGTATCTGCATGCATATATGGTGGAATAAAGATCAAGGACCGCAATGTTCAATTATAATCGGCAAATTGATACATTTGTCTTGTTATGATTTAGCGGTCGTTTTTGTTTTGCAGAACGCTTTCCCTGAGATGGCCGCGTCTGCCAGATGCCGGTTATGCCCCAATCAGTAACACTTCACGGGCTATCCGTCCCACGAGAACGATTCGATGCAGTTCCACTCCATTGCCCTTTACGCACACCACTGCTCAATAACAGAGCGTTCACAACCAGCAATGGCTAGTCAACTTAGACCGCGTCGTAAACTTGTTTCGACGCGGTGAGATCTCGTGTTTGAAGGGAAGTCGTTTTCAGCGAGATAATTTACCTCCTTCATGGAGTCAAAGAAATGTTTGTTACTTAACCAATTAATTTTTTACTGCTGTCTAAAGCTGTTACATAGAGAAGTTGTTAATTTCTGAACACGCAACAAAGCAATAACGAAATATTACTTTTTATTAAATAATAAATAATATACCTATCGACAAATATTAAAAAAATGTGTGTCAGCTCTGACGTTCGACTGGATACTATTTTAGATCTTAGCTCCTTGCATTAAAGTTCAAATTTGTATAATATAAAAACCTAACGCTTTTTAGTTAACGCTTGTATTAATTATTATCACAAAACGGCTGGCCCGGATCAGCCCGCCCGCGGTTAGGACGGCAGGCTGGCAGGCACGGACAGACAGACACAGACGGCGGCGTCTCAGGCGCCGCCAATCAAGATCTCTCCACGTCCCTGCGAGGGACGCTAGGAGACATAGCCCCCCCACAGGATAGACTAGGCGTGTTATAACACGTTGCGAAACGGCAGTAAGATAGCGTAGGCCGCCGCGAACCGCCGATCCCGGCCCGCCGGAATCCTTCCCCTCGGGCTTTATATTACCCGTCGCCCGTTCTCAATTAGTGCTTTGTGTCGCCCTATGGTGGGCATCATTAAATTCATCCCCCTCTCATGGCAACAGTCCAGCCGAGGTAAAACTCCTTAGGGAGCTCCCTCGAGCAAGTTGCCCCCCCCCCCCCCCGGGCTCGAGCGCTTTCACTTCGCGAAGGCACTTGCCCCAAAAACCCCGGTAAAGTTGTAAGGTCTTCGGACCAACAACATAAAGTCAAGTCCAATAAAAAAAAAAAAATGTATTAATTACTTGACTGCTCATATCTTCTTATTCTAGAAATAATTACAAATTGTTAAATCCCCGTTGCCTTCGAAACGTCCACTTCGGAGCCTGAAGTCCATATTTGTACTTTGTTTCTCCCCCTTCTATCATCTGTAGCATCTTTTATTACGATTCCATTGGTGTGCATGTCATATTTCACGAACCGACATTTTTTGAGCTTGGTCCTTCTATCAGGACTTGAGGGCCTAAAGCGGCCGCTTTAGGAGAATCGCTTAGAGAATTTGATTGTAGTTGTAACACATAAAATTCCACTTTATTTTGACACTTGTCATGTTCACCATACGTGTCTGCGCGAAACAGTCGCTTTAATCGCAATTAACTAATTATCCTAATTTCATCAAAACTTGGCCGCTACCACAGACTACTACGTCTACTATAAACCAATACAAATTACCTGTCAGTTACTTTATCTTCGTAGAATAGACATTTTGATCTATATTTGTACACAGTATTATGCCTGTGTTCTTGTCTGCACTCAATACTTAAGTCTCGTCAACTAGTACAATGTGGCGTTATAAGTCAATGTAAGACTAGTGTAAGGATAATGCAAACCAGTGCAAAGTTGATTATCTTAAGTAACTAATATTTCTAATACATTATAATCCGGTCAATCTAGACCAAAATATGAGAGTGAAGGTGTATAAAATCACAATAAGGTGAAAATGAGTAAAACTGTTCAAAACATAATTGGACTTAGCTTAGCAGAAACGACCTAACACACAAAAAGTCGGTTTTTGAGTTATTGAGGTTTTAAGTTTAGACAAAAATTGCTGGTAAATTGCTATATACAACTCATTTTTAAACACCATGTGGGTTGAGTCCTTTCTGCTAAACTACGTCCAATTATAAATAAAAATTTTAAGCTTCCCATCATTCCCTTGCCAGGTGGTAGGGCATTTGCCCGAATGGATGGCTACCACCCCTACTCTAAAGTATGTTGCCATAACAACCTTGAGTTGTGTTCCGGCATTAGTGACCAGGTTCCAGTCTCCCATAAGAGAGCAGCAGCGCATTTGCAGCAACTTTGCTGTTGCAAATGTCCATAGGCGATGGTAACCGCCATCTATTAAGTGGGCCGTCTGCCTGTCTGCTGACGTCCTGCAATAAAAAAAAAAAATCCCGTGTATGGAATTTTTTTACTCGAGGTCAAATGTCAAAAAAATGAGTTTCTCGCGATTTTCAGCAAAACGGTAAGTTTTATCATAAAAGCACCCCAGACAAAAATTGTAGATCATAAAATTATCTATAAAAAATGTATCAATCCAATGTATCAATGCAATTGAAAAGTACTCTAATAAAAATGTCGAACGGATAGCGCCATCTTTTTTACAAATATTTTTCCAACACAAAAGGTATGCTAAGTGTTGACTCGGGATATATACTAAGTCTGCGTCTGTAATCTGTTTATTAGTTTTGACGTGTTGCTTTAACAGACATAAATTCTTAGTGCTAGTTCACGTAGGAACGCGCGGGCGCGGTAGACGTAGCGAGTACGTGTTCACATTGCCCGTCAGGCGTTTGCGCGACTGTGACGTGTCTTCAGAGATTGAAAACATGGACGACGATCTTTTGTTTTTAACCGAAAATTCATACCTAAAGTGGGAGATGATAAAAATTAGAATTGGTATGCTTGAAATTAATAAAGAAAGACAACGGTATGTTGAATTTCATACTTTATATAGTAATTTGAGAGATCATACTTCAAGATTTTTTGGATATACCATAATGACTGTCAACTGTTTTGATTACATATTGGATTTCAAAAGGAGTTCTAGCCTGGACAACACTGATAAAGTCTTCTGTATTGAAAGACATGATATCGTTTCTAGCGACAACTTCACACTGGTTGAACTTACCTGACGTCGCGAGTGAATCGCGCGCGCCAGTCGCTAGCTTGCTCGCTACTTAGACCGCGCGTCGCGTGCGTTACGTACGTGAACACTTGGATACTACGCCATATGTTTGATATTTCGTGAAATCTACTGGTAGTAGGATTGCTTTTCTCATTTTCAAATTCATTGTGCAAACTCAACACTCGAAACAGATTTATTATGTTATAGATTATGATATAAATATATTAGTTATAACTGCCCATTAAGGGTACCATCTTGAACTATCCCATTGTACAAAAGTCCCAAAAACTAGGCGTGAGGCATATTTGTGCTAACAGATATTCATAGACAATAGATAACATTTGTTATTTTTAGAACACAATACCTGTTCTCTCAGTAACAGGTACAAAACAAATCATAGATAAACAAATGTTAAGGCATTATTTTAAGGTAGTGACGAGTAGTACACGTGTGAGGCATACATTTGTCCCGTACAAAATAGATTGGTATTAATACGGCTCAAAATTTAAATTTGTACTACTTCAAAAATGTTGTCCCGCTGCTACTCACGCGTCAAATGTAAGAGGAAGGACGGAACATAATGCCTCTACGGATATTTACATGACAAAGAGAGGATTTTATCTGTGCAGGAACGGACAAAGAATACAATTTCCTGCGGCCGGGCGGCCTGTCGTAAGAGGCGACTAAACAACCCACAGCCAGGTGGTAGGGCACTTGCCCGACTGGATGGCTACCACCCCTGGTGTGAAGCATGTCGCCATAACAACCTTGAGTTGTGTTCCGGCATTAGTGACCAGGTTCCAGTGACCCTTAAGAGAGCAGCAGCGCATTTATAGCACCTTTGGTGTTGCAAATGTTCATAGGCGATGGTAACCGCTTTCCATCCAGTGGGCCGTCTGGCTGTCTGTTGAACTCCTGCAATAAAAAAAAAAATTAAAAAAAGTCAACATGACATGTACGATTGCTAGTAAAATGAGGTGACCGATACCGATCACATCCGATTCTTAACGAACATTTCCGAACTAGAAGTTTTGTACGGGACAAAGGAGGGAATGACGCTTACCGCCTCACCGACCTCATCGCTTCAAATGTACTGCTGCGGCACAAACCATACAAATCTTCTCGCCTCATTTGAAGTGGTACATTATACCGGGTCAGTACAAAATGTCATGTTACTCTTACAAACTCATTTTAAAATCATGTCCTACCCAACACTATTTTCAGACAAATTAAACAACGTGACAGATGCTCAAAAATATAAGTATTCGCTATTAAACTCACTATACAAATGACATAACACTTGTATTACAGGAGTTTTTGGCGGGAATTGAAAGGAGATGTTGTGCTGTGCAGTTTTATTTTCTAAAAATGTGTAAAATTACTCTAAAATGAACAATAGTTGTAGGATATTGATAGTTTTTGAGTAGTAATTATGTGTTTTGTGAGAAATGTGAACTGTATAGTCAAATGTGGCCTTTTGAGTTGTCACAAGAACTCCGTTGAATGGCACTAGCTGATTACCTACAGTTCAGCTGTGCTACACATAGGCTTAAGAAAATGAAGAAACTATATTGTAAACTAAGATCTGGCTTAAAGGCCTAGCTGCCAAGCCATAAACTCAAATAAAATAAAAATATAAAACTTTTATTACACAATTCTTTAAAATATAGTGCGTTCCAAAACGGTACAGCACCATCTAGTTTTGGCTTGGTAAACTAAATTTCATTAATAATTCCGAAACCCATTTTAGGGGACTGATGGTATACAGTGCACGCTTGTCCATGATTCATCTCTTCACAATACATTCCTTGAAACCCACGTCATTAAATTAAGACACAGGTGCCTTGTTACCGCGACTTTACAAAGCTAAAACTAGTTTAAGTATTTAAATATGAAAACAGGTGTAACTTTCCTTTGACATCGACGCCATAACGTTACGATTATGCAGCATGCTAATGTTATGCTAATGATAGTTTTTGCCAATCACAGCATGACGTTGACCACGATCCATCGCCGCGCCGTAGTATAAATACTGGAACAGACAACCTTCATCTTCGTTTTGATTAAAAATCATATTACAGTCCAGATATTAAAGAAAAGGTCTGTAACCTCCAGTAAATAAAACAAGGAGAATATTTTAAATCGAAACGTAACGGCACGCGGACGAACGTAGACAACAAAACACATGCAACGCGGCGCGACGCGGACCGAAGACTGATTTGGGATGCGCGGGCGACAATCGACGCCAGTTCACCCCGCATCCCGCCAACCCCCTCTGTTGCCTTACGCGCGCCCTCTGCCGCCCGATTTCGCCATTTATTTTAAAATATATATAAAACATTAAATAAATAATACAATGCGTCGCTAACAAGGTCGTTATTAGAAGAGGTTTTAGTGCCGCTATTTTTTATATTTTTTTATTTTATTGCACAAATTCAGTAGACAGTTACCATCGCCTATGGACATTTGCAACACCAAAGGCGTTACAAATGCGCTGCTACTCTCTTGAGGCACTAATTCCGGAACACAACTGAAGGTTGTTATGGCGCCATTCTCTAGACCAGGGGTGGTAGCCATCCAGACGGGCAGATACCATACCACCAGGCTGTGGGTTGTTTTGTCGCCTCTTACGACAGGCCGCCCCAACGCAGGTAATTGTATTCTTTCTCCGTTTCTGCACGGATATAAATTCTAGCTAATCTCTATTAGCTGTAATTAAAATTTTTTGGAAGCGGTGGTAGACTTATGACTTTTACTAAGAAAGAAATAAATACATTAATTTTCATTGAAGTGCGAAGGTTGATTTTTGTACGCCAGAAATTTTGAGAAATTAAAATGAGTGTAGTTTGTTTAATAGTTTCTATGCAACTGTTTTAATATGAAATAACATACATAAACATACATAGTAAATGGAAATTGGTCCATCCAGTCATAAAAAAATTATGAACTTTTCAGAATTTGTAACCAGTGTACATGAGGATTGCACTCAGTTTATTGTTGCGCCGGAATTATAATAATATGACACAACATTAAATATAATCTAAGAGAAATCACCCGACACAAATCGTGTATTGACATTTCAAATGCCGCATTGTAACAGTCTTTTCGGATAACTTTTGATATCGAAACTAAAGTAAACTTCATAAAAAATCAGCAAATGGCGTGAGAGTACTGTTGGTGTTTGTACTGTGGCCGTCCGCCTACACCCCCATCACTCACGGATTCGCCATTCATTTATTCAATAGACGAATGTACAAAAACGGCGATACAAGGGGTTTATGATTGTTAACATTACATTCCAAGAATCCATTAGGTTTTTACACAATCGACCACACTATTAACTAACTGTCTCATAATCAATTGCAGAACCGTTGCTTCTAGATATTTCTACTTATTATTTCCATAGTATATTACTCGTAAACAGCGGGTATGGCAAGACTGATATTCAGCTACTATTGTAAAGTTAGGTAGATAGTGTTCGTAGACATGTCTATGAGATTAGTGCCCACTGTTGCCAGTTATAAAGACAATAGAAACTCTGGCAATTTAAGTTTAAGATTCAAAACAACAGAATAACAATACTTATAAATTGTAAGTACAATTCAATCTATCTATAAATATAATAAGTCTGTAGAGACTTCGAGTTTGTACAACGAATTTAAAAATGAGAAATTCCTGGGGCTCATTAAGCTAGTATGTTCATATCTCTATGGTGGGGCTGATTAGTATCAACTGATCTCAGAAAAACGCCGTCATTTTTCAATATAGCCAAAAAGAATGTACTTTGCGGATTGTACTGCGGCCGCGTTTCCTGGCGTTGTCCTTTCCTATTATATTAATTTACTTTGTGCGTTACCCATAGATAATACATTAGTGGATACACTTATACCGCTTCGGGGGGCCTTTAGCTATCAAGGAAGCAAAGGATTCATCACCCCCGCTGACGAAGTGGATGTGTTCTGATTACCGGGGCACATTCAGGCACTATTTGTGCTGGATCGGACTTCTAAGTCTCAGCCTTTACTACAAAAAGCGCGGGGCACATGGGAGGAGGGTGGTTTTAGTGGGTAGTGGTTGTCGTCCGTGCAACTTCTCGGAGTCTCCACACAAGCTGCTTGATTACTGTTTGGATTGCCCCTTATTAAAGGGTATAAAGCCTCCATGATCAACTATGGTCTAATCCCTTGCAAAGGACCCGGTATTGGGCGTAAATAGCATTTCCCCCGCCTTAAAAAAAAAAAAAATGGATACACTAACCACGTTCATAGTTGTAATTTCTTTTTTCTTAGGATAGTTATTTTTTCATTATACTCATTATTTCATTTTTATTATTACAACCAATAATGTTCTGTTTATTGTGCTTTATATTTTAATCTTAGGTACTTAGACGGTTTTTTATAATGATTTGTTTTTTTAATGTTTAGCACGGGTCGCGTGTCATATGTGATTCAGGAGGTGGACGCTGAAAACCAGCGCCGTGTCGGGCTACATTTCGGCACAGAAAAATAAAATGTCGAGTGCCAACCTCAGTAGTACTACTTTGTGTTATGTGTTGCTATTAGAAATAAATATTTTTCTCTCTTTCTAATTTTTTTTTGTATTCTTTACTTTGTTTAATATACCATGATCCTGATTACCAAGCGTTCGGGTTTGCAACTCAATCATTCACTTATACATGTCTACTAGAAACTTTCGCAATAAAACTAGTTAAGTTATGTGATTCTCTCATAAACAAAAGCAGACCAAGTTCAATGTTAACCCTTTGGCATTACTATATGCGCTGTGGTCGTAATGGCATTGTAAAATCGACTTTATCATAGAAAGGCGAACGTTATGCTGCCACAGGCAGTAGAAAAACAATCGAAAAGGTTTTTTTTTTTTTTAATTTACAAGGATGGTAGTTATAATGCGATTTAAATGAGAATAGGATCGACTTTGCGCCATATTGTGACTTTAAATAACTTTAAATAATTAAATATTATATTAAGACAATTTAGTACCAATTTAACCTTTTTATTTAATAATAATAATAATAATAACCCCCCCAAGGGATCACCTTGACGTGGTGGGGGGGCTTATAGGAAGAAGGGACTTAATGATATGTCGATACTACCTTGACCAATATTTTATATACAACACACCCTTCCTGAACAAACGATCCCAAACTCAATCAAATTTTATGAAAATGGTTAATAAGAGATATAATTTGCGGCCGCTACCCGGAGGACGCCGGGGCACATCTGGAGCCGATGCTGGATGTAGCAGCATGCGGACCATCGGCGACGGGGGGCTAAGCAGGCGGGCTCCCCTCAACAAATATGCTACGTCTGAAATTAGCCAACAATTAGAATTTGATATTACTTCTTCCGTTACTACTAATTCGTTTCATCCCATAGTTTCATCTTGTACAACATCCACATCACCTTACACTGTGTCCGAAGATGTTGCACAGGAGACTATTTCAGTCAATTTTCCTGTGCCCACTAAGGACCAAACCCGTACGCGAAAAAAGTGGTCCAATGAAATGAACGATTTCATATTGCGTACCTATCTACAGCTAACGTTTCTTGAAACAGATTTAACATCCTACTTAGAACCGTTGCATCTAAAGTTTTTAGAACGCTTTCCCCATATGGAAGTAAGCCGACAAAGAGTTGGAGACCAAAGACGGGCAATAGTACGGAGAAACTTAATAGCGTCACATAATATAGAACAAATTTATGAAGAAGTACGTAGTCAACTGAATAATATAGGTACACCTATTCAATGCACCCAGTCAACAACTCAAGTAGAACACGCGAACACCCAAAACAACTTTACACAACAACCTATTCATAACAATGCAAAACAAAGAATGAGATGGACAACTGCAATAAATGAAGAAATAATGAGGATATACTATGAGATTACAAACTTAGAAACAAATTTTGCAGCATACCGAAAACAATTACATGAGAAGTTTATTCAAAAGTTTCCTCATCTAGATCATCTTACGGAACAACGAATCTCAGACCAACGAAGAGCAATAGTAAATAACAAAATGATTAGAGAAGACCGACTACTGCAAATAAAAGAAGAGGTTGAAACCCAAATCCTAAATATTAACACATGCACAGTAAATGATGACGTAATTACACAAGATATATATACAGAAAACACCGAATTTACATCTTCATTTCTATCAACCCCAGAATTTCTACCTTCTGCTGCAGGCTTAACTTTGACACAAATTTATAATACATCATATCAACCAAATAACAATTTTAACGATATAAATATAGAACGGATACTACTAAATAAACTTGATGAAAATATTGAAAAATACTCTGTCATAGATCCCATGAAAAGACCCCGTTTGCCTAAAATTCGTCCTTCTAAGAAACTTATCGAAATTATCACAGTATTTAACAGATCAATATTGCCAAACAAAATTCTCTCACTAGACAACATCACAAAAACACACACTTTAATATACTGTACTGCGATAACAATCTTAGAATATTTCAAAATAAAAATAAATACACCCAATACACCGCGTACATATAATAAACCTAAATGGCAAGAAAGATTACAAAACCAAATTGAAAATCTTAGAAAAGATATAGGAAGATTGTATCAGTATAAAAATGGAAATAGAAGTAGAAAATTAGTTAATAAAGTCCAAAAAATTATAGAAAGAACATTGTGTCACAATAGGCATGAAAACATAAACAGAACTGTAGATGATTTCTTAGATACAATTAAGCAAAAGTTAGCAGTAAAAACTAATAGGATACAAAGGTACAAAAAGGCAGAAACAAGAAGTGAAAACAATAAATTATTTAGTGTAAATGAAAAACTTTTTTATAGAAAATTAAAAGTTTCTAATATAGTAAAAAATTCTCCTTCAGAAAACAGTCTCACAGAGTTTTGGTCAAACATATGGTCGCAAGAAATTGAACATAATTATAGTGCTGAGTGGATACAGAACGAAATAGAAAGAATGAAAAAGGTAAAAGAAATGGACTTCGATAATATAGATATTGAAGAATTGCAAACTGTTATAAATAAAACACAAAATTGGAAAGCCTCGGGTGCAGATGGCATACATAACTATTGGTTTAAAAAGCTAGTTAGCTTGCAAGAAGTATTAACAAAGCAGATATCCGAAATCATTAAAGGGACTGACACACTACCAGAATTTCTAACAAAAGGTCTTACATTTATGTTACCAAAAATTAATAATTCAGTAGATCCATCCCATTTCCGCGCAATAACTTGTCTTCCCACATTATATAAAATTATTACCGCTTGTATAGCAAATAAGATAAATTGTCATATAGAGAGCAATAATATTCTTTCTGAAGAACAGAAGGGATGTAGACGTTTTCATATGGGTTGTAAAGAACAACTAACTATAGACTCCATCGCTTTAAAATATGCTCAGAAAAATAAACAAGACTTATACATCTCATACATAGATTACAAAAAGGCTTTTGATAGTGTCCCACATTCATGGTTGACCCAAGTATTAGAAATATATAAAATTAATCCTGCAATTATAAATTTTCTTAAAACTATAATGAATAATTGGAAAACTTCCCTTCGTTTACATACCGACTCGATTTGTATCACAACCAGAGAAATTGCTGTCAAACGAGGTATATTTCAAGGAGATTCATTAAGTCCTCTCTGGTTTTGTCTAGCTTTAAACCCATTGTCACAAGAACTAAATAGATCTCAACTAGGTTTTGACATTCAGTTAAATAGATGTAATCTATCACAAATTACCCACTTACTCTACATGGATGACCTTAAACTTTACTCTGACAGTAACAGAAATATAACAGCTTTACTTGACATAACTAAGACTTTTTCACAAGACATCAGGATGGATTTTGGGTTAGACAAGTGTCGCAGGTTAAATATACGAAAAGGAAAGAATGAAGATGGTAATTATATTATAAATGAAACTGAAGAAATATTAGCAATGAAAGAACAAGAAGTATATAAGTACTTAGGATATGCACAAAATAGACTTATTGATCATAGTAAAATTAAGGAACAACTGAGAAAAGAAGTCATAAACAGAATATACAAGCTGAGCAAATCATATTTGTCGAGTAAAAACTTATTTAAAGCTATAAATACATATGCCATACCAGTTCTCACATACTCTTTTGGTATAATTAAATGGTCTAAGACAGATTTACAGAAATTCGAAATTAAAATAAGAACACTTTTAACGCAATTTAGATTCCATCATCCCAAATCATCAAAAGAAAGGCTTACCATAAAAAGAAAAGAAGGGGGAAGAGGATTAATCGATATAAGCTTCCTTCACAAAAAACAAGTAAGTAAACTAAAATCATTTTTTATGAAAAAGAAAATGTCCAGTTCTCTACATGCTGCTATTTGTGAAGTCGACAAAGAATATTCTCCGTTAAATTTATCTGACAATTACGTAGATGCAATAAACACATCGGACTACAACAAAGAAAAATATAATACATGGAAACAAAAAGAGCTACATGGAAGACATCTTAAAGACCTAGATCAGCAACACATAGATAAAGAAGCATCTAATAAATGGCTCTACTCAGCGGGCCTATTTCCTGAAACAGAGGGTTTTATAAGTGCAATACAAGATCAAATTATAGCCACCAAGAATTACAGAAAATTTATTATCAAGGACCCAAGTGTTTCAAATGATTTATGCAGCAAATGTCACAACAAACCAGAAACAATACAACATATAACTTGAGCATGTATCATACTAACACAGAATGATTACACTCGCATAATCAACTGGCTAATATAATACATCAAAAACTAGCATTGAAACACAAACTTAATAAAGAGCCTTACACACCATACTATAAGTACAAACCCCCTACAGTACTAGAAAATACCACGCACAAGCTTTACTATGACCGTACTATACTCACTGACCATACTGTACACAACAATAGACCAGATATAACACTTATAGACAAAGAAAATAAACACACATACTTAATAGATATAGCCATACCGAATACACACAACATCCAATCCACTATCACTGAAAAAATACGTAAATATACAGAATTACAGGAAGAAGTCAAGAGACTCTGGAATATGCATAAAGTTACAATAGTCCCAATAGTAGTTTCCACCACCGGGGTTATAGCAAAAGATTTATCCTTACGGCTCGAAATACTTGGTCTACCTAAACACATTTACATCTCATTACAAAAAGCAGCAATACTCAATACATGTAGGATAGTTAGAAAATTTCTGCAATTAAATGAAGAAGAACAATATGTAACACTATAAAAAATAAAACACCACCATTCATGACACCACGCCCCAAATTAACACTTGGTGTTCACCCGTGTTAATTTGGTATTTCCAGGTTAACCTGAGTCTTTAGAAAAGAATTGAAATAAAAATCCCAGACACCCAAACCATAGTAAATAACGGAGAAATTACGTTTCCGAAATTTACTATACCAGGAATCGAACCCGGAGCCTCTGCGTTGCAGTGAGGTAGGCCGGCAAAGGCTTAGCCCGCTCAACCACAGAGGCCGTCTTTAAATTTGATGTAAGACTATTTATTATTGATATGCAAATAAGTTTTTTGCAAACCATACTTTTCGAGTGACATTTGACAGATGGAGGTTATTGACATTCCTATTTTTATTTGGATCGCACAGTACGTTGGAATACTGGCCTGTTTAGCAAAGAACCGACGTGCTATTAAGTATCCATACCTATAAATACTACAAGACATTCGAGCGACTGCAGTAAAGTAAACTCTCTTGGCTGGTATCCTTCAAAAGCTATCAAAAATAAACATAGAAACCCGACTGGAGTTATCTACGGTGTACGGCGCCGCTACCGCCTATCAAAGCGAAGGAATGCCTTCAAAGCGTTCCGGGCTGCCTTTCTGCTGCGTCATACTTTAATTTCCATACTTCAAAGACGTTTTAATTTCATGGCGAGTTGTCCGGGCCCCGGGGCCCCGGATGGAGGCGTGAGGGGGGTAGGGAATTTAGTTGAGAACCGAGACGTCTGAATAGCTCTCAGAGCAAATATATATTTCCAACAGTCTTGTAAAGAACTTGAAGAATTTTAAAAGCACTTTTCGTCGCTAATCCCAGAAGACTCGTCAATATCTACACATACATACAGATAAGTAAAATTTAAGTGTCTGTTTGTAATGTTAAAATAAAGATGTGAAAAATAGGGGCATAATTCGGACCAGGAGATTACGAAAATGCAATTTTTAGAATTTTCGTCTGTCTGTATGTTCCGGCTAATCTGAAACGGCTGGACTGATTTTGACGGGACTTTTACTGGCAGATAGCGGATGTAATAAGGAGTAACTTAGGCTACTTTTTTTTAAGATTCCGCGAAAAGAAACTATTATTATGAATGTGAGTTTGTCTGTGACGTTTCACGACTTCACGAAGCAACAGATCGCCACGTTTTGCATACAAATTGTCAGGATAGGGTAGGTACTGGTCATCCAAAAAAATATTGTTGCCAAGGGATAGAACAATATAGTCGAAAAGATCGCATTTTATTGGCAATTTGGTAACAAATATATCGTCGTGGCAACGAGAATGACCAAGCAATTTTAATTTATTACTGTCTGTTAGGTTTTAATCTAAAATGTTCTTTATATCAAAGCTAAAAATGAAATTGTCACTTTGAAGAATAAATAGCTGAAAGCAATATTGCGATCTCGCATTATTTGCTCTAATTGCTATAACACGTTCATGGTTGACTCCACCGTAACTAGATGGCGCGACGGGTATTATCAGTACAGGTATTTCAAATTAAAAACTAAGTTAGAAATTTGAAAGAATTATAAGATGCCCACTTCATGACTTACATATATTTTTTTTATAACCCTGGGGGGTACATTTAAGGAGGTTTAAATTAAAAGTATTAAAGTAATATATAAGTTAATCAATAAAAATGCAAACGTCAAACTACACACCTTCCATGATCGAATTGATCGTGTACTAGCAGAAGATGATGTCAGGAGATTTAGGAACAGACGAGCGTGCATGACAAGAGTTATGAATGTCAAAGAAGCAAGTGAGGTGTGTAAGAATAAGCCCGAATGGCGCTCTGTTGTTCGTGCCTACCCCGCAAGGGAAATGGCGTGAAGTTATGTATGTATGCATGTAATATTTATCATATCTTATATGTCAATGTCACTTCCAAATGTGTAGTAAATTAAGGTTATAATTAATATATAACAACAGGTTTCAAGTTATTACCTTAATGGAGTTAATTAAGATAATGTCAGATACACAGTTCACAGGGTTGACTTACAGTGTTGTACTTTCTCAGCGAGTAGGTAATATAAACTTGTATTTAGGACGTATTTATGATAACAAGGCAGTTCTCATGGAGGAAAATGATCAAGGATACGTTAAGACATTCATTTGAAGTTTTTAAAACATCGTGGACGTCTACAATTTTTTGTTGCAGTCCTGCCGTAATAAAGTCCCTGCTCCACCTGGGATAATGTTAGTGTTAGTGAGTGTGGCCACATGCGTCTTATTATTAGTGTACTAGCTGCGCCCCGATGATGTTGGAAAATCATTATATTTTGGATAATTCACACTATATTTATATAAATTATAGCATATGTGTTATTCTGATGTGTAAGCTATATTATTGTAAAGTTTCATCAAAATCCATTCAGTAATTTTTGCGTGAAAGAGTAACAAACATACATCCATACACTCTTACGCGTTATCATTTAATGTTTGATGTCATTAGAATTATTAACAATGACGCATTAAGCACATCGCTCCACCTGCGTGAAACGGTCTTTAATACTAACATTATCCCAGATGGAGCAGTAATATTATTAGCAGTAGTATTAAAATGCTATATGAGTCTAACCAATGACATCTGCAAAATGACAACACCAATTAAGCAGACGAGTCCTAATATGGAAATCACAAAAGATAAACCCAATCAATTTAACGTCCTTAAAAGCGAAATAAATAAATATCAAGCTTTAGTAAGACGCAAATTTGATAAATGAACATTAAGAGACAGTAAAGTAAATATCAGTAAGTCACCTACTGTATGGCCATATTAGGTCGGCCTTAGCTCGGCGGCCATTACTGCGGGCAGCTCTGAACGCAAATATGGTGAAAGTGCAAACAAATGACGGGCAAAATCTATTCGGTGAACAAATATTATCTCGACAATGACGTCACTTCTTAGAACATGGCGTCAAATATGAATAACGACGACCTCCCTTGAGACAGCCGATACTTGCTTAATACCGGGACCAACCACAATGTACCGCTACCGAGGCCACTTTCCTTGCCTAACATTTTCGAATAACCTTATACATTGTATCTTTATGCAATATATCAGCAAAAGAAATGTAAGGAACGCAAGCAATGAATATAAAACTACACGATGGAAATGATGGAACTTTTAGTTTAAAGAATTCAGATGGAGATAGTCGTCGAGTCCCTAACAACTCGGACACGAATTTGAGTTAAGTCTTTGACAAATTTCTTATTTCGTGCTCGCCAGGCGAAAGCCTACTTTAAACGAATGGAAGTAAGATCGAGATAGGCGGTTTGATTATGCTTGCGATTGCATTTAGTCTATTTACCTGGGATATTTGTACAGGGCGTCGTGTAAAACGGCTCAGGAGCAAACAGAGTTGGAATTTCACCTACACAAAGAACAATGGCGCTCAAAACACGCCACTCGCGTCTTAAATGACTCTTTTGAGCACGGCGCGTCTTTGTTAAATGTTTTTAGTGAATTGCCTGTGTTTATAAAGTATCCTGGAAATGTGTCCATTGGGAATGAGCCTTTGTTTTATTAGGGGTTCTATTTTACAGTAATCAACAAACATTAACATTCATAATAAAACTAGGTAATTTTATTTGATTTTGGTTTTTCCGACGTTTCGGCCACTTTTCAGTGGCCGTGATCACGGAAGACAAAGATGTCAAATGTCAACGAGTATTGTTAAAGTTTTATTTAGCCTACCGCCAACTTGTTAATTTTAATTATTTAATTTTATTTTTAATTTTGTTTATGGTTATTATTTACTCTATGGGAGCCTAATCTAATTTACTACCGCTTCGCAACATGTTATGGCTTGAAGAGAAGAAGCGGCGCAAGAAACTCTTCAGCAAACATGCCTAGCTCTAATAATTTTATATAATATTAAAATGGGTGGAAGGGAAAATAAAAGTAATTATCAGTCAAGTTGGTTTGTGTTCCGTTGTACGCAGAAAGAGCTCACAGTGTCTTGAGGACTGGTAGCTGGTTTTTGCTGGGTTTGGGTCTTAATAGTTTTGATAATTGGATCCCAAACAGGTGGTACTTCCTATTGAAATTTGGGTGTTTTTTGATTTCAATAGCCTCACGCATCATTCTAGGTATGAAACGATTCTCTTTCGCGAGGATTTGTGGGTTATCGAATCTGATGTAGTGGTTGGTATGAACATTCAGTTCGATTTTATGTAGTCTTAAGTTCTACAGATCGAGACTGAGCGTGACCGTCTCGTAGCTGTTTCGCGTTGGGAGTCTGGCTTGTGGCTTCAAGCACTCCCCTCGGCGAGTTTGGGCACTTTTCTCGACTAAGTGCCTGCATACGCTTAGGGGCGGCCTGTGTTGTCACCTGTGGGATAAGGTGGAGCGCTATGGTTTATCTTATACCAGAAGTGAGAGCAGAATTCCGCGTCATGCAGCACTTAATGACATAATCCGTCGAGCTCTTGGGTACCTGCCGTTCTAGAACCGATGGCAAGAGACCCGATGGAATGTCATGGGAGCGTCTTGCGTCGATACTCTGACGGCGTTCCATCTATCAGCCACTAGCATGTCTGCCGGTACAGCTGCTGTACAACAAGAGGCTCTAAAATGCCGCAAATATTTTGGGGTTGAGACCCTGGGACCAACGCCTGGTAGACGTCTCACGTGACCAAAAGACTGGTCTATACCTCGGACAACGCATTAGCGTTGCCATACAGCGAGGCTATGTAGCCAGACTTTTGGGCACGTTTCCAATTGATAGCGGTCTGGCACTGGATGTTTTATTTAGTTTAGTTTTATTTAATTAGTTAACCAAATAAATACATACATACATAACTTCACGCCAGTTCCCTTGCGGGGTAGGCACAGACAACAGAGCGCCATTCAGGCTTATTCTTACACACCTCACTTGCTTCTTTGACATTCATAGCTCTTGTCATGCACGCTCGTCTGTTCTTAAGGCTCCTGAAAATAAATAAATCTATTAAAATATCTATGTCAAAGAGGCAAGTGAGGTGTGTAAGAATAAGCCTAAATGGCACTCTGTTGTTCGTGCCTACCCCGCAAGGGAACTGGCGTGAAGTTGTATGTATGTATGTATTAAAATATTGTATGGAATATTATAGTTCTACGAATATGAACTTTGAGGAAAGAGTAAAAAGACAAAATGTGAAAGTGGATCCTAGGGTCAGCAGTTCAAGCGGTATGTGACGTTTTTTTTCATGATCATACTGATATGGTCTACAAAATTAAAAGTTACTTTTTTATGGTCTTGGAAGTTAATGGCTTTTTATTCGATTTAGTTCAAGTGCACTTTTTCTGAGCGTAGGATTTACTTATCTTATCACACACTATCTTATCACAGAAACTAGGATAGTTTTGGCAACGCTGAAATTACAAGGATCAACCAAATTTAATTAATGTAGTTGAAACGCACAGATTTTTTTTTATTGCAGGAATTCAGCAGACCTACACGGCCCACTTGATGGAAAGCGGTTATCATCGCCTATGGACATTTGTAGCTGCTGCTCTCTTAAGGGAGACTGGAACCTGGTCACTAATGCCGGAACACAACACAAGGTTGTTATGGCGGCATACTCTAGACCAGGGGTGATCGCTATCCAGTCGGGCAAATGCCCTACCACCTGGCTGTGGGTTGTTAAGTCGCCTCTTACGACAGGCCGCCCCAACGCAGGAAATTGTATTCTATCTCCGTTCCTGCACGGATGAGAATTGAATTGAAAGGATATAACGGTTATATGGATTACTTTGCTATCATATTGGCTTATTAAATACTTATAATAAAAACCTATACAAATGTTGATTTTTGTGGGTTCGTAGTATGGAACAGAAGCCAATGGAAATCAACCTTAAACTTAGTGCCGCGTGGACGGTGTTGGATCGGGAAAGGCAACGCGGGCGTGTATGCAGATATATATATATATAAATAAGTATATACAGTAAAATACAAAAATAGTATTTTTGATCAGCATACAAGCAGACGGCCCACTTGATGGAAAGCGGTTACCATCGCCTATGGACATTTGCAACACCAAAGGTGCTACAAATGCGCTGCTGCTCTCTTAAGGGAGACTGGAACCTGGTCACCAATGCCGGAACACAACTCAAGGTTGTTATGGCGACATACTTTATACCAGAAGTGGTAGCCATCCAGTCGGGCAAATGCCCTACCATCTGGCTGTGGGTTGTTAAGTCGCCTCTTACGACAGGCCGCCCCAACGCAGGAAATTGTATTCTTTCTCCGTTCCTGCACGGATATATGTAATATAATATAAAGTAGGGTAAAACAGTAAATGACTCGGGCATATCATGTTCGCCTGAGCTAAAACGAGGAGAAAAAGAACCTTAAACATAGTCAAGGTGACATCATAGTGACAAATTTGGACCCGGTAGGTGGCGCTGGAATCGGGTTCTTAATTTTATTTCTTACACACACTACTGTTTAATTATGCATAAAAAAATACTTTAAATCTATATAAAAAACATTACACACACTACTGTTTATTGTTCAAGCGAAATCAACAGCGCAGCCTTGGCGAAAGCTGTGATTATAGAAGTTATAGTCTTTGACATTAATTATTACGGTCGAATTTCGACCACGGGCGACCAATAGTAATAATAAATAAAGCCTTAAAGTAAATTGTATCCTATCAATAAACTATATGCACAAATTAAAACAGAACTACTACATAATAAAACTACGTTTTAACGGTTTTAAGCGCGGTAATTGATTTGATTTTTATTATTCCGACGTTACCGCGCTTAAAACGTAGTTTTTTATGTACACGAGTCGCGAAAACTTAAGAAAATATTATGAGAACTACTACACTTCAATTAAAAAAAAAATAACAAATAGTACACACTAAAATCGGACATACATACATACATACATAACTTCATGCCAGTTCCCTTGCGGGGTAGGCACGAACAACAGAGTGCCATTTAGGCTTATTCTTACACACCTCACTTGCCTTTTAAAATCGGACAAGCCCAAACAAACCGCTGTCGTAGGGCAATGTTCCTAGAAAAGTATTAAAAATTATTTATATCATACTAGGTGCCCCTGCAGACGTCGTTCTGCTCTGAAGAAATAAGATTTAGAACCAGATTCCAGCGCCACCTACCGGGTCCAAATGTAAGCTATCCTATCTTTCAAGTCGGAAACTGCACACGGTGTGCAAATTTGATTAAAATCGGTCAAGTAGTTTAGGAGTCCATCGCGGACAAACAACGTGACACGTAATTTATATATATATATATATATATATATATATATATATATATATATATATATATATATATATATATATATATATATATATATATTAAGATTGTACAAGCATAAAATTGTACATAGCCTGTTCATCATGGCAGATTTTAGGCTACGTAACATTCCGCTTGCATCTAAGGCAGCAAAGCAGTGATTTTATGATTTTACTTGTTATACAAGTACCTCAGCCAGAAGGCCCAGCTCGCCGTACACAATGCGGTGCTGGTACCTACGCTCACGTATGGAAGCGAGAGTTGGGTATGGAAGAGAGAGCATGAAAGTAGAGTAAACGCGGTCGAGATGCGAGCACTGCGCAAAATCTGCGGAGTGACGCTCGCGGACCGCGTTCCTAATACCGAAGTAAGAAAGAGAGTTGCTCTGAAAGAGTGACTAAACAGATATACAATGCAAAAGTGGATGGATGCAGAAGTCGTGGAAGACCACGACACACCTTCCATGATCAAATTGATCATGTACTAGCAGAAGGTGATGTCAGGAGCCTTAAGAACAGACGAGCGTGTAAAGAAGCAAGTGAGGTGTGTAAGAATAAGCCTGAATGGCGCTCTGTTGTTCGTGCCTACCCCGCAAAGGAACTAGCGTGAAGTTATGTATGTATGCACAAGTAGCAACTAGTACTAATACAGGACGTGAAATTCTAAGTTTGGCAGGAGTATTATTCGGAAGGGAATATCTGAGAACAGCGATAACCGATAAAGAGTCAGATATGATCGCATCCGAAGAGCGCCCCCTGGACGTGCTTTATTTACAATATAAAAGGCGATAAGTGGGCCCACGGCGTTAGATAGGGGCGTACAGTTTAATATCTCACGATTGCAATACATTATCGTCGACTGCGGCCGATAACATCGCGCATTTGCATAAAATAGCTCACGTACAGAACGGCCTGTCAGCCCGACGCCCGGTACGCCGCGCGCCGACGCACCGGGCCAACGTACGCCACGGACAAATTGCACATTGCGCCAGGACTCTAAAATTGTATAAAATAAAATAACATTCTAAACTTGTTGAAATTGCAGGAGTTCAGCAGACAGGCAGACGGCCCGCTTGATGGAAAACGGTTACCATCGCCTATGGACATTTGCAACACCAAAGGTACTACAAATGCGCTGCTGCTCTCTTAAGGGAGACTGGAAGCTGGTCACTAATGCCGGAACACAACTCAAGGTTGTTATGGCGGCATGCTCTAGACCAGGGGTGGTAGCCATCCAGTCGGGCAAATGCCCTACCACCTGGCTGTGGGTTGTTAAGTTGCCTCTTACGACAGGCCGCTAGGCCGCAGGAAATTGTATTCTTTCTCCGTCCCTGCACGGATAAAATAAACAATCATGAAGAAGCTGTGAAACCCTACGGACTTGATGAAATCCCAACACAAGTAATGTGCGCATCTCGTCACACATATAATATTTATTTTACGCTGATTGTTTGTAGGTATAAAAGTTAAACACTGTTAGTGATGTAAACTCATAATAAATCACTTTAAAATGCAAACATGTGTGCTGTGCACTCCGCTACAACCAAAATGAAAGAGAAAACATAAAGCAACGACAGTGTTGCAAGTTTAAAAATATCTTATGTTGGTATTGCCAACATCTAACACAAAAGTACATACATACATACATATATACATAACTTCACGCCAGTTCCCTTGCAGGGTAGGCATGAACAACAGAGGGCCATTCAGGTTTAGGCTTACACACCTCACTTGCTTCTTTGTAATTCATAGCTCCTGTCATGCACGCTCGTCTGTTCTTAAGGCTCCTGACATCGCCTTCTGCTAGTACACGATCAATTTGATCATGGAAGGTGTGTCTTTCCACATGGCCGAACCACCGGAGCATTCCTTTCCTTACCTTCACCCCGTAACACAAAAGTATACATCCAAAAAGCACGTAGTCGATGTCGGCCGCGTACAAATGTATAGTTCATATCGATTTCGGCTATCACGAATTCAGCATTGGAATTGGAGTATTACGTTATTTTATTACAGGCAAGCATAATATAAGTCGTGCTCGAGTTATCGGGCCTGATCGCCCGCCATTGGCATTCGTGTGGGGATGTCGCCTGTGCGTTGATCTTTGGGGGGGTACTTCGAACCTAATGGAAAGTGGGAATTGGAAACTATTCGTCCGAGATAGACGATGTCACGTGTAGCAGATAATTTTAATATTTTGTTGTTTGTCTCTGAAGACCACGGGTTTTGTAAATGTGGCGTGACACTTACCGGCGATTATTCCTGTCTACATCATACAAAAATAAAAAAACCGACTTCAAAACCTAAAAAGTATAAAATAAGTTATTTCTAAAGCTATTATTATTGATATATATTATCAAAAACATTTTAAAGTCGGTGCTTAGTAATTGTCAAAATATAGTAATTTTTATATAGCTTTAGAAATAAGTTATTTTATACTTTTTAGTTTTTGAAGTCGGTTTTTTATAAACGAAGTTTTTTTATTTTTTTGTTACTTTTTAGTGTCTAGCTATGTATGGGTAGACCTACGAAAGGTGCCGCGCTCCTTAAAAAATATAGGTCCCAAGAAACGGGAACAAAAAATGTTCATAAAATGAAAACTACTGGGCCAAACTATGTCAAATTTTTAGGGGACCAAATGGCAACTATTCCGCATCAAACTAAACAAGAATCACGTAAATCGGATCATAAATCTCAGTGTAATCGGTGTACATGTGGAACGGAATGGAAAAATTTTCTTAAAAAATGTTCATAAAATGAAAACTACTGGGCCAAACTATGTCAAATTTTTAGGGGACCAAATGACAGCTATTCCGCGTCGAAAAAAAAAGAATCACGTAAATCGGATCATAAATCTCGGAGTAATCGGTGAATATACATTAAAAAAAATGATTCAGACGAATTGAGTACCTCCTCCTTTTTTTTGAAGTCGGTTAAAAATGCAACCAATGATAAGCCCCGGTCAGTGTAGGACTATTGTGGGAAATGAGAACAAAATATACCAGGCTATTGGGATGAACTGCTAGTGGAACTAGAGATCGGGGTCTATGGGGACTATGGCGTCTGTTCGGCGTAATGTTCGAGGAACATACATAAAGTGGGCAGACGGTGACTACTATAATGATTGGTATTTTAAGTCCCATTTCTGATCTGGTATTTATTTTATCCGTGCAGGAACGGAGAAAGAATAAAATTTCCTGCGGCCGGGCGGCCTGTCGTAAGAGGCGACTTAACAACCCACAGCCAGGTGGTAGGGCATTTGCCCGACTGGATGGCTACCACCCCTGGTCTAAAGCATGTCGCCATAACAACCTTCAGTTGTGTTCCGGAATTAGTGACCAGGTTCCAGTCTTTTTTAAGAGAACAGCAGCGCATTTGTAGCAACTTTGGTGTTGCAAATGTCTATAGGCGATGATAACCGCTTTCCATCATGTGGGCCGTCTGCCTGTCTGCTGAACTCATACAATAAAAAAATAAAATAAAAAAATATTTCTGCACATTTCCACGACAGCAAGCAGGAAAGTGGATAGCGCTAGTACGCCATGTTAGACTTGTTGTGTTTACATACTCGCGCTGCCCGTTTCCCTGCTTGCTGCTGTGGGACAGGCGATAACTTAATCGAGGCATTATTTACGTACTGTTTAAATTCCAGAACAAACGGCTTGTCCGCAATCTAGATTTATGTGTAGCCAAAATAACCTTAAAAGCTGACTCAGTTTGTTGGTTTATCATATTTATTAATGCCAAATAAACATAAGAGTATAATAAGCAAAATTAGCACTTTTATATTTATGTTAATGATTGAGTAAACATACGTGATCAGCGCTATTGATAATTATCCAACGTCGTCATGGCTTATGGACTCACGGCGCAAATCCACACCTATACATATAAACGCGAAGGCAATTATGTTTGTCTGTCATCATTTTACGAGTAAATAATTTCAAAAATGTCCATAACCTCAATAAAGATCATAAAGAGATCGATCTGGAGGAGATAGGACATCTTTAAAAAAAATCTTAAAATGAGTGAAGTAGAAAATAAACAAAAGATAAAAGCGTCACCTACATGTATCTATATACACTAGTGGTCGCCCGTGGTCGAAATTCGACCATAATAATTAATGTCAAAGACTACACTTCTATAATTGGTCTAGAGTATGCCGCCATAACAACCTTGAGTTGTGTTCCGGCATTAGTGACCAGGTTCCAGTCTCCCTTAAGAGAGCAGCAGCGCATTTGTAGCTCCTTTGGTATTGCAAATGTCCATAGGCGATGGTAACCGCTTTCCATCAAGTGGGCCGTCTGCCTGTATGCTGCACTGTTTATTTGACTTGAACAATAAACAAAAGAGTATATATGCGTGTGTGTATCAAATACATGGTAGTGTGTGTAATGTTTTTTTAAATTGTTTTAATGTATTTTTTACACATAATTTTAAAAAATATTAGCATTCGTCGCTCCTTCTCTATATAAAGTATAAGTGTGCGAAATTTCATACTCCTCCGTCCGCGCAATTTTCGTAAAAAAGGGTACAAAGTTTTTGCTTCACGTATTAATATATAGAATACCTATATAGCTAAAATTCAAGAAATAATTATAACAGTTCAAGTCGCATATCAGTGTCCCTGTTGTTACTAGTGTTATAGATAGGACTTTTACAAAATTTCTAATATTCTTTTGTCGAAAAATACAAGTCCGAGGTGTAGGCGAGAGAAGCCGCGTGTAAAGTTCTAGTTAAGTTTTTTTGTTAATAGTAATCGGTAGATAAATACATACCCAAGCACGTTATGCCTGTGTTAAAGGTAATGACGGACAACTCTGGAGTCGATCCCAGACAACCAGACCATAGCAAGTCGGGATTTGAACTCTGAACATGTGCCTTCCGATGTATTAACCTACAAATTCAAAAGTTTTTATTCAAAATAAGGTCCACTGGAGAACACTTTTTAAAAGTCATACATGTAAGTTAAAGTTTAATTTTTACTTCCTATTCTATGTACACCGCTTCGCAACGTGTTGATGCTGTAAAGGAGAAGAAGCGGCAAGAAACTCCCCAGCAACACGTCTAGCTAAATATTGTGCCTCTTTATATTTCATACATACATACATAACTTCACACTAGTTCCCTTGCGGGGTAGACACGAACAACAGAGCGCCATTTAGGCTTATTCTTACACACCTCACTTGCTTTATATTTCATATTCCATTTATATCTCAAGTTTTGTACAGAAATATTGGTAATAACTATATTCTTTCAAGACCTATGTTATTTATTCAACACAAAAGAAGACAAAGAAAGAATGCATGATGAAAGAATGACTAAACAGATATACAATGCAAAAGTGGATGGATGCAGAAGTCGTGGAAGGCCACGACACACCTTCCATGATCAAATTGATCGTGTACTAGCTGAGGGTGATGTCAGGAGCCTTAAGAACAGACGAGTGTGCATGACAAGAGTTATGAATGTCAAATAAGCAAGTGAGGTGTGTAAGAATGGGCCTAAATGGCGCTCTGTTGTTCGTGCCTACCCCGCAAGGGAACTGGCGTGAAGTTATGTTTGTATGTATGTACAAAAGAAGACTTCCACTTAACGCTGCTTAATAATTGGTAAACAAAAAACTGTGAACTGATACAATAGCACAGTTTGAAAGAAACGGTGACGCCATTGTGGAGTGGAGTTAGAGCTGCAATTACCGGTTGTATAATTAGAGCCCATTCAGGACTTATAAAAGCCGGCCCACGGTAATATAGGAACAGTATAACAACAGTTGGTCTGAAAGAGAGTGTCGGGGTGAAGGTAAGGAGGGGAATGCTCCGGTGGTTCGGGCATGTGGAAAGAATGACTAAACAGATATACAATGCAAAAGTAGATGGATGCAGAAATCGTGGAAGGCCACACACCTTCCATGATCAAATTGATCGTGTACTAGCAGAAGGTGATGTCAGGAGCCTTAAGAACAGACGAGCGTGTAAAGAAGCGAGTGAGATGTGTAAGAATAAGCCTAAATGGCGCTCTGTTGTTCGTGCCCGCAAGGAACTGGCGTGAAGTTATGTATGTATGTATGTAGTACAACAACATGAAAGTCGTGGTAGCGTAATGGCTAGCGCACGCGTCCTAAACTCAAAGGGCGCGGGTTCGATCCTGGCCGGAACGCAGGCACCACTTAGTCAGTTTTCTGATCCAATGTACTTATTAACCGACTTCAAAAAAAGGAGGAGGTTCTCAATCACGTTTGGATCTTTTTTTTTGTTTTTTTCTATGTATGTTCACCGATTACTCCGAGATTTATGATCCGATTTACGTGATTCTTTTTTGTTCGACGCGGAATAGCTTCTATTTGGTCCCCTAAAAATTTGCCATATTTTGGCTCAGTAGTTTTCATTTTAAAAATATTTTTTATGAAAAAAATTCTATTCCGTTCGATATCCGATTACGCTGAAATTTATGATCCGATTTACGGAATTCTTATTTAGTTTGATGCGGAATAGTTGGCATTTGGTTCCCTAAAAATTTAACATAGTTTGGCCCACTAGTTTTCATTTTACGAACATTTTTTTGTTCCCGTTTTTTGGGACCTATGTTTTTTAAGGAGCGCGGCACCTTTCGTAGGTCTACCCATACGTAGCTAGACACTAAAAAGTAACAAATAAAATAAAAAAACTTCGTTTAAAAAAACCGACTTCAAAAACTAAATAGTATAAAATAATTTATTTCTAAAGCTATTATTATTAATATGTATTATCTAAAACATCTTGAAGTCGGTGCAAAGTAAAACATAAAAATTACTATATTTTTTTGAAAATTACTAAGCACCGACTTTAAAATGTTTTAGATAATATATATTAATAATAATAGCTTTAGAAATAAGTTATTTTATACTTTTTAGTTTTTGAAGTCGGTTTTTTTAAACTAAGTTTTTTCTTTACAATTACTACATGCAAACAACAGTGAAGGAAAACAATATGATGCAACCTGTACATCAAGATAACCGATGTGTCAAACCTGCCAAGCCCCCTTGGATAAACGTGGCGGGTGTACTGTCCGTTCCCCCTATAATAAGAGGCCCGAGCCCAGCAGTGGGACATATATGGGCTGATATTATATATATTATATACAACAATATAATTAAAACACACAGTACAGGAAGGTGTTCAACTGGTATACACCTGATTGTACTGAAATTACGTCGACGAAGAAGCATTGTCATGTGCAGCTATAAAATTTCTTTTTTCCTTCAAATTTGTACTACCTTTTAGAATAAACATGGATCTGTGCTATCTTAGTAAATAATTTAATTATTTTTATTTAAATTGTACGGTTAACGTGATTGTTTAATTTTTATCCAAGGGCGTGATCGACTAAACAAAGTCAAATTTAAAAAAATCTTTTTTTCTACAATTAATTGTCTCATTATTTCTCATTATTTCATCCGTGCAGGAACGGAGAAAGAATACAATTTCCTGCGGCCGGGCGGCCTGTCGTAAGAGGCGACCAAACAACCCACAGCCAGGTGGTAGGGCATTTGCCCAACTGGATGGCTACCACCCCTGGTCTAAAGTATGTCGCCATAACAACCTTGAGTAGTGTTCCGGCATTAGTGACCAGGTTCCAGTCTCCCTTAAGAGAGCAGCAGCGCTACAAATGTAGCAACTTTGGTGTTGCAAATGTACATAGGCGATGGTAACCGCTTTTCATTAAGTGGGCCGTCTGTCTGTCTGCTGAACTCCTGCAATAAAAAAATTAAAAAATCACAGTGTCGTTTGTATTAGCATTGCCATTTGCCATTGAGTGACTACTTTGTTGGTCTAACTCTAAGTTCTCGTAAAGAACTCAGAATTGGCTTCTCGGAATGGTTTCACTCTGAGAGCTCGGGGCTCTAAGGGGCATTCCAAAAATTACGTCACAGACAGCAGCGCATTTGTAGCACCTTTGGTGTTGCAAAGTCCATAGGCGATGGTAACCGCTTTCCATGAACTGGGCCGTCTGCCTGTCTGCTGGACTCCTGCAATAAAAAACAATAAAAGAAAATAGACTGCCGTCTTTTTTCAGGTTTTTATAACATTAAAAATCTTTCAAGTACAACATTCATACTTCTGCTTAAATAAATAAAGGCAGGTAGATAATCTGTTCTATTATTTCTACGACAATGCCTTTAGAGTTGTACCCTTCAGTCTGCGGCGAGTTGTTATACTGCATCTATTGTTACGACGTACCGTGTAGTGAATAACGCGATACTCTCGCGATAAATAATGCGATTAATTGCACGTTTGTGTTCAAACCGAGTCTGTTTCATGATTTACTCATTTGTGCGGCGAACGGCGATCAAAAAACGAATTTACATGTTAATGGCAATTTGGAATTAATCGCATGGGAACTGGGTTAGGGGGCGATTACGAGAATTTACTGTTGCTGCTTTATTCCACACTTTCATACTCATATACAAATGTTACAGCGTGTTTGTTTGTTCCCTGTTCGCATAATAACTAGTGGTCGCCCAGTAGGCGAAATCCAACCATAATTAATTTCAATTATAAGTTTGAACATTATTTTTTTTGTAAGTTTAAGGCTTGGCAACTAGGCCTTTAAGCCAGGCGCCGTTGTATTGTAGGCTACAATCGACGTCATTCAACGAAGTTTTTATGAAAACTCGAAAAGCCACAATCGGCTATATAGTTCACGTTTCTCGCAAAAACACATAATTACTACTCAAAAACTATCAATCAATTTATTGTTCATTTTAGAGTAATTTTACACATTTTTAGAAAATAAAACTGCACAGCACAACGTCTCCTTTCAGTTCGCGCCAAAAACTCTTGTCAAAGACTATACTTCTACTAGCGGCCCCGGCAGACGTCGTCCTGCCTTTAAAAAATAAAATTCTAGAACCCGATCTCAGCGCCACCTACCGGTTCTAATTGCGAATCTAAACCATCCGGGTACCCACTCAAACACACAAAAACAAAATCACCAAAATCGCTCCAGGTGATTAGGAGGATTCCAGAACCCGATCTCAGCGCCACCTACCGGTTCTAATTGTGAATCTAAAAGAGTAATATATTTTTTTTTATTCTAAGTCATGACAAAATAAGATTAAAAATCTTGCCAAAAGATTTTAAAGTTTATAATTAACAAATATAAAATAGGGGTTGATCGTAGAGGGATGAAAATTTAGGGTTGTATGTATTTTTGTATGTTGTATCATAAAAAAAATAGAAATTAAAAATTTTGTCTAAAAAATAAAATAAAAAAATTAGGGGTGGACTACCCCTAACATTTAGGGGGATGACAAATAGATGTTGGCCGATTCTCATAGATACTGGATAAGCACAAAAAATTTCATCAAAATCGGTCAAGCCGTTTCGGAGGAGTATGGCAACGAAAACTGTGACACGAGAATTTTATATATTAGATAATCACAGATTTCGCCAAGGCAACAATAAACAAAGAGTATATATGCGTGTGTGTCTCAAATACATGGTAGTGTGTGTAATGTTTTTTTAAATTGTTTTAATGTATTTTTTACACATAATTTTAAAAAATATTAGCATTCGTCGCTCCTTCTCTATATAAAGTATAAGTGTGCGAAATTTCATACTCCTCCGTCCGCGCAATTTTCGTAAAAAGGGGTACAAAGTTTTTGCTTCATGTATTAATATAATGATTATAGAATAGAATATATATTTATGGCGTAATGTATGTACAAAGATGTTACGGTTCTTACAGTATCAATGCATTCGGCCCATAATTGGGCGTGCAAAAATTAAAATTACAATATTGATTTATAAACATTTTTTTACAATTAATCAATACAATTAAAATTAATAATCTATAATTAATCTAAATAATAAAGTGTCTTCCGGAGTTTTTGGCGGGAACTGAAAGGAGATGTTGTGCTGTGCAGTTTTATTTTCCCAAAAATGTGTAAAATTACTCTAAAATGAACAATCGTTGTAGAATATTGATAGTTTTTGAGTAGTAATTATGTGTTTTGTGAGAAATGTGAATTGTATAGTCAAATGTGGCCTTTTGAGTTGTCACAAGAACTCGGTTGAATGGCACCAGCTGATAGCCTACAGTTCAGCTGTGCTACACATAGGCTTAAGAAAATGAAGAAACTATATTGTAAACTAAGATCTGGCATAAAGGCCTAGCTGCCAAGCCATAAACTAAATATAAATAAATAAAATGTCCTCCATTATGAACAGCAATGTCAATTAATTATATTTATGGGAGTTTTTGGCGGGAACTAAAAGGAGATGTTGTGCTGTGCAGTTTTATTATCTAGAAATGTGTAAAATTACTCTAAAATGAACAACAGTTGTAGGATATTGATAGTTTTTGAGTAGTAATTATGTGTTTTGTGAGAATTGTGAACTGTATAGTCAAATGTGGCCTTTTGAGTTTTCACAAGAACTCCGTTGAATGGCGTTAGTTGTAGCCTACAATACAACTGCGCGACTATTATACGAAGACTTAAACATCAGAATTGGCTGTATGGACTAAAGATTCCTTTGCCTGCCTTTGTGGCGAATACAACTACTACTACATTATATTTATGTCAGTTCATATTGTTTTATCGTCCATAAACGTTTAAAACGTGTACATGGCAGCTGTCTAATAGACTTCGGAGGCTTATTGTATACGAAGGGCCCCATGCAATAGACGCTTTTTATAGTAATGCATAATAAATTTCTATGGCATCCATTGTCACAATATGATTATTACATCATTGAAAGCAATTCAAATTCTAGAAATAATCCGATCGGTAACTAGTAATTACCAGCAGGTTGATTCGTTCATTTGAAAAAAAAGGGTTTGAAAGATTTGGGTGATAATGAAACGAAAGTGACAGGCCGTGGGCCGCGCGTGGTTAAGCCAGCATGCGGCTTACAATGTAAATAACCTGCTTTAGAAATACCTCACGATTATGGTTTGAAACAGCGACATAAGCCTTCCATATGCGGGATGTCGCAATTTCAAATGAGGTACGCGGTTTCTATCTTTATTTCGCATCCAGGATATAATCTGTACTGGGAACTGAAAGATGTTGTGCTGTGCAGTTTTATTTTCAGAAAATGTGTAAAATTACTCTAAAATGAACAATAGTTGTAGGATATTGATAGTTTTTAGTTTTTTATCCGTGCAGGAACGGAGAAAGAATACAATTGTCTGCGGCCGGGCGGCCTGTCGTAAGAGGCGACAAAACAACCCACAGCCAGGTGGTAGGGCATTTGCCCGACTGGATGGCTACCACCCCTGGTTTAAAGTATGTCGCCATAACAACCTTGTGTTGTGTTCCGGCATTAGTGACCAGGTTCCAGTTTCCCTTAAGAGAGCAGCAGCGCATTTGTAGCAACTTTGGTGTTGCAAATGTCCATAGGCGAAGGTAACCGCTTGCCATCAAGTGGCCCATCTGCCTGTTTGCTGCACTCCTGCAATAAAAAAAAAGTTTTTAACCGACTTCAAAAAAGGAGGAGGTTCTCAATTCGTCGGAATCTTTTTTTTTTGTTTTTTTTATGTATGTTCACCGATTACTCCGAAATTTATGATCCGATTTACGTGATTCTTTTTTTGTTCGACGCGGAATAGCTGCCATTCGGTCCCCTAAAAATTTAACATAGTTTGGCCCAGTAGTTTTCATTTTACGAACATTTTTTTGTTCCCGTTTCTTGGGACCTAAAAAAAATAAAAAAAACTTCGTTTAAAAAAACCGACTTCAAAAACTGAAAAGTATAAAATAACTTATTTCTAAATCTACTATTATTAATATATATTATCTAAAATATCTTGAAGTCGGTCCAAAGTAAAACATAAAAATTACTAAGCACCGACTTTAAGCTGTTTTAGATAATATATATTAATAATAATAGATTTAGAAATAAGTTATTTTATACTTTTTAGTTTTTGAAGTCGGTTTTTTTAAACGAAGTTTTTTTTATTTTTGAGCTGTAATTATGTATTTTGTGAATGTGAACTGTATAGTCAAATACGGCGTTTTGAGTTGTCACAAGAACTCCGATGAATGGCACTAGCTGATTACTACAGTTCAGCTGTGCTACATATAGGAAAGAAAATAAAGAAACTATATTGTAAACTAAGATCTGGCTTAAAAGCCTACCTACCAAGCCATAAACTTAAATAAAATAATAAATATTAGCTACAAGCTGTGCTCGCGACTGTGTTGGCGTGAATTTCTTTTTCGCGGACCCTAAATAAAAGTAGCCTAAGTTAATCCTTACAACATCAGCTGTCTTCCAGTGAAAGTCCCGTCACAATCGATCCAGCCGTTTCAAAGATTAGCCGAAATATTCAGACATAGGGACACAAAATTAGAAAATTATATATTTTCATATGCATTTTGTAAAAAGCTACAATTTTATTATGCGAAGTTACAATTTTATTTATATATCTGTATAGGGTATAGATTATCATGCACTGTTAAGAATGATTTTTTTTTTTGGATTTTATGGCTTGGCAGCTAGGCCTTTAAGCCAGATCTTAGATTCAATGTAGTTTCTTCATTTTCATAACCCTATGTGTAGCACAGCTGAACTGTAGGTTATCAGCTAGTGCCATTCAACGGAGTTCTTGTGACAACTCAAAAGGCCACATTTGACTATACAGTTCACATTTCTCAGAAAACACGTAACTGCTACTCAAAAACTATCAATATCCTACAACTATTGTTAATTTTAGAGTAATTTTACACATTTTTAGGAAATAAAACTGCACAGCACAACGCCCGCTTTCAGTTCCCGCCAAAAACTCCTTTAGAATAATAATTTTGACAGGTCATAGTAGAGATGAGGTAGTGTATAATCGTTAATGAATCTATTCGATTCTCATAGCCCTTGGCATCAATAGTTGCATGATTATGTGCGGTATGGTCAGATTATAATATAACCGATAATTATCAACGTCTAAATTGTCAACGCATTGGCACAATTTATCATAATAAACTTGCGAGTGGAATGTACATACATTAACATCCCGGTAGTGAGTGTGTGCCTCTACATCTACGGGAAATATATTGCTTTTGCTTAGACAGCTCGGTTAACCCACGATGCGGTGTTCAGGCACTGTTTACCTACTTTGTAGCGCTAAATCTCAGACGAATATAAGTATAGAGGGAGCCAATGTGAACATAAGCTTCAAATGAAGTGAAGAGTTATTTTAAAACTTGTGTGCCGTTTGATTAATAGTGGATAATATATCTACTGAAACTATTCCACCATGACCTGTACTAATTCGATTATTTAATACTAGAGTCTGGTTAATGCAAGTAGAGACAGAAGATAATTGGCAAAGACAAATTCAGTATAGTAACTTCTAATTACCATAAATACGTAAACAAGCTTGTTTTTCTTTGAATTTAGAAATCATGCAAAACAATAACTTCACTTTTAATGGTTTAATTTCGTTTTTTAGCACGTCTGTAAAGCTAGAAAGGTCAAGTCGGCAAAATCACTCGTTTTATATATCAAAATTTAGTGCTCATTTAGTGCTAATTTAGTGCTGATAACAGACATTTAGTACTGTGATAGGTAGACTAAAAACGAGAACACTGCTAGCTTTTAATTAAGCTAGCAGTGTACTATTCGTGACCGTCGTGACTGTCGGCAGAATCACTCGTTTTATATATCAAAATTTAGTGCTCATTTAGTGCTAATTTAGTGCTGACAACAGATATTTGGTGCTGTGATAGGTGGACTAAAAATGAGAACACTGCTAACTTTTAATTAAGCTAGCAGTGTACTATTCGTGACCGCGCTATGAGACAGTTGGAGAGAGAGGCACATCAGCTAATAATTTAGTGCTCAATTATTGCTGCCCGTAAAAGCAAACAGATTCATCGAAATTTTGTTTTTTTTCAATTTTTAAGTATAGATTACTGCTGACATAACGACACGAGCAATCATAGAGCTAGATGACTTTAAAATCGGTATTGGTGAAATTGAATAGAGTTACTAATTAGTGCTCAATTAGTGCTGCCAGTACAGCAAAACATTTTTGAAAAAAAATTTCTTTTAAATTTTTTAAATCTACTACTGCTAGTATAACGACGCCAGCAGTCGGAAGAGCTAGAAGAAGACTTTAAAACGGAAACTAATGGAATTTAAAGACGTCACTATTCAGTGCTCAATTAATGCTGTTGTTGTAGCAAAGGATTTAAAAAAAAAAATTCTCTAAGAAACTCGAAGATTTTCGAAAATCGGAAAGTTAATGATTTTACTCAATTTTGCAAAAATCGAGTTTTCATCAGATCTTGACGTTTTGAGGTCACAAGAAGATTCCCTGACTACTCCCGCGATGTTGTCACTATGTCTGTATGTGTGTGCATGTCAACTGCTTATTACTTTTGAACGGTTTAATAATTTTTATTCGCGCATTCGAAAGGGCTCGGCCAAACTTAGATTTTTTGTGAATTTGAGCCGATTCGGACCGACAGATTTTGAGAAATATCAAAAAAACTCGCGGCTCAAAAAACTTCGTCGAACGCCGCTAACCGCGTGAAAATCGGTTTATTCATTCAAAAGTTATTGCGGTTTGAAAATTCAAAAAATAGTGTTCTATGAAACCCGTATCAGACTTTTGAGCTCGAAGAGCTCAAAAACATCATAAGTGCAATTTTAAGTGCCTAGGCCGCCGACGTATGGAATTAGCGGAAACTTGCAGGGATGGCCTGTATGGCCATCTGTTTTTCTAATTTTTCCTTTTTTAAAGTTAATCAAAAGTAGAATACTTCAAAAAAAAAATTTTTAATGACAATTTTTTTATCGAATGACATTTTCGAGAAAATATTCGAAAATCTAAAAATTTTAATTAAAAAAAAATATTTTTAAAATGTAAACCAAACCAACCAAATTAAACAAAGTATTAGGAATCACGAGACAAGTCGATAAATTTTATTTGCAATTTTCGTTCAAGGACAAAGTTTTTGTCAACATTAAAGTTTTTTTAAATATTGACAAAAACTTTGTCCTATACATATACCAATAATACCAAATTCGACTATAGAAACCTATTTTATTATATAAATATGCTGGAGAGAACATTTTCCTTATTCTTTTAATTATTTAGATTATTGTACCATTTGACCGTATAAATAACTGATTAGAATTGGGGAATAGTCACTATCCTAAGAATTATCTCATGATTCCATTTACTTTTTTGGGATTTTATGTCATCGGAGATTGCGTCTTCGATAGCCCTCGCTTCGTATAGAAAACTATTAATATCACTAATATTGTCTCTAGGTAATCGTTTTATCTGTTTGCTTGTACGGGCAGCACTAATTGAGCACTAAATTATTAGCTGATGTGCCTCTCGCTCCAACTGTCTCATAGCGCGGTCACGAATAGTACACTGCTAGCTTAATTAAAAGTTAGCAGTGTTCTCATTTTTAGTCCACCTATCTAAGCACCAAATATCTGTTATCAGCACTAAATTAGCACTAAATGAACACTAAATTTTGATATATAAAACGAGTGATTCTGCCGACGGTCACGGATAGTACACTGGTAGCTTAATTAAAAGTTAGCAGTGTTCTCATTTTTAGTCCACCTATCTAAGCACCAAATATCTGTTATCAGCACTAAATTAGCACTAAATGAACACTAAATTTTGATATATAAAACGAGTGATTCTGCCGACGGTCACGGATAGTACACTGCTAGCTTAATTAAAAGTTAGCAGTGTTCTCATTTTTAGTCCACCTATCACAGCACCAAATATCTGTTATCAGTACTAAATTAGCACTAAATGAGCACTAAATTTTGATATATAAAACGAGTGATTCTGCCGACGGTCACGGATAGTACACTGCTAGCTTAATTAAAAGCTAGCAGTGTTCTCGTTTTTAGTCCACCTATCACAGCACTAAATGTCTGTTATCAGCACTAAATTAGCACTAAATGAGCACTAAATTTTGATATATAAAACGAGTGATTCTGCCGACTTGACCTTTCTAGCTTTACAGACGTTTTTTTAGCTCGTAAATGCTAAAACATAATTACACTAACATAATAAATTAAAGTAATAAAGACAATGTTTTGATAAATCAGGTGGTAGGGCATTCGCCCGACTGGATGGCTACCACCCCTGGTCTAAAGTATGTCGCCATAACAACCTTGAGTTGTGTTCCGGCATTAGTGGCCATGTTCCAGTCTCCTTTAAGAGAGTATCACCTATGGTGTTGCAAATGTCCATAAGCGATGGTAACCGCTTTCTATCAAGTGGGCCGTTTGTCTGTCTCAACTCCTGCAATACTCAACTCAACTCAAGTAGAACGGCTATTCGATCCACCTCTTGACATGGGTCGTTGTGAGCGTTGTATCACCAAAAATGCTGACGTCATTAGTGACATTTTCGCCACGACCACAACGACCGCGGTCGCCTTGTGGAACGGCTAACGGAGCATTTTAGGCGTTGTGAGCTACTAATGGAACGCGCTGTAAGTAAACTACACGTTCTTATCAAACATCAATGTAGACCCAGAGTTTTTGGCGGGAACTGAAAGGAGACGTTGTGCTGTGCAGTTTTATTTTCTAAAAATGTGTAAAATTACTCTAAAATGAACAATAGTTGTAGGATATTGATAGTTTTTGAGTAGTAATTATGTGTTTTGTGAGAAATGTGAACTGTATAGTCAAATATGGCCTTTTGAGTTGTCACAAGAACTCCGTTGAATGGCGTTAGTTGTAGCCTACAATACAACTGCGCGACTATTATACGAAGACTTAAACATCAGAATTGGCTGTATGGACTAAAGATTCCTTTGCCTGCCTTTGTGCCGAATACAACTACTACTACTCAATGTAGACCCAATAGTTTCTGATAAAAATAACCGTTACCTGTACAGACAGACGGATATTCATACACTTATTTTTAAATTGCTACCGTATGGATTTATACCTCCGTTGCAAATCGCGGAATCGAAGGCGGATCCGCCTCTGGCCGACACGGATCACCTGGCCGCTCTAAAAGGTCCCGGATGCCCCCGTCCCAGTTTGCTTAAACGGTCGGATGGCCGAGCGTAACTTATTTCTCATTCCAACTTGGATATATTGCTTTCTTTGTAATGTTGACTAAGATGTTCTTAGAATTCTGTTCAGACTTTCGGTGGGATTTTTATATTTTATAAGTAAAAGAAATCGGCCAAGTGCTTATTAACAGTCAATGAATTATGAAGGAATCTGTACAGATACTAAATGTCCAATATTTCAAAACGAATCATTTAGTCGTTTTTTTTTATTGGAGGAGATCAGCAGACAGACAGACGGCGCACTCGATGGAAAGCGGTTACCAACGCCTATGGACATTTGCATCAGCAAAGGTGCTACAAATGCGCTGCTGCTCTCTTAAGAGAGACTGGAACCTGGTCACTAATGAACACAACTCAAGGTTGTTATGGCGACATATATTAGACTAGGGGTGATAGCCATTCAGACGAGCAAATGCCCTACCTGGCTGGCTAATATAAAAATTACTGAACGGGTATTGTATCAAAACTTGTCTTGAGGGAAATTATTTTTGAAGTTCTTTACGTATGATTTTTTTAGAATTTACCTCCTTATAGTTCAAAAGTTAAAGGAGAGAGATATAATTGTCACGATTTGGAAGTTAATATCTGCCACTTAAAAAATCAGTAGGTTATGTTCGTTCGTTCGTAAGAGAGAGCATGAAAGTAGAGTAAACGCGGTCGAGATGCGAGCACTGCGCAAAATCTGCGGAGTGACGCTCGCGGACCGCGTTCCTAATACCGAAGTAAGAAAGAGAGTTGCTCTAAAAGAGTGACTAAACAGATATACAATGCAAAAGTGGATGGATGTAGAAGTCGTGGAAGGCCACGACACACCTTCCATGATCAAATTGATCGTGTACTAGCAGAAGGTGATGTCAGGAGCCTTAAGAACAGACGAGCTTGCATGACAAGAGTTATGAATGTCAAAGAGGCAAGTGAGGTGTGTAAGAATAAGCCTAAATGGCACTTTGTTTTTCGTGCCTACCCCGCAAGGGAACTGGCGTGAAGTGATGTATGTATGTATGTATGTATGTATGTATGTTCGTTTTAAAATCTAACTAACGTTGTCCCACAAAACTATTTCAAACCCTAGTTACACATATAGCGGCAGTTCTAGTCTTTTTCTCTGAGTTCACTACATCACTTTATACCGCTATATAATTACAGATAACACCGTCCTGTAAAATTTAATCACTAGTTTCTGAGAAAAATGAGTGGGATCTACAACAGACATTTATCCGTGCAGGAACGGAGAAAGAATACAATTTCCTGCGTTGGGGCGGCCTTTCGTAAGCGGCGACAGAACAACCCACAGCCAGGTGGTAGGGCATTTGCCCGACTGGATGGCTACCACCCCTGGTCTATAGTATGTCGCCATAACAACTTTGAGTTGTGTTCCGGCATTAGTGACCAGGTTCCAGTTTCCCTTAAGAGAGTAGCAGCGCACTTGTAGCACCTTTGGTGTTGCAAATGTCCATAGGCGATGGTAACCGCTTTCCATCAACTGGGCCGTCTGCCTGTCTGCTAATCTCCTGCAATTAAAAAAAAACAGACCGATGGACAGACAAACGTACATAACGGTTCTGTTATTTGATATATATGTACAGAACCCTAAAATATAATGATATCAGACAATTTGAGTAATAAGCATTCAGTAAAATGAATTGTAATCAAATGTACAGATCACAAAAAAATCCATCAAAAAATTCTTGGATTTTGCAATATATTGAGCCTTTCTGCCATTTTATCGTAAGCGACATTTGTACCTAAGTATATTGTTGCAAAAGAAATTTGATACTATTATTTTGTTTTAAGATTTTTAGTAATATTTTTCAGTAGGGTCTAATCTAACCCTACTGAATCAGAAACTGAAAATCTTAAAACAAAATAATAGTTTAAATACCTTTTGCAACAAAAAATATACTTAAGTCCAAATGTCGCTTACGATAAAATGGCGGTAAAGGCTCGATATAATCAACCAACAGTGCAATCATTATTCGAAAATAATCTAAAGCTAAGGTACAACAATATACGTATTGTTTTACATTTCATAATGTACTAGCCTGTTTATAAGTGTGGATCGTATTCTACACACAAGAAATGAATTACCTATAAATCAGCAACATCTTTATACATACAGTAAGGCCGAGCACGCACTGCGATTAAATTGGTTGCGACACGATTTTAGAATCGCGTTGTAAACCATCGCGGAACTTCGATAAAAAATGATGATTTGTTCATTCGTAACATAAATTTCGAGCGAGTCGTGGTAGCGTAATGGCTAGTGCACGCGTCCCAAACTCAAAGGGCGCGGGTTCGATCCTGGCCGGAACGCATGCACCACTTAGACAGTTTTCTGATCTAATGTGCATATTCTTACAATTACCACGTGCTAATAACGGTGAAGGAAAACATCGTGATGCAACCTGCACATCGAGATAACCGATGTGTCAAACCTGCCAAGCCGCCTTGGACAAACGTGGCGGGTATACGTCCGTTCCCCCTATAATGGGAGGCCCGAGCCCAGCAGTGGGACATTTATGGGCTGATATTATTATTTATATTAACATAAATTTCGTACAAGTTGCTTGTATTGCATTAGGTTGCATTCATCTTGTCACAGTTGGTGTCTTTTATATCTCAAGCAGTTCTTTGGCTATTCGTGCTGTCATGGTAAATATGACAACTGACAATTTTATAATCACTACGATTTTTTTATCATATATGCGCGTACTGTCGTCGAATCTTTAAGACTAAGCGTGCACTACGATTTTATTTCGTGTGAATTTATTTTATTGCATATCGCAGTGCCTTAGAAATCCGAACGCCGCAAATCTGCGATAATATTATCGCGCGATAAAAAGTCGCAGTGCGCGCGCATAGATTTTCTAGAGGAGGTGTCAGGGGTGCCAGACGAGATGCACCAGTAGTAAGTTAAAAAAGCGCTAGGTTGGCGTCGTATCACGCATATCGTCCACAAAAGCGACGAACGACCACTAAGTAATTTGGTTACAAAATCCTAAAAAAATATATTAGAAAAATAATTTAAATCGTAGTGTTGCTACATTAGGAATGTAATAATGAGCAATGCAGAATATAATAATAAAATTTATAATAAAATTCCGAATGCGTGACACATTTCAGTTTGTGGTGGCGGAGGTTTTATTTCCATATTCCAATCATGCTTAATTTGATATTTGGATACCAGACAGAAATTGCTAGATTTGGCACTGGAAGTGATTTAGGACCCGTTCCTGTATACTACCATATTAGCCTTACTATCGGTTAAAAATTTACATAATCTTCATGTAATGTCAAAATCTAACCGATGGGAGTTTTTGGCGGGAACTGAAAGGAGACGTTGTGCTGTGCAGTTTTACTTTCTAAAAATGTGTAAAAATTATTCTAAAATGAACAATAGTTGTAGGATATTGACAGTTTTTGAATAGTAATTATGTGTTTTGTGAGAAATGGGAACTGTATAGTCAAATGTGGCCTTTTGAGTTTTCACAAGAACTCCGTTGAATGGCGTTAGTTGTAGCCTACAATACAACTGCGCGACTATTATACGAAGACTTAAACACCAGAATTGGCTGTATGGACTAAAGATTCCCTTGCCTGCCTTTATGGCGAATACAACTACTACTTAACCGATGGTATTACCGTTAGTAAAAATGTAAGCTAAGTTAGCCTAAAAAGCGCTGGAGTAGTAGAAATAAGTTTGAAAATAATAAATAAAGAAAAATCCTTCACCACCTTCATACCCTCCTAAGTATATAAGAAATATATAAGTATATATAAGTAGTATATTATAAAGCCGTAGCCAGCAATAGGGAGCATATTGGTGAGTGGCTGATCATCTCCCCCGGGCCAAGACAACTAGCTCAAACACAAATCGAGTTGGGGGTCTTGACCTGGGAGAGGCAACGCAGTCGCTCACACATATGCAAGTAGTATATATATATATATATATATATATATATATATATATATATATATATATATATATATATATATTAGTAAGAAAATATTTTGTAATTAGTATATGTAAGTATATAACTTATTGGCCAACATAAGCCAACCTGTACCAACCACTATCCAGATCCTACAAATTCAACATGTATTTAGTATATATATATTAAATAGTATAAAGCAAGTAGTAGTAGACTCGGGTATATCTAGTTCGCCTGGGCTAAAGGAGACAAAAAAAAAAAAAAAAAGCGCTGGATCTAGCTCCGGCAGCGCTCGGGTGGCAGCCCTGGGAGTTGTGCGGTGCGGTGCGCGGGGCGCGGGGCGCAGGGTCCGTTCCGCGCGACCGCTCGATCCGCACTGCACCGCATCGATACTCATTCCGATCGACTTTTTGCGATTAAACGACAAAAACAATCGAATCCGATTCAGCGACAACGCCTCGACCCAATTACGGAGGTGGTTTTAATTTTGCCGCTGCGGGTATTACCATTATCGATACCAATTCAAATACATAATCTAATCGATTAACATTCAAATCGACTGTCGTGTCGCTTCGACTTGATGTCGATGGAAAAACAATTCAATTTATGTGTTTATTCCTTTATTGTCGTGCAGTCTATTTATCAAAGTCAAGTTGTTGAAGCGTCGGGACATAGTCTATTTTTGCTTTTATGCAACGGTTGAAGATTGACGAAATACATTAACGAAATACATCGAATGTCACGGTTTACGGTGAAAAAAAAATTCAATCTGTCATAGCCACCCTCCCGGTTGGGCTTTGTAGTTTTTTTTTTAAAGTTTAAGGCTTGGCAACTAGGCCTTTAAGCCAGACGCCGTTGTATTGTAGGCTACAATCGACGGCACTGAACGGAGTTCTTGTGAAAACACATAATTACTACTCAAAAACTGTCAATATCCTACAACTACTGTTCATTTTAGAGTAATTTTACACATTTTTAGAAAATAAAACTGCACAGCACAACGTCCCCTTTCAGTTCCCGCCAAAAACTCCCACTTAGCAGTTTTTTTTAGATCTTATGGCTTGGCAGCTAGACCTTTAAGCCAGAGCTTAGATTCAATGTAGTTTCTTCTTTTTCTTAAGCCTATAACTGTAGGTTATCAGCTAGTGCCATTCAACGGAGTTCTTGTGACAACTCAAAAGGCCATATTTGACTTTACAGTTCACATTTCTCACAAAACACACAATTACTACTCAAAAACTATCAATATCCCACAACTACTGTTCATTTTAGAGTATTTTTACACATTTTTAAAAAATAAAACTGCACAGCACAACCTCCCCTTTCAGTTCCCGCCAAAACCTCCCATTTAGCAGTAACTTGTGGTCACTATAGATTCTCATCGCACCCGAACCTATCAAACAAGACCAACTTCATTCAATACAACTTCACTCCATAACTGTAGTTTAACACAAATCTACTAATAAAAAACAAAACTACATTTTAATCAAAACTGCCTGTAAGCTGAAATTACATATGACGTGTTTCAATAACCTCCACAACGTATTAAGTTTTGAACAAACTAAAAGTAATTTAATACGGAATAGTGTCGCAAAGTTGATACCTACTTAGGTATCTTGTAACAGACTTTAATATAAGTAGACTTGCGTCTGTAGACATCTTGATACCCTTATACAAAGAAAAATTACTTTACATTTTTAATACGCTTTTATTAGCTTCATATGTATGTTAGTAACGGAATCTTTCTAGTTAAATTTGATCGACTTCTCGGTTTCCGATTGAGCTGAAATTTTGCACGTGTGTGTATATCGCGTGACAATGCAATAATATGGTACCGTGGAGCTGATCTGATGATGGAGTCGGAAGGTGGCCATAGGAACTCCTGTACTAAACAAGATAGACGCGTCGTGTTTGGGCTCGTTTTACTTGTCTTGGCTAGCACTCTGCTGCTACATGATATGTAGGATCTCAAAAGCTTGTATTTACATACATACATACATAACTTCACGCCAGTTCCCTCGCGGGGTAGGCACGAACAACAGAGTGGCATTTAGGCTTATTCTTACACACCTCACTTGCCTCTTTGACATTCATAACTCTTGTCATGCAAGCTCATCTGTTCTTAAGGCTCCTGACATCACCTTCTGCTAGTACACGATCAATTTGATCAAGCTTGTATTTAAAAACCTTATTTTTACATAAAATGCTTAAAGTGTTTTTCAGGATATTATCAAAATAACCCTTCTACACATATCTGTTCATAAAATATTTATAACTATTGATACCATGCACCCCACGCTTTTTTACAATAAAATCATTTTTTCTTACACTATTTTTAATTCAAATTTATTTTCTATTTTTTAGTTGGATTTTCTATAAAAGCGTATTTTTTTTAAACTATTATTTATTGCAAGTAGTCTCCGATATACATATTTTTTTTTATAGCTGGAGTACAGCAGACAAGCGGACGGTCCACCTGATTTAAAGTGATTACCGTCGTCTATTGACGTTTGCAACACCAGCGATGTCACCAATGCCCTGCCGGCCTCGAAGAAATTTTATGACACCCTTTTTGAAAAACTCCATATCGTAGCGCTGTGGAAAAACCTCGGCTGGGAGCTCCTTCGAAATCCCAACGGTATGCAAGAGAAACGCTGAAGTGGTAATGAACTCCTAACCGATGGCGAGCGGTGCGATGGTAGAAAGAAGACGAAGGCACCATTCTAAACAGTTCCTCGGAACACTCCCCGACTGTACAAGTCGGTAGAATACGCAGGAGACGCGAAGTCTCTCCTAAGGCCAAGTATCTAGACCGTCTGTGAGTATGGGATCATCAACAACGCGAACGGCTCGACGTTGAACACAGTCCAGGGGATTAAGTTGGTAGGCAGGTGCTCCAGCCCAAAGGTGTGAGCAGTACTCCATATGCGGCCTCACCTTGCATCCTTACATTTGCAATGTAAGGAATATTTGTTTGTTTTATACTTTCATATTTAACTTTAGCTGTTCCTTAAGTTGACTGAGACATTTATTTATCATTAAATAGTGTAATGTAAACCGCGTTCGTAATACCGTAGTAAGAAAGAGAGTGTCGGAATGAAGGTAAGGAAAGGAATGCTCCGGTGGTTCGGGCATGTGGAAAGAATGCATAGGGGCCGATTCCGGCCCTTTCGAAAGGTGTACTGGTGGAGTCCCGAACTCGAGGGACTAAGGCGCGCGTGCAATAGCGCGCGCCGCCAGTACACCAGACATAGAAGACGGCGTCGCCGCGCAGCGGACGCAGCAACCGCAGAGGCTCAGCTGTACGAGGGGTACAGAAGCGCCAGAAGAACATTACGGATCGCGATCCGTAACGCAAAGAACGTGGCCTGGGGGGAGCTCTTGGATAGCTTAAATCAAGACCCTTGGGGGCGCCCATTCAAAATGGCTCGGAACAAGCTCCGTGCCTGGGCGCCCCCACTAACTGAGTCTCTCCCCAGGGACGTCACACGTGACGTAGTTGGCGCTCTGTTCCCTTCACGGGCTGAGCATACGCCTCCTGCTATGGCACCGCCAGATGCGGAGCCCAGCGCGGATAGAGACCCTGTGCCCACTGTGGACCGGGTAGAGCTGGGGGTGGCCATGCTACGGCTAAAGGCCAAGAACGCCGCCCCCGGCCTTGACGGCATACCAGGGCGTGCATGGGTTCTGTCCTACGACGCCCTGGAGTCCCGACTGATGAGGCTTTTCGGCGCATGCCTAGAGCAGGGCCAGTTTCCGCAACGGTGGAAGACCGGAAAGCTGGTCCTGCTGCGTAAGGAGGGGCGCCCTGCGGACTCACCGTCCGCCTACCGGCCCATTGTGCTGCTGGACGAGGTTGGCAAGCTCTTCGAGCGTATCATCGTCGCCCGCCTCGTCCAGCACCTATCGACGACGGGGCCGGACCTGGCGGACAACCAGTTCGGTTTCCGCACAGGGCGCTCCACAATCGACGCTGTCATGCGCCTGAGAGGCCTGGCGGAGGAAGCAGTCTCCCAGGGCGAAGTTCTGTTGGCGGTGTCCTTAGACATCGCCAATGCATTCAATTCCTTGCCCTGGGCATGCATCTTGGAGGCACTCCGATATTTCGGGGTGCCGACCTACCTCCGCCGTATAGTCGGGGCATATTTAAGCAGTAGAGCCGTCATCTACCCGGTCCATGAGGGCTGGAATCGGCGAGCCATGGTATGCGGTGTTCCACAGGGGTCGGTTCTAGGTCCCCTCCTGTGGAACATCGCATATGACTGGACTTTGAGGTGTCGGGTCCTCCCGGGCATCAGTGTCATCTGTTACGCCGATGACACATTGATCGCCGCGCGCGGGAGGACCCATCGGCAGGCGTGCCTTCTAGGCACGGCTGGGGTGTCGACGATAGTAGGCAGGATCCGGCGTCTTGGTCTGGAGGTGGCGTTACAGAAGACCGAGGCCGTGATGTTTCACGGCCCTCGCAACCGCTCACCTCCGGACAGTAGCATCGTAGTAGGAGGCATCCGCATCGGTATCGGGGAGACCATGAAGTACCTGGGATTGGTCCTCGATAGCCGATGGGATTTTTCGGCACATTTTCGGCAGCTGCTCCCCAGACTCAAGGGGGCAGCCGGTGCACTCTCGCGCCTGCTCCCCAATGTCGGGGGGCCCAATGCCACGTGCCGAAAACTCTTCGAAGGCATCGTACGTTCGATGGCCCTTTACGGGGCCCCAGTATGGTCTAACCGCCTGACGGCCAAAAACGCTGCGCAGTTGCGTCAAGCGCAACGCATATTGGCCGTCAGGGCAATAAGAGGATACCGTACGGTGTCCTTCGAAGTGGCCTCGCTACTGGCCGGATCCCCCCCATGGGACCTGGAAGCCAGGGTCCTGGCGTCACTGTATGTGTGGCGCAAAGAGGCCCTGGCTAGGGGCACCAGACCCGCGCCTCGCGAGATCGAGGCGTGCCGGTCGGAGCTCCGCCAGGTAGCCGTGGGGGTCTGGGAAGATCGCCTACGACGCCCCAGCGCGGGCCCCGCCACCATTGAGGCGGTGAGGCCCGTCCTGCACGATTGGATTAGACGAAGTCACGGCACCCTGACGTTCAGGCTGACGCAGGTCCTGACGGGGCATGGTTGCTTCGGAAGGTACCTGTGTCGCCTCGGCCGCGAGGCCACGTCAGGGTGCCATCATTGTGACACGGGCGACGAGGACACGGCGCTGCACACTCTCCAGGAATGTCCAGCTTGGACGGAGCAGCGCCGGGAGCTCGTCGCCCATACCGGACTAGACACCTCGCTCCCGGCCGTGGTACGCACCATGGTCGGGAGCTCCACCGGATGGGACGCCGTCTCCTCCTTCTGCGAGCAAGTCATGTTCGCGAAGGAGGAGGCGGAACGGGAGCGTGAGCGTAATTCCCTGCTCCGCTCCCGCCAAAGGAGGACGCGCCGACGCCGGAGGTCAGACAGTGACCTTCGGCCGCCGTAAGCGGGCGGCGCGGGTGGGGCCCCTAGGGGTATAGGGGTTCTCACTCACCCGCATATGCCGTCGAGATGAGAGCGCGAGTGTTCCGCGCGCGCTCATCTCTCTTCCCGTGGGGCGCGTTACAAACCGCCCCACGCATGGACTAGACTTAGTAGTAGCCGGGGGATATGTCCCCTGGCATAGGAAGAGGCCCAGTGAGGGGGGCCCACGCCTGCCAGGGCACGCGGAGTTGGGAATCCCGCATTCACGTAGCCCTGGCATAAGGCGCAGGACGGAACACCCAGGGGGGGCAATAGCGTGGCACCGGTTCTGACCGGGCACGCTAGTGCCACCCCCGATCTGGCGAATCCCACACTCACACGGGTCGCGAACATCCCCCCAGGCTTCTGTGCCTGTCGCGGCTTAGTCACGCTAAGACCAATAGTAGCTTAGCACCAATGAAGAATGTTTCAAAATCGGGGTTTTTTTTAGCTAGCTAGTAAACTATAAGTGTGTGAAATTTCATACTCCTCCGTCCGCGCAATCCGGTAGTTGACAGTATGAAAAATATAGGCAGATTTTTATATATATCGTAGATTACGATCTAAACATGTCATAAATAAATTGTTTTAATTAAAATAATAAATACTAATTTATATTTTTGAGAAATAAAATTGTTACATTGCAGCCATTAGTCACGTGACAATGAACGCCAATCAGAGCGCGTGACGTCATAGTGTGCAAAACATAGCAAGTTGATAATGAATTCTCAGTGAAAATTCATCGTTTTTCAGTAATTTTGCTGTAAAATAATAGTATTTCCATTGTTATACACTGTGTTCATACGACTAAAACAACCAGTTATAATAAAGGCAAGTTGTATAAAAGCAAATGCCAATAATTTGCCAAAAATCGATGTTGTTATGCTGGGTGCCTTTTTCGCAACTAACACGAATTTGTGCTTTGCAGAATTCCATATTAAAACTTCTGTGTAAGTATATAACATTAAACAATAGCACCTAATGTTAAAATTGTGATTAAGATATGGCAAAGTATTATTTTTTAATAATTAATTTTGAGGTTATGATAATTTTAATATTCGTAAATGTTGATGCTAATGGTGAAATTTCTTTTGTAGATCATCGCCAGTATGTTATTGAGATGACGCCATAAGTTATGTGCAATTGAAACATGATGGCAAACTCCTGTATTGTAAAGTGTAAAATATGCCCAGATCATAAAGTGCTATCGAAATTATCGTCATCGCAGGAGTGAAGAACCAGTATGCAATTCTGCGGATTGTTATTGGAAAAAATCGAAGCTATCACAACTGTGAACCAGTTTAAAATATGTAGTAGTAACCCTAGTTTACCATCAAATGTGCTCATAAGTTTTTAGAAGAAGGACAAAAAATGAAACTTGAGGATTGTGCATTGTTTAAATATCAACATAATTCTGGTCTTAGTGATACAGCCAGCGCTTTAATATATCAAATTGTTTTAAAATATGATGAAAAATGATATTTTTAAGAAATGCAGTAATATCAGATGCTGTTATTAAAAACTTTAAGTGGAAACAAGGGAGCAATTTAAAAGCAGTCTAGCATGAATTAAGATATGGAAGGATAACAGCATCACAGGCTTTTGAAGTAAGTAGATGCAGGACCCACAGTTAGAGAAAATTTGGAGCTGAAACTTCATAAAAAAAATTAAGAAATGTGGTCTCATATTAAGTCAACAATATCCAATGACTGCTGGTTCACCGGATGGTACATGTGAAAATTGCATAGTAGAAATTAAGTATGTCTACAGTACAAACCATATTCAAATTATATTAAAGATGGGAAGACTACAAACAATCATGCTCAAATACAAATATAAATGTATTTGACTGCTGTGGAAACATGTATATTTTGTGTAGCGGATCTAGATTTTTCTAATAGTAAAAAATTTAAACTTTCTGTGTAGCAATCAGTTATGAATATGTTAATGATCTTATTACTGACAGTTTGTTACCATTTTGGAAATGCCATGTGTATCCATTACTTTATCAAAGCATATAAAGTAACCACTAGGTAGGTTCTGATCTCATCATTTTATAATAAAATAAAACAAAATGATTTTAGAGTTTCATTTAATGAGGCAATCTTATAAATTAACTAAACTACCATGCTCTAGGGCTAGGGTAACTAGATTAGTTCAGGACTACTTAAGGCCGGTTCCTATATCTTACTATTCACTCACCCAACCGTCAGTTGAATTGTGACATTATTTGTATGGAGCTTATGTCAAATTTTAAGCTATGGTAAGGTAAATGAACTCTATAAGATATAGGAACCAGCCATTAGTGGACTTATCATGAATAAAGTAAAATTGTTCATGGAAAGAGTATTTATTTACATATTTTTTATTTGTATGAAAGATTTGATCTAGATGTGTTGAGTGGAATGGTGACAGTGAGGACTCGTGTGAGTAACGGATGAAGTATATAAAGACAGAGTGTCACAGTGACTTCTTCCATTATTAATTTCTTTGAAACTTTGCTTATACTGGATCCAGATGGCCTTAATGATTTCACAGAATATTTCACTTAAAATGGAAATGAAGAAACTGATTTTTGTGAAGACTACTAGTGATCCTGCCTGGTCCACAGTCTGGCTTAGCTTAATACTGGATTGAGTAGCTTCTATATTTATGTGTCATCAGTACTTAAACAGATTTATTTGCTGTTCTAAGACCTTGTAAACCTTCTTCCTGGGGTAAAACTGAAAATAAATTGACAATATTATTATTAGATTGTTTCAAGAAAATTAATATTAGGACTACATACTATTAATGTAAGAACCTGTGGTTGTGTTAGAAGTTTTTTCAAGAATTAAACTAGCACCACTGGTACTGGCTAATACAGTACTACTTTCAACTGATTTATTTACACACTTTCTTAATAGCATCATCTTTTCTTTTTTATTGTATATAATTATAAGGTCGATTTAGACTGATACAAGTTCGCTTTCTTCTATCTGTCTTACAATCAAATTTACTAGGTAAACAGCTTGGTTTCAAACGTAAGTGTGATACAGATCCCATTATTTGATATTATACGTAATTTTCCATATCATTTGGTAACGTAGAATTATAAATAGGGCTGATAAACACTTACATCAAAATGATCTTCACAAAAATGTGGCCACTTTCTCCTCATTTGTTTACCCCTTAGACACGTAAAAAAACAGTTTCTGTGATGTTTTTATCGTTGTACTGATACACTGCGGTACTGTACAGTGTTTGTAATAATTAGTATTCATTTATTATTATGTATTTTTTTAACTTTTGATAACACTTCAACCAAACAGATGTTTGTTTTGCACACCGTGACGTCATGCGAGACGCCATGACAGCTTGACGCGTTTTCGTTACGAAATGTCAAAATATTTATAAAATTCCTAAATAAAATATGTTCATGTTGTTTTTTTACTGAAATATTAATATTTTGGCTAAAATAGACCATAAGGCACAATATAAACCTGTTTCTCCACGCAATACATCCATTTAGATTTGTAAACGCGTTATGAAAGTGAAATCATCTATCTCCCCCGTTTTGGCGTTTTTTCAATTTAACACATATCTTTTAGACAAATCAGTTAAAGTTGTTAAAACTTTCAACTTTTATCGACAATTAATTTAAAAACGAGAGAAAATCAGGGGCTAATTCGGATCAACTGAAACCATTCTGAAAATACGAAATTTTGGATTTTTTGTCTGACTGTTTGTCTCTTAACCTATTGCTTCATCTGGGATAATGTTATAATAAATATTTCACTCAGATGTAACAATAGGTTTAATGGGTTATTTGTGATGCGATATAGTTATTAATGTGGATGAGGCTAAATATTGACAGATAATATAATGTACATACACATACATACATAACTTCACGCCAGTTCCCTTGCGGGGTAGGCACGAACAACAGAGTGCCATTTAGGCTTATTCTTACACACCTCACTTGCCTCTTTGACATTCATAACTCTTGTCATGCAAGCTCGTCTGTTCTTAAGGCTCCTGACATCACTTTCTGCTAGTACATGATCAATTTGATCATGGAAGGTGTGTCGTGGCCTTCCACGACTTCTGCATCCATCCACTTTTGCATTGTATATCTGTTTAGTCATTCTTTCATCATGCATTCTTTCCACATGCCCGAACCACCGGAGCATTCCTTTCCTTACCTTCACCCCGACACTCTCTTTCAGACCAACTCTCTTTCTTACTTCGGTATTACGAACGCGGTCCGCGAGCGTCACTCCGCAGATTTTGCGCAGTGCTCGCATCTCGACCGCGTTTACTCTACTTTCATGCTCTTTCTTCCATACCCAACTCTCGCTTCCATACGTGAGCGTAGGTACCAGCACCGCGTTGTGTACGGCGAGCTGGGCCTTCTGGCTGAGGTTCTTAGCGCCTAGAAGTTTACCTAACGCTCCATTCACACTATTCCCCAAATTCACTCTTCTTTCTATATCAGCGGTGTACCTTCCATCCCTGCTAAAAGCACATCCAAGATATACAAACTCATTCACTTGCTCCAGCATAACATCATCGACCATTATCCTTGCATTCGTTCTGGTTTCTTCTCTTTCAAACACCATAACCTTTGTTTTCTTCGCATTCAAATGTAAGCCTCTCGCCTGACAGTCATCTTTCATCATTGTGACTAGTGTTTGCAGTTCTGATGGCGATTCAGCTAAAAGCACGGCATCATCCGCATAAAGCAAGGTGCTTACAACTAGGTCACTCATCCGCACCCCAACATCCATCAATCTTATTCTCTGGAGACAATCGTCCAGGTATAGGATGAACAGCAAAGCCGACAGCACGCAGCCCTGTCGGACGCCAATATTGACGTCAAACCAGGGCGACAGGCTGCCATCCAGCCGCACGCATGCCATACAGTCCTCGTAAGTGGACTGCACAGCACGCATCAGTTGGCCATCAATCCCATATCCGGGCAATATGTCCCAGAGGTCCTTCCGCACAACCCTGTCAAATGCTTTCTCTAGATCCACAAAACCGCAGAAAACCTTCCGGCCCATAGCCAGCTGCTTCTCTACGATATTGCGGAGAGAGAAAACTTGATCCATACATCCCCTTCCATTTCTGAAACCACCTTGTGCATCCCACAGTAATCCATCGGATTATATTATTATCCATACAATATAATGTGTATACACTAAAGTAGCTATTCGTTATCGGTGTTAGTTTTAACGATATACATAGGACGCATTTTGCCACAGTCAATAGCTATAGCAGTATCCTAGATAAAGCCCGAGCATCAGAACATTATGTAATAACTACTACTCGGATTGAAGTGATACTCAATACAGAGCTAGCTAATACCGCGGATCACCATTTAGCATACTTCTTGTCCCCATAAATGACGTTGTTTCCGTCGATAGACGAATATATTAAAAAAGAGGGCGTTGCAGTCGTGTATCTTTGGCGTCGTGATTCCAATTTACTAACAAACACTTCGCCGTCATCATGGAAACGCTAACGAAGTATTTATTCGCAGACACATCGCAACGTCAAAAAGTATGACAAAAACGAGTGTCTTGTTTTGTTTTGACTTGCCGTGTCTAGTCTTGTAAGACTGCGTGCTTTTATCATATATCTTTCAACGCTGAACTCTTATAACTTAACTAAGTTTTATACTTAGCTTTCCTTCTATCCAGGTCGTAGTACGTTTGCCCTCTAACATTGGAGAAAGGTACTCGTTTAAGTGAAATCACTGAATTTGATCAAGTTAATGACAATTGATAGTTATATGCCTCAAGCATAAGTTGCTATACCATTGACTCTGACCAATTTAATTGTATATCATTGGAAAATAACGTGGTATGAACCGGACAGTCAGATCAACTGAGTAATGAAATATTTTGAAGAAATATAATTTTTAGCTAGACGTGTTGTTGGGGGAGTTTCTTGCCGCTTCTTTTCCTTAACAGCGATAATACGTTGCGAAGCGGTCTATGTAGGAAGTAGATTTAAATACTAACTTATACTCTTATTTTCATATTCATAGTACTCTTTATTGTACACCAATATGACAGAGAAAAAATACACAATAAGCTTAAATATTGTTACACGCCGACAAAGTGAATCCACACCTGGTTTATTACCTTTCCCGGATTTGGACTTCTTATAACAAAACTTGGTGTTTATCGATTTGTAATTTTGTAATTTATTTGATTTTTATCATTCCGACGTTTCGGGCACTTTTCAGTAGCCGTAATCACGGAAGACAAAGATGTCAAGTGTCAATGAGTATATAGTTTTTTTTAGCCTACCGCCAACTTGTTCATTTTAATCATTTAATTTTAATTTTGTTTATTATTTACTCTATGGGAGCCTTATCTAATTTACCACCGCTTCACAACATGTTGTGACTTGAAGAGGATGAAGCGGCGCAAGAAACTCTTCAGCAAACATGCCTAGCTCTAATCATTTTATATGATATTGAAATGGGTGGGAGGAAAAAATAAATCTATTTATTTTGTTAAATTTTGATGAGGAAATGATGTCAAGTTTACTCACTTAACCAACCGCAAAGTTTTTAAATTTGGTAAGTATTTTGTATCAACGCGATTTTTTCAAAAAAAAATTTTATTGCAGGAGTTCAGCAGACAGGCAGACGGCCCACTCGATGGAAAGCGGTTAACATCGCCTATGGACATTTGCAACACCAAAAGTGCTACAAATGCGCTGCTGCTCTCTTAAGGAAGACTGGAACCTGGTCACTAATGCCGAAACACAACTCAAGGTTGTTATGGCGACATACTTTAGACCAGGGGTGGTAGCCGTCCAGTCGGGCAAATGCCCTACCACCTGACTGTGGGTTGTTTTGTCGCCTCTTACGACAGGCCGCCCCAACGCAGGAAATTGTATTCTTTCTCCGTTCCTGCACGGATAAAACATGATATAGGATTTTTAAAGTAATTTGGCTATGGGGCTCTGAGATATTAGTTCATTTTGCAAAAGGGGTCTCTGGCCTAAAATACTTTGAGAATCCCTGCTTTAAATGATGTAGGCAAATATATCATTTAAATGTCGTAATAATACGGAAACCGAATCTAAAATACAGTAGTTAGTTAATTTTGAACACTTATCTTTCTTTATGCTCTAAATATACCTTGCTCTTTTTAATCACTCAATAGACTGTACCATAGACTAACCATTTAGATTTGCTCGCCAATATTTCTACCTATTATGTAGTAGTATGCATAATTATGTTAAATAATATCATCAATAGATTATTGTGCTTATTTGTTTTCAAAAGTAACAGTTTGATCGTTTTCAGGATGCTTTGAAAACCACGCTACAACCCAAAGAGGAGAGAAGAAACACAGGTGAAATAACGAGGCAAAGATAATACACAATACAAAAATATGAAATACGAATTTTGTTACACTTTTCTTAAGAAAGGGTTTTATAATTTATATATATATATATATATATATATATATATATATATATATATATATAATAAGAATGCATGATGAAAGAATGACTAAACAGATATACAATGCAAAAGTGGATGGATGCAGTAGTCGTGGAAGGCCACGACACACCTTCCATGATCAAATTGATCGTGTGCTAGCAGAAGGTGATGTCAGGAACCTTAAGAACAGACGAGCGTGCATGACTAGAGCTATGAATGTCAAAGAAGCAAGTGAGGTGTGTAAGAATAAGCCTGAATGGCGCTCTGTTGTTCGTGCCTACCCCGCAAGGGAACTGGCGTGAAGTTATGTATGTATGTATATATATATATATATATATAATTCTTCTGTACGTATGTTGACAGTGAAGTCCTCCTAAACGGCTGGACCGATTTGAATGAATTTTTTTGTGTGTGTTCAAGTGGATTCGAGGATGGTTTAGATTCACAATTGGACCCGGTAGGTGGCGCTGCAAATCGGGTTCTAAATTTTATTTCTTCAGGGCAGAACAACGTCTGCCGGGATAGCTAGTTTATATATATCAAAGAAAGTCGTGTTAGTTACCCTATTTATAACTCAAGAACGGCTGTACTAATTTGGCTGAAAATTACATATTTTATCCTGAGATCGGGTTCTAGAATCCTCCTAATATTTTGGAGGGGTTTTGGTGATTTTGTCTTTGTGTTTGTTGAGTGGGTTCCCGGATGGTTTAGATTCGCAATTGGAACCGGTAGGTTTTTTTTTAATTGTAAATAGGTTTGCGTTTGACCACGATCACGTCCAGTGCCGGACGATGATGCGGTCGAAGATGGAGTACGCTTACCTAGATAGGTGGTGCTGGGATCGGGTCCTAGATTTTTATTTTTTCAGAGTAGGACAAAGTCTGCCGGGGCCGCTAGTTATACATAAATTATAAGCTAGTACCATGAAGACATACCCATAGACCCTCAAGATTATAAGTAGAATACTGAGCCTAGATCACCGTTTTCTACGGGTAAGGTGCCCAGAAGGCTGGCTAAGTTTTCTCGCTGGATCGCCATACTGATCCGTTGCCCGAGGTAAGCATCAGCCTTCTGATCACCTGAAGAGTCAATAACTCGTTTCGATAGACGTTGGTAGAGGCTCATGGCCTCAGGACCCCACGGTCCAAGTGTCTCGACAGCAAACGGTTATAATACATACGTAGCTTCACGCCAGTTCCCTTGCGGGGTAGGCACGAACAACAGAGCGCCATTCAGGCTTATTCGAACACACCTCACTCGCTTCTTTGACATTCATAGCTCTTGTCATGGACGCTCGTCTGTTTTTAAGGCTCCTGACATCACCTTACAGTTATAATAAATAATCCAAATACGAAAAGAAGAAAGATGTCTGCATGTATTTGTCCAACGTTAAACTTTTTATAATAAATACGGGTTTGGGCCAGCCCTGCTCGCTCGGCCGCAACACCCGTCACCCGTCCTTACTCCTAATACCATAATCGCCTTACATCCCGTAGGTTTTGCTCCGATGTAAGCCCAACGCCCCCCCCCCCTCTCCTCTCCCACTCCGCTGCCCGCGCCCCTTGTATCCAACATAGAAATCAGTAATAAGCAACAAGGATATAATCTAACGACGGCCTCTGTGGCTGAGTGGACTTAAACCTTTGGCTGACTAGCTAAAGCGTAAATAGATCGGGTTCGATTCCTGGTATGGTAAATTTCGTAAACTAACTTTCCGTTCTTTACTACGGTCTGGGTTTGCGATCGAGCATAAAACAAGCATAACTTGCTTAGATTAGGAATGTACAACATGTCTAATATGTAAAATTCTAAAGGTATTTCTTTGTCACTGATCTCTTAAATCCCTAGTGGGAAGTGGTAGCTGGCGCTGGAATCGGGTTCTAGGTTCCTCCTAAACCCGTGGACCAAATTTGATGAAATGTTTTGCGTGTGTTCAGTGGACACCGGGATGGTTTAGAATGGAATCGGGTCCTATATTCTTATTTATTCAAGGCAGTACATACATACATACATACATAACTTCACGCCAGTTCCCTTGCGGGGTAGGCATGAACAACAGAGCGTCAAGGCAGTACAATTCTACTATAATGTTAGCTTCATTTATGTCAACTAAATGTCTCGATGTCATCACTCCTAGTCTAAAGTATGCCGCCATAACAAGCTTGAGTCGTGTTCCGGTATCAATGGCCAGGTTCCAGTCCCAATTAAGAGAGCGGCAGCACATCGATCTGCACCTTTGGCGTTACAAATGTCCATAGGCGATGGTAACCGCAATAAAAGCAATTGAAACAAAATAAACTTGAGAGCTCTTTAAAAGTTTATCTCAAACTCAAACAGGTCTCAAATAAGACCCAATATGGCTCAAAAAACTTCGCAAATACAGATTAAATACTTGTTTTTAGTAATCTTTAATCCTTCGTGGATGTTTCACGGTTCATATAACGCGATTTAAATGAGAATAGGATCGACGTTGCGCTATATTGTGACTTTAAATAACTTTAAATAATTAAATATTATATTAAGACAATTTACTACTAATTTAACCTTTTTATTTAAATTTGGTAGAATGGGCATGTGGAAAGAATGCATGATGAAAGAATGACCGAACAGATATACAATGCAAAAGTGGATGGATGCAGAAGTCGTGGAAGGCCACGACACACCTTCCATGATCAAATTGATCGTGTACTAGCGGAGGGTGATGCCGGGAGCCTTAAGAACAGACGAGCGTGCATGGCAAGAGTTATGAATGTCAAAGAAGCAAGTGAGGTGTGTAAGAATGGGCCTAAATGGAGCTCTGTTGTTCGTGCCTACCCCGCAAGGGAACTGGCGTGAAGCTATGTATGTAGGTATTTAAATTTGATGTAAGACTATTTATTATTGATATGCAAATAAGTTTTTTGCAAACCATATTTTTCAAGTGACATTTGACAGATAGAGGTTATTGACATATATTCGCCAGGTGGTAGGGCATTTGCCCGACTGGATGGCTACCACCCCTAGTCCAAAGTATGTCGCCATAACAACCTTGAGTTGTGTTCCGGCATTAGTGACCAGGCATTAATGACCTATTCTTATTTGGATCGCACAGTAAATAATATTATGGTTCAAGTGATACGAAGTGGTGGCAACAGCTTATTTTTTAACCGACTTCAAAAACAGGAGGAGATTCTCAATTCGTCGGGATCTTTTTTTATGTATGTTCACCGATTACTCCGAGATTTATGATCCGATTTACGTGATTCTTCTTTTGTTCGAAGCGGAATAGCTGACATTGGGTTCCCTAAAAATTTGACATAGTTTGGCCCAGTAGTTTTCATTTTACTAACATTTTTTTGTTCCCGTTTCTTGGGACCTATATTTTTAACGAGCGCGGCACTTTCGTAGGTCTATCCATACATAGCTAGACACTAAAAAGCAACAAAAAAATAAAAAAACTTCGTTTAAAAAAACCGACTTCAAAAACTGAAAAGTATAAAATAACTTATTTCTAAAGCTATTATTATTAATAAATATTATCTAATTTTCAAAATATAGTAATTTTTATGTTTTACTTTGCACCGACTTCAAGATGTTTTAGATAATATATATTAATAATAATAGCTTTAGAAATAAGTTATTTTATACTTTTTAGTTTTTTAGTTTTTGAAGTCGGTTTTTTTTAAACGAAGTTTTTGTATAATAAAATATCTTTGTAGTTTCAGTGACTACAAACTACATTGGATTTCTGTCAGAGGAATAATATAACTGTAATTGAATAAGAACAAACATTGGAACTGTAAAATAAACACATTACAACATTTTGAATACATAAGTGTTAAACATGTTTAACGCGGCATAAAATTGTATTTGATTAATCAGCTGTTCAATTCTGAGTACAGCTCAAATAATCCACGGCATGTAATTCATCGAAAATGGGTGACTAACAAATGCGACGAAAACATCCGCAATTAATTTAACTAGACATATTTTCATATCATCGTGCAAAATAGACAAATATATACCAAAAGCAATGAATCACGCAAATGGTTCATATTTTAGAATCACGCCCATTGCCGAAAGCTAGTTCCAAATATACTACATACATACATAACTTCACGCCAGTTCCCTTGCGGGGTAGGCACGAGCAACAGAGCGCCATTTAGGCTTATTCTTACACACCTCACTTGCTTCTTTGACATTCATAACTATATACTACAAATATACTAACCTACAACAAACAAGAAATTACAATGTCTATAATCTACCTGATGATGACACACAAAGAGCCTAAAAATTAATAACCCAGGCACAGAAAAGAAAAAACAACACACATGGCACTAGATAGGACTATATATAAGTATAGATATAAGGCCCACACTGCACATGCACTTCCTCACAATACCAGCATGTAACAGATACACTTTACATTAGTATAAGTTTTGTATTAAAACTAGAATAAATTAATATAATAAGTTATTCGTAAGATACATTCACCTCAACACAAAAATCAATAAATTAATGTCACACACAAGAACCAAAATAACATCCCCCGTCGATCGAACACACCACATCTATTACGTATCTTGGTATCCAACTAGATGAAAAATTAAATTTCAAAAGTCATATTACATCCCTATCTAAAAGAGTCAGAAAAACCATTTACATCATGAAACGTTACTTCTATACTGTCTTGCTGCTTGGGGAGGAATCCCAAAAACAAACATTATAGAGGTAGAACGAGCACAGCGAGCAGTACTTAAAGTTATGCATAAAAAACCGTACAGATATCCCACCAATACACTATACATAGAAAGTGACGTTTTGACAGTCCGACAACTCTATATTTGCAAGGTAGCCACAGCAATTCATAAACAAAACCTAAATGCCCCTAACTTCCAATACCTCAGCTCCCGTAGAATTTATAATATACCCTTACCTAAAATACATACAACCTTTGCCAAACGCCTTCCTCCATATATCCATATATCCATTTATAATAAAGTATGCCAAAACACACCCTCCGCCAAAGAAATGTCAGCACCAAAGTTTAAACACCAAGTTAGTAAATGGTTAAAAACATTAAATTACAGTGACACAGAAAGCACAATACTAAACTGACCACAACACTAGGGCACACACACACACGCCGACACACACACACACACACACACACACACACACACACACACACACACACACACACACACACACACACACACACACACACACACACATACACACACACGCACACACACACACACGCACACACACACACGCGCGCACACACACACACACACACACAATACCACACGCACTCATAGTTTTAGGTTAATTAATTAATAAATCAATTATATTTAAGTTTCTATAATAAAATTGTGTTGGGTGCCGCGATACAGACCTAGAGTCTAGTGCAGCAACCGCCGCCAAAAATAATTTGTAGCCTTAATTTTAACTACTATATAAGTTTTAGATGTAATTATATAAGGCCTAGAAATAAGTTTATAAAATAAATGAATTTTTTTTATTTTTTTTTATTGCAGGAGTTCAGCAGACAGGCAGACGGCCCACTTGATGGAAAGTGGTTACCATCGCCTATGGACATTTACAACATCAAAGGTGCTACAAATGCGCTGCTGCTCTCTTAAGGGAGACTGGAACCTGATCACTAATGCCGGAACACAACTCAAGGTTGTTATGGCGACATACTTTAGGCCAGGGGTGGTAGCCATCCAGTCGGGCAAATGCCCTACCACCTGGTATAATTTATTAGTTATAGTATATTATATTATAGTAGTAGTGTAGTATAGTATAGTAATTAGTATAATTTATTGCAAAGATCGTGTGTGGGACGTACCAAAATGATCTTTCTAGGAAAAATATATACTTCCAAATACATTAACCTAGAAAAACAAGAAATTCTAACACAACACGACCCAATACAATAAATAAGTTTGGCTTTTGATGGTGTGTGTATGAATAATCCCAGCAAATCTCCTTTGTTTATTGGACCAGTATCTTCGGGCAAAGTTATTATAGTGGGAATTAAGTTGAACAAAGATGGCGGCTTCCACTCGGCTTTTTAATATTGCCTGGAATTTCATTTTCAGCGCATGTTGGTAAAATGAAGACCTTGCGAGCCTTGTGACGCAATTCCTAAATGCCTTTCAATATTAACGGATTATAATCTCAAATTTAGTTTACGCACAATACATTTGTAGTTTCCCAAAAGACCTCTCTCCAAAAATTCAACCAACAAGCTTGAATTTACTATCGGGAGTTCATGGTAACTCGACACGCAGACAAATACATTGTATATCCACAAGCTAAGCAAGTTATGCTTGTGTTATGAATAATATACAACCAGACCATAGTAAATACATACATAACTTCGCGCCAGTTCCCTTGCGGGGTAGGCACGAACAACAGAGCGCCATTCAGGCTTATTCTTACACACCTCACTTGCTTCTCTGATATTCATAGCTCTTGTCATGCACGCTCGTCTGTTCTTAAGGCTCCTGATATCACCTCCTACTAGTACACGATCAATTTGATCATGGAAGGTGTATCGTGGCCTTCCACGACTTCTGCATCCATCCACTTTTGCATTGTATATCTGTTTAGTCATTCTTTCATGATGCATTCTTTCCACATGCCCGAACCATCGGAGCATTCCTTTCCTTACCTTCACCCCGACACTCTCTTTCAGCCCAACTCTCTTTCTTACTTCGGTATTACGAACACGGTCCGCGATGGATTACCATAGTAAATAACGGAGAAAAATCCTTTCCGAAAATTACCATACCAGGAGTAGAAGCTGCAGCCTATATTTTTCAGTGAGGTAGGCCAGCAAAAGCCTTAATCCGTTCAACCACAGAGGCCATCTACAAAAGAATACAATTTCCTGCGCCGGGCGGCCTGTTGTAAGAGGCGACTTAACAACCTACAGCCAGGTGGTAGGGCATTTGCCCGACTGGATGACTACCACCCCTGGTCTAAAGTATGTCGCCATAACAACCTTGTGTTGTGTTCCGACATTAGTGACCAGGTTCCAGTTTCCCTTAAGAGAGCAGCAGCGCATTTGTAGCAACTTTGCTGTTGCAAATGTCCATAGGCGATTGTAACCGCTTTCCGTCAAGTGGGCCGTCTGCCTGTTTGCTGATCTCCTTCAATAAAAAAAAAAAATGACTCCGAAGACAAAGCAATATAGCGAACTTAATTAAACATCAGCCCTTCAAACCAATTGCGAAAATATCCAGGTCAGATTGAACCTTAATAAAGTATTTGGGCCCGCAGTAACGCCCCTGCAGCACACAAATATAACTGTGATACAATGGTCGTGTGGCTGGAATGACGTCACGACGCACTGGACTAGGCGTCCAGCGCACGATAAATTTTACAAAAGCCGCTTATATTGCGGGCTTAGAAAACGTGACACAATGCTCTGTCATCAGAATGCCACGCCGGGAACCTAATCCACAGAGGTGATACGATGCGATGCTATTCCGCAGCTATACTCACTCGTTCACTAAAACCCAACACGGGAAACTATAAAATCTACATTTTCAGAACGAATCGCCAATCTTGGTAAAATGTATCCTGAAAATTATAAATAAATAATGTATTAATTTAACATTATGTTTTACTTACAACATAGCTTCGATATCTAATAACGTGTCTTACGTGACCAAAGGGCTGGCCTATATTTACAACGAGGAAATGCGGCTAGAGTTAAGCGAACGTTGAATGAATGAATGAAACTCTTTATTGTTCACCATAACTTAAACCTAGACATTTAATATATATACATTTCCATTAGAACAATGGGCGGCCTTACCGCTTATAACGATCTCTTCCATGCAACCCGGTGTTCAAGGAGACATTACAAAAAAATTTAAATAATATTTCGTGGTTTAACTAAATTAAAACTAATTCAACCGTAATTAAAGAAAAAACAAAATAATAACAGTAATAAACTAATATAGATACATGCGAACAATAATACAATTCCATTTACTGCAACAAATTTTATTTAATGGACAAATAATGGTCAGTGATCAAGTGTTTGAATGAACAAATGGAGGTAGCTTGTCTGATTTTCAAGGGGAGGGAATTCCACAGGCGAACAGCCTGTATGGCCAAAGAGTTCTAACGTTCTTAAATGACGGCGATTTGGGACTCATGTATTGTTTGCAATCTTGATTAACATAACTTTTGATTCATATATGATTGAGGAGTAATCGGCATGAGTATAAAATACTTCTTAAAATATAGTCTACCTTAGAATTACGATTGATCCATACCCAATAAAATGAATTGAAGAGCAGCAAATACAGGGTATATAAAATATTAAGTAATACTAGAAGAGGTATTATCACAACAAGCATCTTAAAGGTAAGGCTGGTTCTCGCACTATAAAATTCGCATCGGTCTCAGAACTTTTCCTTACTTGTAGCTAACATCACTCACTTCTAAATTTTAATAAAGATAGATGTGTTAAAGTTACACCTTTGCTTACGCAACATGCACGGTAATAATAATAGACAAACAACAACAACCCGCAGGGGGGCTTTGTGGCGAAGCCTTAGATGAGTAGCGACACCTCGTACCTGACTCCGGGGTCCAAGGCAAGGCTCCTCCGTGCTTGCCTTAGCTGGCCGGCACGGAGTGGAGATCGCTAGAGCTAAGACTCAAGCTCCAGGGGTGGAAGTGATAAATGGCACCACGTCAGAAGTAGCTCCGGTGAACCTGCGGCCCACCTCTCTACACCTCTTAGCCACTCACACCCATGTTGCCCCTGTGTTTATGGCATTTTTTGGAGCCCATGCAGGGAGTGGCGAGTCACCGTCTGCCCATTTTTCCATGTTCCATGAACATTGCGACGGGCAGACGCCATAGTGCCCAAATTCCCAGACCCCTAGTATCACTAGCAGTTCACCCTAATAGCCCGGTACTTTTGGTCCTCATTTCCCGCAATAGTCCTTGGGTGCATTGTTATATGGTGCAGACAGGGATAATCGCCGGTCAGTGTCACGCTACATTTAGATTAAATTTGTCAGGGGGCCTCTACGTGTTGGCCTTTCCATGGCCCCAAGCAAGCCTTCCAAATGTCCGGGCCATTTTTATGCCCCGTGGTCTTGAAAGACATACAAATACAGAAAAATAACTTTAGCACAAACCGATATAGTGATGATCACTTCACACCAATATTTATTGCTTAGCTTAGCTTACACTTACCTAAATTACGCTACCGAACGATTCCCTTGTCAAATCTAATATTCGATTATTGATTAAATAGTATCGATGTATCTTTAGTCGCTTAGCATGCTTACATGTGTCTCAGGCTTTATCGAACTAATGTCTCCGTCCCACATTGGGTGTGTCACAGAGCATTAATATGGAACATGGGACAGCAGACGAACTCCGTACGTCCCTGTCCTACTAAACAAACGATTCATCATGCTCACTTCAGCTGAAATATCCTTGAATTATGATATCAATGCATTATTTGCATTACGTTACACGATATATATGAATAAGCAACGTCTTAAATGTATTTATTATATCAAAGGCATCCTGTTATCCTGATATTTATCTTTATGAAATGAACTTGTTGAAAGATGATGTAATAACAAGAATTTAAAATGTTGTTTTGGACGTGTATTGAGAATGGACGATAAGAGATTGCCAAAATGAAAAAACTTCGTTTAAAAAAACCGGCTTCAAAAACTCCTTTGCTCCCTTGATAGGGAGCAAAGGATTCCCTTACCTTGACCTAGTACCGCACAACACAAAACAAAAATCCATAAACTATTTTATATATAAGCCAAAAAAGCATTTTAGCTTTTAAAACGTTACCGGGCTCAATAGGCCTCGTATCGCCTTAGGTAGTTTGATACAAGGTCTAAAACGCCCCGTATCGCATGATGGGAAAGTACACATAAATCGGTGCCGCTGTGAACGTGTTCAAGTAATATATTTTTTTAATAATGCAAAAATGGATAACTCTGTAAATGGTAGAAAAACGAAATGTGATGAAATTCCGGCCCTTTGCCCTAATGCCGTGGGTGGTGCTGATTCAACAGTCTCAAATTACTCTTTAACTTTTAGGCTCCGCTCGAACGAGCCCTTCGCAAGAAAACAACGAGTAACACGAACGGGATTCACCTTTGATAGGTAAATTTTTTGCACGAGATATTTGGACCGTTGAAATATGTATAATTGTGCAATGCTGGATCACGGATCCTTATCACACAGCTTCACTGGTTCTATTAAATAATTTTTTGTGGACTGTATAGGGTATATATATTTGAGAGTGAGAGGTATGCCAAATCCTGCACAAAAACCAATGGGGTAATAAGCACCACTAACCTCGGAATCCACCTCCAATGGCGCAGCTAGACAGCTCCTGAAATGCACGGCATTAACAAGTCCTCGGATGGCACTTAGGTTTAAGTTATGGCTAACTCACACCAAGAGCAAGCACGTCTTGTATCTAAAGTTTAATAGGATCTCCAAGAATGGGATGTGAAACGTTCACTTGCACGGAAGGACGGAACGTCCGAACTGACCTCGCGTGCGTTGGAGACTGGTTCGCCACCACGCAATGGCGGCGAGACCGAAAGCCAGCGGCACTTACAAAACTACCCACATCAGTATAAATCGTGAGGATCCAACAATAATTGTTGTGAGTCTGCATTTTGAAGGCCAATTTATCTGTTTCCTTAAATATCGCTTATATATCTTTTTAATGTTTGCAGGCACGCAAACTGGCAGCCTGTCCACCAGATGGAAAGTGGTCACCATCGTCAAAGCGTGGCCTACCTCGTTGGAACTATCAGAATCTGTTTACGCCCTCTTTGAAGAATTCCATATTTTAGCGCTGCAAGAAATATAAAACACTAGGAGGTCTAAAGCGGTTGCTTTTGCAGAGTCTTATTACAAATATTTATAATAACTGCCCATAAATGTTCCACTGCTAGGATTGAGCCTCCCATTATAGGGGAACGGACAGTATACCCGCCATGCATGTCCAAGGCGGCTTGGCAGGTATGACACATCGGTTATCTCGATGTGCAGGTTGCGTCACGATGTTTTCCTTCACCGTTATTAGCACATGGTAATTGTAACAATATGCACTTTAGGTCAAAAAACTGCCTAAATGGTGCATGCGTTCCGGTCAGGATAAGAATCCGCGCCCTCTGTGTGTAACAAAGAAAGAATAAAAATAATTTTATTTATATATATTATTTTCTTATATTTCTTATATATATTTTGTTTGGGACGCGTGCGCTAGCCATTACGCTACCACTACATTAATAAAATAAAATGGAACTTTATGCTATATCTCATACCAATCAGTGTTCTACCTACCTACTAGCGATTCTTCAAAACGCCCGCCTTAGGCTCCCAGTCATAGATCTCCCTAAGATATGTACCAACATCTGAATTTAGTAGTAGAAACTCTTTTTTACATCCTGGCAACAATCAATTTCCAAAAAGGTCCATCTTTCAATATTTCTTTTACAAAAGTAGAAACTGAATCTCATTTTATTTTTCCCAATGCTGGGAAATATTTATGGATAACATCTTTGTTTTTGAAACTTACTGCTTTCGAGTAGGTATACAAATTTATTATAGTATAAGATAGATAGATTTTATAGTTTCAGTCGAAAGAGCCAGAGTCAGTCGAAAGCCTACAATTCGGCTGAGCTATTAGAAACCTTACATCAGACAAGGCTGTATGGACTACGTTCCTTTGCCTGCCATTGTGGCGAATAAAACAACAACATCAGGGAGTTTTTTTTTAAATTATAATAACAACTCTACGGACTCGAGTTCCGTACCCTTTTTTACAACTTAATTTCTAGATTTATTTTTTTGAATTTAACACGCTTATTAGTTATTTTGGTTCTTGTGTGTGACATTAATTTATTGATTTTTGTGTTGAGGTGTATGTATCTTACGAATAACTTATTACATTAATTTATTCTAGATATAATACTAAACTTATACTAATGTAGAGTGTATCTGTTACATGCTGGTGTTGTGAGGAAGTGCATGTGCAGTGTGGGCCTTATATCTATACTTATATATAGTCCTATCTAGTGCCATGTGTGTTGTTTTTTTCTTTTCTGTGCTTGTGAACATATATTTTATATGTTAATCTATTGATTGGGGAATCTCGCATAAAGTGCGAAGGGCGCGTTGCTCTTGGGCAAGTAAACAACCGCAAAAGGCTTTATAAGGGTCCGTGACCAGCAACTTGGTAATATAATACAATAGTTTCTTATCTCGGAGGAAGGGGAAAACTTGTTTGAGTATCTTAAGAGGATTGCATGGGGCGGCGCAGATGGTGCCGCGACGCCATGCCTTGGGATATATACTTAATCGCAATTAAGGCGTATTTAAAAGAATTTCGTCTCATACTCGCGATTTAAATGGCGTTTTTACAATAACCACTGTTTTTATTAACCGACTTCAAAAAAAGGAGGAGGTTCTCAATTCGTCGGAATCTTTTTTTGTGTTTTTTTTGGTCCGATTTACGTGATTGTTTTTTGTTCGACGCGGAATAGCTGCCATTTGGTTCTCTAAAAATGTGACATAGTTTGGCCCAGTAGTTTTCATTTTATGAACATTTTTTATGCAAAAATTAGCATTCCGTTCCATATGTACACCGATTACGCTGAGATTTATGATCCGATTTACGTGATTCTTATTTAGTTTGATGCGGAATAGTTGCCATTTGGTCCCCTAAAAATTTGACATAGTTTGGCTCAGTAGTTTTCATTTTATGAACATTTTTTATGCAAAAATTTACATTCCGTTCCATATGTACACCGATTACGCTGAGATTTATGATCCGATTTACGTGATTCTTATTTAGTTTGATGCGGGATAGTTGCCATTTGGTTCCCTAAAAATTTGACATAGTTTGGCCTAGTAGTTTTCATTTTATGAACATTTTTTATGCAAAAATTTACATTCCGTTCCATATGTACACCGATTACGCTGAGATTTATGATCCGATTTACGTGATTCTTATTTAGTTTGATGCGGAATAGTTGCCATTTGGTTCCCTAAAAATTTGACATAGTTTGGCTCAGTAGTTTTCATTTTATGAACATTTTTATGCAAAAATTTGCATTCCGTTCCATATGTACACCAATTACACTGAGATTTATGATCCGATTTACGTGATTCTTATTTAGTTTGATGCGGGATAGTTGCCATTTGGTCCCCTAAAAATTTGACATAGTTTGGCCCGGTAGTTTTCATTTTATGAACATTTTTTATGCAAAAATTTGCATTCCGTTCCATATGTACACCGATTACTCTGAGATTTATGATCCGATTTACGTGATTCTTATTTAGTTTGATGCGGGATAGTTGCCATTTGGTCCCCTAAAAATTTGACATAGTTTGGCCCCGTAGTTTTCATTTTACGAACATTTTTTTGTTCCCGTTTTTAATTTCAAAGGCCGGGCGACCTATCGTAAGAGGGGACAAAACAACCCATAGCCAAATGGTAGGGTATTTGACAGTCTTGATGGCTACCACCCCTGGTTTAGAGCATGCCGCTTGAACCTTCAGTTGTGTTCCGGCATTAGTGGCCAGGTTCCAGTCTCCCTTTAGAAAGAAAGAAAGAAAGACATATTTTATTTAGGACAAATACAACATACAGTATTATCAAACAGTAAAATAACAGAATAAGTCCTAGAATTGGATCCAGTCTCAGCATATGCTGTCCAATTAAGACCAGGGCCGTTCTTCCGCCTGGACCAGCAGGTGAAGTCACGAAGGACAGACAATACAACACACATAATAATACATAGTGTACAATGCAATTCAATAATTATAATAATTATTAGTATTTAAACACAATATATCATAAAAAATAATATATCGTTCATTTGGTGGAACAAGGACGTTATTGTCATTTTATTAAAATTGAGTTTAATATGTCAAAACTCCCGTAATAAGTGTCTCCATCCATTTGGAGCAACATGACGGTGTTGTATCTATAATATATATATAGTATAATCATAACTCTACCACCATTGCTTACAAATTGATTCAAGAACTCCAAAAAAAAAAACACATTACATGCTCTTCTGAAAAAATGCAAAAGTGGTAATTACGTCGATGTTCTACCAAATGAGCGATATATAAAAACACACAATCATAAATATGGTTTATGATTTTATGGGTGGCTTCAGAGGGTGGTAGCGCATTGGTAGCGCCTTTGGCGTTGCAAATGTTCATAGGCGATGGTAACTGCTTCCATCAGGTTGCGTCTACCTGTCTGCTGCACTCATGCCATTTTTTTTATTTTTTATTGCAGGAGTTCAGCAGACAGGCAGACGGCCCACTTAATGGAAAGCGGTTACCATCGCCTATGGACATTTGCAACACCAAAGGTGCTACAAATGCGCTGCTACTCTCTTAAAGGAGACTGGAACCTGGTCACTAATGCCGGAACACAACTCAAGGTTGTTATGGCGACATACTTTAGACCAGGGGTGGTCGCCATCCAGTCGGGCAAATGCCCTACCACCTGGCTGTGGGTTGTTTAGTCGCCTCTTACGACAGGCCGCCCCAGGGCAGGAAATTGTATTCTTTCTCCGTTCCTGCACGGATGAAAAGATTGCTTCTAACACGTCGTCTTGTGATAATATTTGCACAACAAATCAAACTAGTCTTGGATGTCGGAACGATCATGTGTCCGACCGGAAATTTACACTTATCAGGCCCCTATCAGGTTATACTTGTGCGCAACTGACGAGCCTAGACTTGCGTAGCTCGCTAATGAATGATAAGAATGAACTAGTTCTCATTATAAAGCTTATCTTTCATTCATTCATGAGTATACCTAGTATAGGGTTGAGAATTTCAAAATTTTGCAATGTTTATTTTAGCCTTTATTGTATTTTGTATTCCGCTGCAATTGAAAGTTGCCAAAGTTAACTGTAGTTTACAGGTTGAATCCTAGTTCAGGACTTTGATAGCTGACGGACTGCACAAAATTATTATTAATTTGTTTTTCCTTTGTTATCTATTGTGGCTATGAATAAATGTATTTTATTATTTATTCACTCACTCAGTAAACGCGGTCGAGATGCGAGCACTGCGCAAAATCTGCGGAGTGACGCTCGCGTACCGCGTTCGTAATACCGAAGTAAGAAAGAGAGTTGCTCTGAAAGAGTGACTAAACAGATATATAATGCAAACGTAGGTGGATGCAGAAATCGTGGAAGGCCACGACACACCTTCCAGGATCAAATTGATCGTGTACTAGCAGAAGGTGATGTTAGGAGCCTTAAGAACAGACGAGCGTGCATGACAAGAGTTATGAATGTCAAAGAAGCAAGTGAGGTGTGTAAGAATAAGCCTAAATGGCGCTCTGTTGTTCGTGCCTACCCCGCAAGGGAACTGGCGTGAAGTTATGTATGTGTTATTCACTCAGTAAGTAAAAATCTCAACGGCTCAATTGGCTTTGTAGCAAACACATAGCTGGTTTCTCTACTTTACTGTTTATGCGCTTGCCTTACCATCGGTTGAATTTTTACATTACTTACCTGGAGCTTATGTCAAACTTTAGCCGATAGTAAGGGTCAACAGATCACAGCGTCGTGAATATGTACCGTGTAATTTGATCTCTAAGTCTATAAACATAAAGTTGAGAATACTTAAGCACATGTATTTGAATATAATATCCCTTTCTCTTAATAAAAAAACGAACGACGCTTGAATATATTTGAACTAGCTTCTGCACGTGACTTCGTCCGCGTGGAATAGTTAAAAAACCTCCCGATTTTGATACATTCTTCATTGGTGCTCCGCTCCTATGGGTCTTAGCTGATATATAGCTTATAGGATGATATATAGCTTATTACCTTCCTCGATAAATGGGCTATCTAACACTGAAAGAATTTTTCAAATCAGACCAGTAGTTCCTGAGATTAGCGCGTTCAAGCAAACAAAGAAACTCTTCAGCTTTGTATAGTAATAATCTAATTTTTTTCGAAGTAACATCAAAAATACTTTATTGACACAGGGAATATGAACTAAAATTTCGTCGTTTGTGTCACAACCACTTTTGGCCCATGAATGAGCTAGAGCGAGAGGTGTCTGAGCTAAATAGCTAAAGGAAATGTCACAAAATACGTATTAAAAATAATAAATAAATATACGACATAACCCTACTTCTCCCTTCCCTAATATTCAATCCAAATCACCCTAATCCCATCTCCCAACTCAACTCCCAACCCTTTTTATTTCTTATTTTTTTTTTTTATACAGGCGAAATCCGTTTGAGAACCGTAGGCCGCGCGAGGGGGAAAGGTCGCGGCCCGTCAGTGGGATTCGCCAGGTCGGGGTGGCACTAGCACCCCACGTTCAGATGTGAGATGCTATTGCCACGCCGCGGTTAGGGATACCCACTAAAACCCCTGTCCGATCCCCAGCGTCCTTTGTCCGGGCTGTGGGCTCGCTCGCGCATTTACCACCAGCTCGGACGGAAACTCCCAACCCTAACCAACCTAAACCAACACACCCCCCACAGTGTACAATTATTTAAACATACAATAAGTAGAGTAATACATAAGTAAAAAAATAAAGAAATAGAAAATAAACAGAAAAGAGATCCTGTGTCTTGAAGAATGATAGAGGTGCCTGGGCATTTAAAAAAATAAAAAAAATAGTTAAAGGAGTGACACAATTCTTATAAACAAAAGAGCTATATCTCTCTTTTGTTTGTAGTGAACTGCTTCGCACATATCTAGCGAAGCCCCGTCTCCGGTGGCCAGAAACCAAATCTGGGCATCTACTCGCATTTACGATTCACTGGCGATCTCTATTAACGTCGCATGTGTGGAAGTGGGATTTGCAGCTTTCTGTCTTCGCATTAAAGTCTATATTTCCACTTGTCTATTTTCACCCGCAGCTGTAACCATGGTATCTGTCCCTACAATCTCATTTACGTTGCAAACTTTTCAACGACCTTTAGAATCGATTGGCTCTTATGTCTTTTACGATGTCAAATCATATCTTAGACAATCCTCAATCCCGGTTCGAACTATGTATTTTAAATTTTCAGAATAAAACTGGAAATGCTAACATGGAAAGTGGTTACTCTAGCTCATGTAGGGCATTTTCAAAAGTGGACAGAAATTTGGGTACAAATGTTGCAATTTTAAATGATGTTGGGAAACAATAGGTACACGGTCAGAATAAGAACTCACATAGAAACCGTGCTGAAATAGCAACAACATAGATACTGTTGTTTCGTTCTCACTTATGACACAACTAGCTGTGCCCGCGACGTCGTCCGATTTTGAAACATTCTTCATTGGTGCTCCGCTCCTATTGGTCTTAGCGTGATGATATATAGCCTATAGCCTTCCTCGATAAATGGGCTATCCAACACTGAAAGAATTTTTCAAATCAGACTAGTAGTTCCTGAGATTAGCGCGTTCAATCAAACATTAGTATATTTGGCTACAACACTAATACTTACATTTTAAGTATCGCGATATCTTTTGAATGAAACGTCCGAATTGAATAATTCAAAAAGTTCTAGAAAGGTATTGAATTCGTCTTGAATATGGAGTAATTTATTTTGATGAGGATTAATACCAAGGTACAAAATAAAGAGATTTTGAAGCGACGGCATTTTAATTATTTAAAAAAATAAAAGAAAACACATATTGTGAGATAACTACAATAGTTAGACATAATTATATGTTCTGCAAAGTGGTAGTATATTGTTTTGTTCTATAATCAATAGTTTTTGCAGCGCACGCCGTGTGAGGATTTTTTCGGGTCATTTTTTTACACCTTGGGTTACATTATTGGACTTTTAGTAAGGATCCCTAATTTTTTTGAAAATATAATATAGCCTATAGCCTTCCTCAATAAATGTACTATTCAACACTGAAAGAATTTTTCAAATCGGACCAGCGGTTCCTGAGATTAGCGCGTTTAAACAAACAAACAAACTATTCAGCTTTATAATATTATTATAGATTTGGTGTGTGGAATAGAGAAGGATATAAAACGTGTTATTATATTCACTCTCAACATTCATACATTGTATATTAGTAAGGATTAGCTATAAATACAATTCTCTGAGATAAAAAATTATAAGAAATAAATAAATTGTTGGTAGTCCCTAGGTAGGGTACATTGTTCACATAAAAGCATGCTTTGAAAGGCACAAAAAGCATTAATCTAATACGAAACGCTCTCTCGATTCGAACCCCGGCCCATTGGACCGTGAGCCGATTGTCGATTCGTCACATCTTCATTCTAGTGGCTGTTCGCAGCTGGAGTTAGATTCGTGTTAATGTGAAATTGTTGACTTTACGAACAATTATTTTCGTTCAAAGGTTAAATTTGATTCAAACTGCCAATCGGTTTTACATACATACATAACTTCAGGCCAGTTCCCTTGCGGGGTAGGCACGAACAACAGAGCGCCATTTAGGCTTATTCTTACACACCTCACTTGCTTCTTTGACATTCATACCTCTTGTCATGCACGATCGTCTGTTCTTAAGGCTCCTAACATCACCTTCTGCTAGTACATATACTATAGACTAATTAATTTATATATTATATCTTATAAATATGTTTGTATGTGTTTAATTTATAAAATATATAGTTTAAGTATGTTTGTTTATGATATACCTAATAATCTGCACTACCTACATCGCCAGATTAGGTTAAAGTATTCCTTAAGTCAGGTTGCCTGGAAGAGATTGCTCCGCCTATTATTTCTACCACGACAATATTGCAATTGTGTATTTTTGAAATTGCATATGTGGTGAGCAATAAAGTGTTATCTATCTATTGTTTACCAGCCAGGTGGTAGGGTATTTGCCCGACTGGATGGCTACCACAGCTGATCTAGATTATGCCGCCATAACAGCCTTGTGTTGTGTTTCGGCATTAATGACCAGGTTCCAGTCTCCCTTAAGAGAGCGCATTTGTAGCACTTTGGTGTTGCAAATGTCCATAGGCGACGCTAACCGCTTTCCATCAAGTGGGCCGTCTGACTGTCTACTGACCTCTCGCAATAAATTAAAAAAAAAAAAAAAAAAATTATGACGCTAAGAAAAAAAAAAAAAAAAAATAAACATGATAAAATTTATACATCGAAATAATCGATGTGTGATAGTCGCCTATCCGTGTTAGACAAACGTGACGGTCGTACTTTTTGTTCAATCTTAATAATAGATAGGCTCGAGTCTAGTTGTCTAACGTATGTGGATTTAACCTTTTCATGGTAATTTTCTGTCAGTAGTGACTCGCCACGCCGAACTGGGTCAAATAACACTAATCAATCAAAACAGTAGATGGGAGTTAGCCTTAGACCTTGTTTCCAGGCCATTAAATCTCAATAAAAAAGTAGCGCTGTCCCCTAGGCAGGCTGCGGCGGCGCCAATGTCGGCCAATGTTTGTTTTATTAATTGACAAATGTTGGTTTTATTGCGAGAGGAAGCGGGGCCCCGTGGGACCCTTCGAAATGATTGTTTGTCATGCGAGCTCGCTTTTTTACTTTTTATTGAAACACAATATTGGTTCAGTTATATAAACGACTAGCTGTGGAATTTGTTTTCAAAGCCCCCCCGATTTTGAAACATTTTTCATTGCTGCTCCTCTCCTATTGGTCTTAGGTCCTATAACCTTCCTCGATAAAGGGCTATCCAACACTGAAAGAATTTTTCAAATCAGACCAAGTAGTTCCTGAGATTAGCGCGTTCAATCAAACAATATTAGTATATTTGGCTATAAAACTAATACTTACATTTTGAATATCGCGATATCTTTTGAATGAAACGTCCGAATTGAATAAATCAAAAAGTTCTAGAAAGGTATTGAATTTGTCTTGAATATGGAGTAATTTATTTTGATAAGGATTAATACCAAGGTACAAAATAAAGAATTTTTGAAGCGACGGCATTTTAATTATTTAAAAAAATAAAAGAAAACACTTATTGTGAGATAACTACAATAGTTAGACATATGGTTACGCTATGTATTTTGTAGACAATTATATGTTCTGCAAAGTGGTAGTACGTTGTTTTGTTCTATAATCAATAGTTTTCGCAGCGCACGCCGTGTAAGGATTTTTTCGGGTGTTTTTTTTACACCTTGGGTTACATTATTGGACTTTTAGTAAGGATCTCTAATTTTTTTGAAAATATAATATAGCCTATAGCCTACCTCGATAAATGTACTATTCGACACTGAAAGAAGTTTTCAAATCGGACCACCGGTTCTTGAGATTAACGCGTTTAAACAAACAAACAAACTCTTCAGCTTTATAATATTAGTATAGATTCTGTTAGCTTAATTCCGCTCTGTTATTTTTGCTTACATAACTTGTAAATAAAAAATATAGGAGACATTCTATTATAAAAATAATGGTACAAATAGTTTACTTAAGTTATAACCGATAGGTACTTTGCTATGATAAACATTCCCAAAATTTGTCTACAGTAAATTAAGAGTTTCTTTTAAACTCAGCTCAGCAGTAGAAACTAGATGAGATACAGAAGATTGCCAAAGGTAACTTCTTCGATAGCATTGCAGTTTCAATAGTACTAGTGACACTTCTATAATCACAGATTTCGCCAAGGCTACACTTATAATTTGACTTGAACAATAAACAAAAGAGTATATATGTGTGTGTGTGTCAAATACATGGTAGTGTGTGTAATGTTTTTTTTTATTGATTTAATGTATTTATTATGCATAATTTAAAGAAAAATAGCATTCGTCGCTCCTTCTCTATATAAACTATAAGGGAAGATTTATATTAGACCGGGTCGTGTCCGGGGCGTGCCGTGTAAGTGGCCCGGACGGGGCACGCATTTGAAACGTTATATACATTTTGTATCGCCCGTGATTTATATTAGACCGGGCCGTGTCCGGGGCGTGCCGTGTACGTGGCCCGGACGGGGCACGAATTTGAAACGTTACATACATTTTGTATCGCCCGTGATTTATATTAGACCGGGCCGTGTCCGGGGCGTGTCGTGTACGTGGCCCGGACGGGGCACGAATTTGAAACGTTACATACATTTTGTATCGCCCGTGATTTATATTAGACCGGGCCGTGTCCGGGGCGTGCCGTGTACGTGGCCCGGACGGGGCACGAATTTGAAACGTTACATACATTTTGTATCGCCCGTGATTTATATTAGACCGGGCCGTGTCCGGGGCGTGTCGTGTACGTGGCCCGGACGGGGCACGAATTTGAAACGTTACATACATTTTGTATCGCCCGTGATTTATATTAGACCGGGCCGTGTCCGGGGCGTGCCGTGTACGTGGCCCGGACGGGGCACGAATTTGAAACGTTACATACATTTTGTATCGCCCGTTTAGCACCCGGTGTAATATAAACGTGCAGCACGGAGTGGCTCCGCTCCGGCCCCGCCCCGGCCCGGACACGGACCGGTCTAATATAAATCTTCCCTAAGTGTGCGAAATTACATACTCCGCCGTCCGCGCAATTTTCGTAAAAAGGGGTACAAAGTTTTTGCTTCACGTATTAATATACAGATTACTATTATGGCTTACGTTGAGATGGTCTTCTCCATGTTTTTATCCGTGCAGGAACGGAGAAAGAATACAATTTCCTGCGGCCTGGCGGCCTGTCGTAAGAGGCGACTAAACAACCCACAGCCAGGTGGTAGGGTATTTGCTCGACTGGATGGCGACCACCCCTGGTCTAGAGTATGTCGCCATAACAACCTTGTGTTGTGTTCCGGCAATAGTGACCAGGTTCCAGTCTCCTTTAAGAGAGCAGCAGCACTTTTGTAGCACCTTTGGTGTTGCAAATGTCCATAGGCGATGGTAACCGCTTTCCATCAAGTGGGCCGTCTGCCTGTCTGCTGAACTCCTGTAATAAAAAAAAAAATGTTCTTTTGGCTAAATCTGATCATAGATATTAGAAAGCACTTAAGGTTGATGTGACTCCTTTCATTGTTATGGCGTGAAGACCAGAAAAATTACGTAATATAAGCTGAATAATCAAACCTCCTTGGAAGCGCTTTTGATCAAGACATTTATCTCACTTTAATACTATAGAGAAAATAAGACGACAAATGTAGTTCTAATTATTACCACGCTCATGTGGCGCCACTTTCATATTAGGAACGTCAAAGGTTGTTTCGACTTTCCGACTGATATTTATTCATACATACATACATACATAACTTCACGCCAGTTCCCTTGCGGGGTAGGCACGAACAACTGATATTTATGTTAGTACCTATTGCATTGTTTTCTCACAGATGTGTGAAAAAACGTTGTATGACACACGTGCGGAAGTTGGATTTTACAAACTCGTGATTATGGTACACCCTCGACTTGATCTCGGGATTACGGTCGTCCAAGTGTTCCGGAAAAACCAACTAACCGATTAATTATTTTAGTAATGGTTTTTTGTTGTCACTATTTTAAAGCTTTGTTCACAAGTTTTAAAAAAACCATACACTCAACTAATATTGATTTTCCAGGTAAAATAAAAAATATATTATATAGGTTTGTTCATTATTATTCGTGCCTACCCCGCAAGGGAACTGGCGTGAAGTTATGTATGTATGTATGTTCATTATTATCTGGAATGTTACCCATTGTCACATCTTTATTGCAGTCCACGTGTCTCTAATCTTATCTTCTTTGTCATTTGTTAAGTCGTTCTGTTGTGCACACGTCATAATATAATTATGACGTCATAATGCAGTATGTTCGTGCAAGATCAAGGAGGCGATGATAAAGGCTACGCTCCATTAGAGAATCACAACGACCGCGATTTTTAACCGACTTCAAAAAAAGAAGCAGGTTCTCAATTCGTCGGGATTATTTTTATGTATGTGCACCGATTACTTCGAGATTTATGAACCGATTTACGTGATTCTTCTTTTGTTCGACGCGAAATAGTTGCCATTTGGTCCCCTAAGAATTTAACATAGTTTGGCCCAGTAGTTTTCATTTTATGAACATTTTTTATGAAAAAAATTCCATTCCGTTCCGTATGTACACCAATTACTCTGAGAGTTATTATCCGATTTACGTGATTCTTATTTAGTTTGATGCGGAATAGTTGCCATTTGGTCCCTTAAAAATTTAACATAGTTTGGCCCAGTAGTTTTCATTTTACGAACATTTTTTTGTTCCCGTTTCTTGGGACCTATATTAAAAAGTAACAAAAAAATAAAAAAAACTTCGTTTAAAAAACCGACTTCAAAAACTAAAAAGTATAAAATAATTTATTTCTAAAGCTATTATTATTAATATATATTATCTAAAATATCTTGAAGTCGGTGCAAAGTAAAACATAAAAATTACTATATTTTTTTGAAAATTACTAAGCACCGACTTTAAGATGTTTTAGATAATATATATTAATAATAATAGCTTTAGAAATAAGTTATTTTATACTTTTTAGTTTTTTAGTTTTTGAAGTTGGTTTTTTTAAACGAAGTTTTTATTCCCGTTCCATTTGCTTGCCGGCGTTACAATCGTAAACCCAAGTGGAACGGTTATTCGACCTACCTCTTGACATGGGTCGTTGTGAGCGTTGTGTGATCGAAAACGTATTCGCCTCGACCACAACGAACGTGGTCGCCTAGTGGAACGGCTAACGGAGCGTTTTGGGCGTTGTGAGCTACTAATGGAACTCGCTCTTGGAAGACTGTTTGTCAAATTTGGGAGTTTTTGTTGTGTTGTGCTGTGCAGTTTTATTTCCTAAAAATGTGTAAAATCACTCTAAAATGAACAATAGTTCTAGGATATTGATAGTTTTTGAGTATTAATTATGTGTTTTTGTAAGAAATGTGAACTGTATAGTCAAATGTGACCTTTCGAGTTATCACAAGAACTCCGTTGTACGGCATCGATTGTAGTTGTAGCCTACAATACAATTACGCCTGGCTTAGAGGCCTAGTTGCCAGGCCATAAAGATAAAAAAATGCCAAATTTGAATTTAGAAACTTTGTGTCATGCACGCGTCGGCCTCGTTCGAAATTCAAATGCGCGCCGCGGTCCACGCGCGTGCTAATCGCCCAAACACGTCAGCAACACTATTATGCCCAGTTCGCTTCCTTTAAGAGCCTACCCAGGCTACGTTCCATTAGAGAATCACAACGACCACGTTCACGACCGCATTTTTTCCCATGCCACTTGCTTGCCGGCGTTACAATAAACCCAAGTGGAGTGGGGAGAGCTTGCAAGACTCAAGAAGCATCCTGCATTATGTGGTTGACTGGTATGCGGGATAATGAATAGGTCCCTTTAAGGATCTATCCGAATGGAGTTTGCTATTTACCTCACGTATTATTATAAAGATATAAATTCATGGAATTTATATATGTTTCCCAATAAAATCACTTTGATTCCGACAAGATATCATACATAAAAAAAATTCTTTTTCACAATAATTATTTTTATATCTTATACTAATATATAAAGCTGAAGAGTTTGTTTGTTTGAACGCGCTAAGCTCAGGAACTACTGCTCTGATTTGAAAAATTCTTTCAGTTTTAGATAGCCCATTTATCGAAGAAGGCTATAGGCTATATATCATCACGCTTAACCAATAGGAGCGGAGCACCAATGAAGAATGTTTCAAAATCGGGAGGTTTTGAAAACAAATTCCACGCGGACAACCTCGCCGGCACAGTTAGTGTATAAATAAATGTATATATACATTGTAACCTTTTTTTTATTATTTATTGGAGGAGCTCAGCAGACAGGCAGACGGCCCACTTGATGGAAAGCGGTTACCATCGCCTATAGACATTTGCAACACCAAAGTGGCTACAAATGCGCTGCTGCTCTCTTAAGGGAGACTGGAACCTGGTCACTAATGCCGGAACACAACTCAAGGTTGTTATGGCGACATACTTTAGACCAGGGGTGGTAGCCATCCAGTCGGGCGAATGCCCTACCACCCGGCTGTGGTTTGTTTTGTCGCCTCTTACGACAGGCCGCCCGGCCGCAGGAAATTGTATTTTTTCTCCGTTCCTGCACGGATAGATAGATATTGTGAAACATTCGTAATTTTTTTGGAAAGTTTTGTATAATACAGATTTACATTTTCAAAACGTGGTAATGCGTGAACGAGACAGCGATCATCATTATTCAGCGCGTTCCATTAGTAGCTTACAACGCCCGAAATGCTCCGTCTGCCGTTCCACAAGGCGACCGCGGTCGTCATGGTCGCGGCGAAAACGTCACTAATGACGTCATCATTTTCGATCACACACCGCTCACAAAGACTCATGTCAAGAGGTGGCTCGAAGTGGGCGTTGACCACAGAGTATTAATTCTCTCCATCTCTTGACAATGAAAAAGGCGCGATTTTCAAATCAACCAATAACATTTGTCTATTTCGTCGCTTATGAAAACAACGCACTATAATCCGTTTATGATTGTAACGTCCGCAAGCAAGTCGAACGGGAAAAATCCCGGTCGTGAACGTGGTCCTTGTAAATCTCTTCTGGAACGTAGCCATAGTACATACATACATACATAACTTCACGCCAGTTCCCTTGCGGGGTAGGCACGAACAACAGAGTGCCATTTAGGCTTATTCTTACACACCTCACTTGCCTCTTTGACATTCATAACTCTGGTCATGCAAGCTCGTCTGTTCTTAAGGCTCCTGACATCACCTTCTGCTAGTACACGATCAATTTGATCATGGAAGGTGTGTCGTGGCCTTCCACGACTTCTGCATCCATCCACTTTTGCATTGTATATCTGTTTAGTCACTCTTTCAGACCAACTCTCTTTCTTACTTCGGTATTACAAACGCGGTCCGCGAGCGTCACTCCGCAGATTTTGCGCAGTGCTCGCATCTCGACCGCGTTTACTCTACTTTCATGCTCTCTCTTCCATACCCAACTCGCGCTTCCATACGTACTTAATACTACATATATTTGTCCTTTCTTACAAACCCACCTATCACGGAATAATAATTGTTGTTCGTTTACAACGTAGAACGGTTTCTTGGAGATAAATCTACTTTGACAGTTGTATTGTCACTATTTGTAAGTGACATGACACAGTCTGCGCGATAACAGTACAAAACCCTCGCAACGCTCCAACTGTCAAATAGTTTTAGATAAGGATAAAGAAGACGGAAAGCTTATTAGACATCAGACTATGCAACGTCCTATCGTTCTACCAGACACTCGATCTAGTTCAAAGTCATAATGGCTAAATTTATAAAGCATTCGCATCTTGTTAATCGCAACGGACAAGTGGAAAAACTTCAGCTGACAAATGACAAAATGAATCGCAACAAAATTTTACGGACAGGTTTTCAAATTGAACAAGTATATTAACATCACATACTTATCAAAATAAATTACTTCATTTTGAAGACTGCTTCAATACCTTTATATAGCTTTTTGAATTATTCAATTCGGACATCCCATTCGAAAGATATCACGAGTTTAAAAATGTAAGTATTAGAACACGCGGCCGTGACGCTTTTTCGTGAGCGAAAAAGCGTAAGACCCCGTCTATATAGAAATTTCACTTCAAAAACATAAGATAACTTAAGGCGGGAATGTGGATTTGTATAATAATAGCCCATAAACATCCCACTGCTGGGCTCGGGCCTCCCAATATAGGGAGAACGGACAGTAACCCGGCTCGCTTGTTTTTTTTTTTTTTTTTTTTATTGCAGGAGTTCAGCAGACAGGCAGACGGCCCACTAGATGGAAAGCGGTTACCATCGCCTATGGACATTTGCAACAACAAAGGTGCTAAAAATGCGCTGCTGCTCTCTTAAGGGAGACTGGAACCTGGTCACTAATGCCGGAACACAACACAAGGTTGTTATGGCGGCATACTCTAGACCAGGGGTGGTCGCCATCCAGTCGAGCAAATACTCTACCACCTGGCTGTGGGTTGTTTAGTCGCCTCTTACGACAGGCCGCCGGGCCGCAGGAAATTGTATTCTTTCTCCGTTCCTGCACGGATAAAAAGTGTTGAACGCTTGTTCAAGGCGGCTTGGAATGTTTGACAGTTACCTCGATGTGCAGGATTCATCACGACATTTTCACGATGATGTAATTGTAACAATGGATTGGATGTGCAAAACCCATCAATCCGCCTTGGGTAGGTGTCCCGAGTGTCCATTCTGATTACAGAGCAGAGAATTACCCCGGTCCCCCCCTGCCGGTCGGTGGACGGACACCCGACTATAACACTGGAACGTTTAGGGTCCAAACTAGACAAGTGCGCCGCGCCGGCGTGGCGTCGCCGCGTTTCCCCCGGTGCGGTGTTGCTGCCACAGCCATTTGCTCATAGTAAGCATGGTAGTAAGACATTGGTTTTTCAATTTCCATACTATTTTTAAAAAATTATATATAATTTAAGTATTTAAAAATGCCTGAGCTCTTTAAAACCGTTAGTTAGACTGTTAGCATGATATAGAACAGTTGGATGATAATCTGAAAAGAGGTTCGTATCTTTAAATTCTGCCTATTTATTCCCGGTTTGCAGCTCACACTTAGGTGCTTGAATCTTGTTCGTGGCTGTTTTTAGAAGCAAATACATAAAGTAGATATAAATACAGTAATTATAAAATATCTGAAAATGTCACGCCGCCGGCGGCGCGACGCCGCCAGCTGAAATGTTCCAGCGTGCCGCCGCCACAGCTTTCTAATGCAGCGCACATATCTAGTGTAAACAGATTGTATTTATTGTCAGGTGAGATGCTGGTTTAACCTGAGGAATTCCCCCGGAACCTGATGAGGCCGTTGAGCCACCACCTGTCAGGGTCCGTCGAGGCGGATCAGGCCATATACCCGTGACCCGGGGATAAGGCGAAGGCAGGCACACCGAGGGGTTTCAGTGGATATCCCCGACTCGAGTGGCAATAGCAGTTGCTAGCAGTGCTAGTCCTGAAACACATTACCCTTTGTTAAAAAATAATCTTACATCATATATGTTATAATCAAACGTCGAAGCTCTGGCGCTCCTAGGTTTGACTAGTCAAACCTCAGGTCTGACATAAAGTCTTAGTCAAAGTCCAAATAAATGACGTTTTTCTGCCTTTGTCTACCCTAGGAGAGACTAATTTACACAGTCATTTAACATGTAACAAGTGCAGTACGAATCGACGTTTGACCGAGTCTGCCTTAGTCGTTTCTAGGGGATCGACTAGGCAAAGCCTGAACGGATGGGACGCCGTCTCCTCCTTCTGCGAGCACGTTATGTTTGCGAAGGAGGAGGCGGAACGGGAGCGTGAGCGTACGTCCTTGCTCCGCTCCCGCCAAAGGAGGACGCGCCGACGCCGAAGGTCGGATACTGACCTTCGGCCGCCGTAAGCGGGCGGCGCGGGTGGGGCCCCTAGGGGTATAGGGGTTCTCACTCACCCGCACATGCCGTCGAGATGAGAGCGCGAGTGTTCCGTGCGCGCTCATCCCTTTTCCCGTGGGGCGCGTTACAGACCGCCCCACGCCTGGAATAGACCAAGATGTAGCCGGGGGATACGTCCTCCGGCATAGGAAGAGGCCCAGTGAGGGGGGCCCACGCCTGCCAGGGCACTGCGGAGTCGGGCAACCCATCTCCCGTAGCCCTGGCATAAGGCGCAGGACGGAACACCCAGGGGTTTTAGTGGGTATCCCTAACTGGGGAGTGGCAATAGCGTGGCACCGGTTCTGACCGGGCACGCTAGTGTCACCCCCGATCTGGCGAATCCCACACTCACACGGGTCGCGAACATCCCCCCAGGCTTCTGTGCCTGTCGCGGCTTAGTCCTCAAACGGATTTCCCCTGGCCAAAAAAAAAAAAAGGCAAAGCCTGAAAGAGATTGTTTTACGTTCGACGTTTGATTAAAAATAATTTAGTCAAAGGCCGAAATTGGAATTTATTTCGGGTGTTGTCGAGAGGCCTTGGTCAAGCCTAGGATAAACCAATCATTCAAGAGACTGCATATCGACCTTTGACTATAACCTATGCATAAAATTAATTTTGATTAAATAACCGCGTTCGTAATACCGAAGTAAGAAAGAGAGTTGCTCTGAAAGAGAGTGTCGGGGTGAAGGTAAGGAAAGGAATGCTCCGGTGGTTCGGGCATGTGGAAAGAATGACTAAACAGATATACAATGCAAAAGTGGATGGATGCAGAAGTCGTGGAAGGCCACGACACACCTTCCATGATCAAATTGATCGTGTACTAGCGGAGGGTGATGTCAGGAGCCTTAAGAACAGACGAGCGTGCATGACTGGAGCTATGAATGTCAAAGAAGCGAGTGAGATGTGTAAGAATAAGCCTGAATGGCGCTCTGTTGTTCGTGCCTACCCCGCAAGGGAACTGGCGTGAAGTTATGTATGTATGTATGTGTAATTTGGTTAAATTATAAATTATATATCAACATTTGAACAAAATGAGAACAATGTTCATCAAAACAAAATGAGTAATTTCCAAGGTTTTAACTCAGAGCAATAACTTAACTTTGTTATTCAGAGGATTGTAATTCATTCTTTGTTTAATACTTTTTTTATTTATTTCAAATAAGTAGTTTGTTTTTATATCAATACGTACGTCTTCGTCCGCGTGGTGCGGTTTTTTAAGTATACCACGGGAACTCTTTAATTTTTCGGGATTAAAAGTATCCTATATGTTAACCAGGGATATAAGCTACCACCATACAAAATTTCATTTAAATCGGTCCAGTCGTTTTGGAGATTAGCCGGTACAAACAGAGAAATAAAATTTTTTTTAAAAATCTTAATAAGTTCTATTTCACTTCTTACAGCCCCCTGGATCAGTTTTTAGCATTTTTATTCATTGTACAGAAATTCAACCTCTACAATTTTATTATATGTATAGAAGATATAATTCAAGCAATATGATTATTTATAATTGTAGTCTTCTTATGCATAAATATCTTAAAAATAAAATACCGTATTTTTCCATACTTCAAAAAATGGATCAACCCCCAAAAAGGGTATGGTTGAACAAAAACCAAAAACATGAAAGAATCTACGGTATGGGGTGAATGCGTCGTTATCGGCCTCGTTACGATGATGAATAGCCGCCGGTGACAGGCCCTTCTCCCTCGCTTCATACCCCCGGACCTCTTTACAATGCACACCTTCGTAGCCCGTTGCGCACAGATCATCCCCAACAGACACTACATACGGAACAACAGTCGCCCACCGCACATGTGAGCAAATGCACAGATGTGATATCAAACATTTCGTTGCCTTATGTCTATATAACTCATGCTTGTCTATATTACAATATAGACAAGCATGAGTTATATTTTTATTTAAATTATACATACATACATACATAGCTTCACGCCAGTTCCCTTGCGGGGTAGGCACGAACAACAGAGCGCCATTCAGGATTATTCTTACACACCTCACTCGCTTCTTTGACATTCATAGCTCTCGTCATGCACGCTCGTCTGTTCTTAAGGCTCCTCACATCACCTTCTGCTAGTACACGATCAATTTGATCATGGAAGGTGTGTCGTGGCGTATTTAAATTATGAAGTTAACAAAATATGTATACTGTTTATTCTATGTAGGTATTATATTAGAATTTACAAATTAAATAGTTTTTGAATTAAATTCGTTAAAATATTCGGGTCATTTTAATATTACGCCAATAGGAAGGTTTGCATTGAAAATTAGCGTTGTGTCGGATATTACGCCGGCACAGCAATAAGCCGAGTGCAAACCTTGTTTGCTGAAAATGCAGCGTACAAATTCTCAAAATATGTTTTTATTTTTATGACACGTCTTAGTAATGTAAGTACATGGCTATTTCTTCAATTTTTTTTTCTTTTCGTCTTGAAGTGAACATCTTAGAACAATCTTCGCCTAACTTCAAGCGAGATCATATACAAACGGGAATCTAAATAATAATAAATAAAATGTTGTTATTTTTTTTATTGCAGGAGGTCAGCAGACAGGCAGACGGCCCACTTGATGGAAAGCGGTTACCATCGCCTATGGACATTTGCAACACCAAAGGTGCTACAAATGCGCTGCTGCTCTCTTAAGGGAAACTGTAACCTGGTCACTAATGCCGGAACACAACTTGAGGTTGTTATGGCGACATACTTTAGACCAGGGGTGGTAGCCATCCAGTCGGGCAAATGCCCTACCACCTGGCTGTGGGTTGTTAAGTCGCCTCTTACGACAGACCGCCCGGCCGCAGGAAATTGTATTCTTTCTCCGTTCCTGCACGGATAACTTCTGGCTGTCGCATGTCGCTTCAGATGGTAACCAGATCCATTTAGAACTCACAGTTACGAGTAAAAACGCATTTCTTTGCTGGAGTACAGCAGACCAGCCGACGATCTACCTGATTGAAAGTGACTACCGTCAATTGTCAATGTGCTTCTGGCATCGAAGAGGCGACTGGGGCCTAGACACTGATATCGGAACACAACTCAAAGTTTTTATGGTGATATTAGACCAGTGACCGTGGCCATTTAGACGAGCAAATGTGATAACCACTTGACTGTGGGTTGTTTTGCGGCCCGTTACGATAGGCCGCTCGGCTGCAGTGATTAGTATTCTTTCTCCGTTTATGCACGGATAAAATTATTTGCGTATTAAAAAGATTATAAAATTATGTGTACATTTTCAACGACATTGGGGGGTGATCTGTGCTCCTGGCAGCACACGACTGGCGACGCGATAAATATTTCTAAACTCATCAAATGTATTCCGAATGAATGGAAAAATGGTATTTAAGTTGTAGGCAATATGAAGGAGAGGTGATTAGATAAGGCAGCAACCATGTCTCATAATCCATTTATTAAATACTAGCTGTGCCTGCGACTTTTTTTTACAATAAAACATTTTTTCTTACACTATTTTTAATTCAAATTTATTAAAATGTATTTTCTATTTTTTAGTTGTATTTTCTATAAAAGCGTATTTATTTTTTCATTTTTTTAGTGATTATTTAGTGATTTAATTCCCTTCTCCGTGGAAACTTTGAAAAAAGAATTAAATACACTCTTATGATAAAATGGAACGTTGTGTAAAAATAAGCTTTTTTAAAAAGGTTTCCAAATACAAGCTTTTGAGATCCTGCATATCATGTAGCAGCAGAGTGCTAGCCAAGACGAGTAAAACGAGCCCAAACACGACGGGTCTATCTTGTTTAGTACAGAAGTTCCTATGGCCACCTTCCGACTCCATCATCAGATCAGCTCCATGGTACCATATTATTACATTGTCACGCGATATACACATACGTGCAAAATTTCAGCTCAATCGGAAATCGGGAAGTCGATCAAATTTAACTTGAAAGATTCTGTTACATACTAACATACATACATACTAACATACGTATGAAGCTAATAAAAAGCGTATAAAAAGTAGCCTAAGTTACTCCTTGTAACATTAGTTAGTTGAAATTCCCGTCAAAATAGGTCCAACCGTTTCAGAAATTAGCCGGAACATCCAGACACACAGGCAGACAAAAAATTTAAAAATTGCATTTTTGGAACCTCTTGGTCCGAATAATCCCCTTGATTATTTTACCTTCTATTTTAATGATCGCGATAAAATGCAGCGGATGAAAGAAGTCATCGTTGATTACAACCCGCAAGAGTTAACTTGAGACTTCGCTAGGATGACGTAAGCGCGAGGTACTGACGCGTTGAAGGCAAGAGCGGTAAGAAGGCGGGGAAGGGAGGGGAACGAGCATTCCGCACAGATCTCAAGTTAACTCTTTATATAATGTTATACTATCCGCAAATAATATTTGCCTTCACGAAAGTTATTTGCGTGTATTAAAATTAATAAAAAAATTAAATTTGTTAGTTTTATTTAGCTTACTGTAAACTTGTTCACTTCATTTCTATTTCAATTGTTGCATGTACACTTGTATGTCATGTCTTTTTCTCATTTATTATCCGCAAGAGTTAACTTGAGGCCTGAGCGGAATGCGCGCTCCCGTCCCGACCCCTGCATTCTTACCGCTTTAGCCATCGACACGTCAGTACCTCGCGCTTACGTTATCCGAGCGAAGTCTCAAGTTAACTCTTGCGGGTTGTACCTGTGTCCGTGTATATCACTAATGGCCTTAGCGGAAGATGAACGCTGGTCATTTCAACCGGCAGGTTTGCTGAGCTAAGACCAATTTAGGATTACATTTATTTATTGTTTTTATTTAAATAGTTTAAGTATTTGTTGTGCTGTTAAATAAATATTTTATTTCTTTCTAAAATATAATACATACTGAAATGAATAGTAAATAATTAATTATAAATAGTAACTGTTAAGATCTTGTTTGTTTGCACATCATTAAATCTATTGTAAAATATACTTAACGATATATTTACTTTTAAGAACAACACCTGTATTCGACTATATTTATACAAGAATATACTTAACTTATGCGAGAATGCAATACTTATGCATATATATGATACATGATAACTTATGCGAGCTATGTTGGGTGTTTCTCTTATGGATAAAATTAGAAATGAGGATATCCATAAGAGAACTAAGGTAACCGATATACCTGTGCAAGGTCGCCGGTTAGCGCTGGATGAGGATATCAGAGGACAGGGATGAGTGGCGCCGTCTTGGGGAGGCCTACGTCCAGCAGTGGACTACGAATAGCTGATGACGACGATGCAAGAATATACTTATACCTGGCATTACCAGGCAATGCTTTGAATATAAAAATGCGGTTATTTTGATAGCTGACAGTGGTGAGTCTAGTTTTCATTCAAATTCATACGGCCTAGGTCATGGAAAATGGTTACCGTCGCCTATAGGCATTTGCAACGCTAGGGGCGAAGGCAACACGTTGCCAACCTTTAGGATCGGATAGGGGGATGAGGTAGATGGATCAGCTGGGAAGAATGGGTGGGGTAAGCCATTAGAGTGCCTAAAGAAGTAGTTTTGCAGATTCATATAATAAACGTATCGGCATATATTGGAATGTTCTGCTATGTCTTGCAACTCCAGTATATGTAGACGTGATTATCTAGTATATAAGTCGTGCTGGCGTAATGGCTGTGCACGCGTCCCAAACTCAAACGGCGCGGGTTCGAACGGATGCACCACTTTTGCAGTTTTCTGACCTAATTTGCATATTGTTACGATCACCACGTGCTAACAACGCTGAAGGAAAACATCGTGATACAACCTGCACATCGAGATAACCGATGTTGGGCTTGGCGGGTATACTGTCCGTACCCAGTACTGGGAGTCCCGAGCTCAGCAATAGGACTTTTATGGCCTGGTATTATTATTAATATATACTAGTGGTCGCCCGTGGTCGAAATTCGACCATAATTAATTTAAATTATAAGTTTGAACATTATTAAGGTTCCTCTTGTCAAAGACTATACTATTTCGTCAAGGCTATATTCTTAATTTGACTTTAACAATGAACAAAAGAGTATATATGCGTGTGTGTGTCAAATACATTAGCATTCTGCACTCTTTCTCTATATAAGCTATAAGTGTGCGAAATTTCATACTCCTCCGTCCGCGCAATTTTGGTAAAAAGGGGTACAAAGTGTTTGCTTCACGTATTAATATAATGATTATATATATCTAGACACGTGCCAATATCACTGAGCGATTCTCCAAAGTCGACTGCTTTAGGTCCTCAAAATTCCTAATAGTTTCATGCTGATATTCTGTGCGTGCGTGGTATCATACCAATCTAGCCGGCTTTAAGACCTATTCGAGATAATGATTCTAGCTTGTCTCACTTTTTATTTATTTTCGTTCGTTGCAGCTCTGTTTTCATTCTTTCTTTCTATTGGGGGTGAAAATGTGGAGAGACAGACACCCCCGTGTACAAAGTGGGCGGTCAGAGCTAGTTAGGAAAAGTTATAACACAATTTAATTTCGACAAAGAAAACCTCAAAGGCACCCCCTGTTGTGGATTTGAAGCAACAATCGTGGAAATAAACAACGAAATAAGTTTTATGATTTATTTCTGGTAAAGGAAATTGAAAAATGATTTAGTAGAAAGTTGATACATTTTATGTTGGTTTATGCCCACGTCCACAGGAGCGAGCAGGCAGGTGACGAGGGAAATGAGCAGCACGAGTATGGAAACCAAACTATTTTATCTATAATATTGTTACGAGTCGCGAGACGAGAATTAAAATGCCGTTAGAATTACTATAGAGTTTATTAGAACTATACAAACACGTATAACACAGGTAGAAATATAACCGAACACAACAAGTCCAAACAAAATAAAAATGGCGATACGCATGAGAGACAAGACGGTGGTCCAACACCTAACGGAGGGCCAGCAATCCCCCTCCTAAACCATCCATCATCATCAACACCAACTGAAAATTTTTCACGTCACAGCAATTAAACAATAAATTATGACACCACACAAAGTCACAAACACATAACTAACAATCAAACTTATACACATACTCAAACCAACGCGCACTACCACTGCATTGCATTACACGCACACTCACAAACAAACCAAGACACACAAAGAGCCTAAAAATTAATAACCCAGGCACAGAAAAGAAAAAAACAACACACATGGCACTAGATAGGACTATATTTAAGTATAGATATAAGGCCCGCACTGCACATGCACTTCCTCACAACACCAGCATGTAACAGATACACTCTACATTAGTATAAGTTTAGTATTAGAAATAGGATAAATCAATATAATAAGTTAATCTTAAGGTACACCATAACATATGAATCACTAAATTAATGTCACACACTAACAAAAATAAACAATAAGCGTGTATGGACTATAAAATTTTTCATAGAAATTAAGTAGTAAAAAAAGGTACGGAACTCGAGTCCGTAGATATGTTTAAAAGTAATAAAAAAAAACCCAGTGCAAACGCAATTCAGAAGGTCGTAATTCAATAAAACACGCAAAGTCCGCCACTAATTAGATTCCCGATTGTAGTAAACACGTCTCGCTTCGCTGGTGGTTCTCGCTCGACTAACTCCTCCCTCAATCGGGCCATTGCTTTATACTGCACAAATGCAATATGTCCGCCCGGCAGCGTGTGGGCTGAATTTCCTAGAATCAGCTAGTACTTTAAATCCGTAACACCTGGCTAATGATTACAATACAACAACAGGCCGTATGCCAATAAGTAAACAAAAGAAGACGACCATAAAAGAACTTCAATGTTAGTTCAAATACCGACGGGTAATAAATTTGCTTTGTTTCAGATATGCAGGTGGATTTTGTGTTTGTCGGGACCTGAGTTGTAATACTATTATTAAGTTCTAAACAGAGCTATTCAAAAACACAACTGGAATAGACTATAAGTATATAAACAATGGAGAAAACGATGTATTTGTTTAGATTTCCTGTCTGTTCGTCTGTTTGTTCGGGATTCACGTAAAAACTATTGGGCCGATTTCGACGCGACTTTCGCTGATTGACAGCAACTTCTTACGACTTAAAATCTGCGCTACTTTCTATCCCGGAAATGCCGCGGGAATTTTTCCAGGAATTATTTAAAATGGCCTGGTATGTGGGGCGCTATAGCCCTCTGATTATAATCTGGTTCAATTTATTATGGACTGTATGAGAGAGATATGACCGAAATCCTTGCACTAGAAAAGTAGAAGCTCCACCAACCTTGAGATCCGCCCTCTCCTGGCTCGGTTCAGGTTGCATGCACACAGGAACAGCACACGGCACTAAATTCCACTTTGGAGCTAACACTTGAAGTACAAAGTTTTACGGATAGCAAATGTTCTTGGCACGGCCAGTAATTAAGAAGTTAAACTATCAGATCACAACAAGGGGATCAGATTTAGAAAAGTAACAGCGCACGGCGCGGTGTAGTTCTCGTCAAAACGTTGATCGAAGATTGCGAGTCCAAAATGGCTGCCCCTACCCTGCTGTGCATTGGCCGTCATCTAATTCCGTGGTGATTTTTGCACTGATGGATAGCAAATTTTATGTAATAAAATATGTCTATTACTAATTCAATAATAACCTATTCGCTATTTAATTCGTTAAAGTTATGTCGTCACAGCTTGTTATGCTCGTACAAAATCTAGGGGCGTTTTGTAACATGATAAAAAGTATCTCAATTCGCTGTCAACTACCCTATTTTCTATGTTTTTGTCTACCCATTTAAAGGTTGTCTGAAAGAAATATTACATCTATAAATATACCTTTGTATTATTTTCCAAACAGAATATTTATTAAGGACTCCATCCGACATTGTTATCCGTGCAGGAACGGAGAAAGAATACAATTTCCTGCGGCCGGGCGGCCTGTCGTAAGAGGCGACTTAATAATCCACAGCCAGATGGTAGGGCATTTGCCCGACTGGATGGCTACCACCCCTGGTCAAGAGCATGCCGCCATAACAACCTAGAGTTGTGTTCCGGCATTAGTGATCAGGTTTCAGTTTCCCTTAAGAGAGCAGCAGCGCATTTGTAACACCTTTGGTGTTGCAAATGTCCATAGGCGATGGTAACTGCTTTCCATCAAGTGGGCCGTCTGCCTGTCTGCTGATCTCCTGCAATAAAAAAAAACCTGTATTGGATATAGATTACAACAGGTACTCAAATTGGGATACTCCAGAGACCTGAAAATACCTTTTTTTTATTGCATGAGTTCAGCAGACAGGCAGACAGCCCACTTCATGGAAAGCAGTTACCATCGCCTATAGACATTTGCAACACCAAAGGTGCTGCAAATATGCCGCTGCTTTCTTAAAGAAGACTGGAACCTGGCCCCTAATGCCGGAGCACAACTCAAGGTTGTTATGGCGACATACTCTAGACCAGGGGTGGTCGCCATCCAGTCGGGCAAACACCCTGCCATCCGGCTGTGGGTTGTTTTGTCACCTCTTACGACAGGCCGCCCCACCGCAGGAAATTGTGTTCTTTCTTCATTCCTGCACGGATAAACCTAAACCAAGGACCAAAAGCAAGTAAAGAGAAAAAAAAGTAATAAACATTATAAGATCAGAGAATATCCGAATTCGGTTCACGTTTCCTTTCTTCGGAACCTGACTGACCTTTAAAGTTCATTAATTACGTCAACATGGCTGGGTATTAACTCTGCTGTGGGATTTTACATTAATTTCGGTTGTTCGTTTCATACGTGACCTTAGAACTCGCTTCCTATGATAACGTTTATTTTAACAACGATTGTTCTTCTGAGTAATCAAATTAAAATAATTTTATAAGGAAACAACGATATTAATGAAACTTCCTGCAAGTTAAAAAGGTCTATTGATTCTCGACGCAAAACAGATTAACTATGGCATTCTTGGAACTACATACACATATAACTTCACGCCAGTTCCCTTGCGGGGTAGGCACGAACAACAGAGCGCCATTCAGGCTTTATTCTTACACACCTCACTTGCTTCTTTGACATTCATAACTCTTGTCATGCAAGCTCGTCTGTTCTTAAAGCTCCTGACATCACCTTCTGCTAGTACACGATCAATTTGATCATGGAAGGTGTGTCGTGGCCTTCCACGACATCTTGGAACTACTTACGACAAAAAAACAATTACGTCATAATTTTTAAATACAATCACGCTCTTTTCCTGTTTTTGTACTTACTGGATTTTTTTATAATAACTAGTGCGTTTCACCACGACCACATCCAGTGATGATGATGCGGTCAAGGTGGAGCACGCTTACCTAGATAGAGAGAGAGAGATGACACTATTGCACACCAAAATGAGAATGAGATAATGCAACATACCTCTGTTCTTATCAAATTTTTTGTCCATCCAAAGGTTGTCGGGAAGAAATCGCTAATAGCGATAAGACCGCCTATTGTATTGTAAAATGTTATTTCTGTTAACTGTATCTTTAAAATACGCTAAAGCATATTCATTCATACATTTAAAATATACAATTACAAAAGCAGACCATATTTACAATATTTTCTAGGCAATACAATAGGCGGCCTTATCGCTTAAAGCGATCTCTTCCAGACAACTGAAATCAAAGAAATTGGAATCAAGCGATGTAGGTGGTGCAGGAAAAAGGCAATTGATATATAAATACTCAAAATAATTTACGAAACAGATATACAAACACATACATATATACATAGTGATATATATACAATAATACATTTAAAAAAACCGACTTCAATAACTAAAAAGTATAAAATAACTTAATATTTTTAATTATAATATCTTATTTTTAATTTATATATATAAAACATCTTAAAGTCGGTGCTATGGTGCAATTTTTATAAAATATAGTAATTTTTATATTTTACTTCGCACCGACTTCAAGATGTTTTAGATAATATATATTAAAAATAAGATATTATAATTAGAAATAGCTTTAGAAATAAGTTATTTTATACTTTTTAGTGTCTAGCTATGGGTAGGCCTGCGAAACTTGCCGCGCGCCTTAAAAAATATAGGTCCTAAGGACGGAACGGAACCGAAAAAAATTTCACAATTTTTTTTTCGTAAAATGAAAACTACTGAGCCAAACTAAATGAAATTTTTAGAAGACCAAATGGCAACTATTCCGCATCGAACTAAAGAAGAATCACGTTAATCGGATCATAAATCTCAGAGTAATCGGTGTACTTATATAAAATAAAATACCAATCAAGTTCAGAACCTCCTCCTTTGGGAAATCGTTTAAAAATATATAAGTTATTATAATAAATGTATTAGCAATGATTATATTGTAATAATCAGACAGCTATTTATGAACAAATAGTATTTTCTATATCTTGGTAAGGATTTGGCCTCTCTGACAGCAAGAGGCAGCAGATTCCAAAGTTTGACAGCCTGCACTGTAAAAGAATTATCATAAGAGGACGACGCGTGTGCTGGCGTCATAAATTTTCGATACGTATCCTGGCGCAAAATGTGGGCAGAGGATAGGCGGAGGAATTTAAAACGTTCCTTAAGGTACTGGGGACTATTAGGAGTAAATAATATATTATACAGGAGAGTGATCCGTCTTATCCGTGCAGGAACGGAGAAAGAATACAATTCCCTGCGGCCGGGCGGCCTGTCGTAACAGGCGACTAAACAACCCACAGCCAGGTGGTAGGGCATTTGCCCGACTGGATGGCTACCACCCCTGGTCTAAAGTATATCGCCATAACAACCTTGAGTTGTGTTCCGGCATTAGTGACCAGGTTCCAGTCTCCCTTAAGAGAGCAGCAGCGCATTTGTAGCAACTTTGGTGTTGCAAATGTCTATAGGCGATGGTAACCGCTTTCCATTAAGTGGGCCGTCTGCCTGTCTGCTGATCTCCTGCAATAAAAAATTTAAAAAACCATGATTTTCATTATCATAATTTAGCAATAAACAATTAACATCGTAAAACATCTATCAATAACATCATGTAGGAAAACCCCCTACAATCGCTTTTTAGCGATAAGACCACCCGTTGCTTGTTGTTCTACTTACGTTTGTCTATGGGTATACAAAAAAGACTTACCTACCTAGGTAAGTATCTAAATGAACAATCTAAAGCAGCATTTCAAATCAAATCAAATCAAATAATTTATATGCATTAAAACATGATAGTTATACAAATAGGTGTATTTATATAATTAGGCCTTCTTTTTTAATTTAGTTCTAGTATTTAATTTTAGGTTTCTTTTTTATAGTGTTGTATAATTTTTAAAATAATTTTAGAATATATTATATTGTAATAAGTTTAGTGTAATACAAATTACCCATCTATACTAATATTATAAAGCTGAAGTTTGTTTGTTTGTTTAAACGCGCTAATCTCAGGAACCGCTGGTCCGATTTGAAAAATTCTTTCAGTGTTGACTAGTACATTTATCGAGGAAGGCTATAGGCTATATTATATTTTCAAAAAAATTAAGGATCTTTACTAAAAGTCCAATAATGTTACCCAAGGTGTTAAAAAATGACCCGAAAAAATCCTTACACGGCGTGCGCTGCGAAAACTATTGATTATAGAACAAAACAATGTACTACCACTTTGCAGAACATATAATTGTCTACAAAAAATATCGCATAACCACATGTCTAACTATTGTAGTTATCTCACAATAAGTGTTTTCTTTTATTTTTTTAAATAATTAAAATGCCGTCGCTTCAAAAACTCTTTATTTTGTACCTTGGTATTAATCCTTATCAAAATAAATTACTCCATATTCAAGACGAATTCAATACTTTTCTAGAACTTTTTGAATTATTCAATTCGGACGTTTCATTCAAAAGATATCGCGATATTTAAAATGTAAGTATTAGTGTTGTAGCCATATATACTAATATTGTTTGATTGAACGCGCTAATCTCAGGAACTACTGGTCTGATTTGAAAAATTCTTTCAGTGTTGGATAACCCATTTATCGAGCAAGGCTATAGGCAATATATCATCACGCTAAGACCAATAGGAGCGGAGCACCAATGAAGACTGTTTCAAAATCGGAGGGTCTTGAAAGCAAATTCCACGCGGACGACGTCGCGGGCACAGCTAGTTTTTAATATAATTACTTAAAATATACATAGAGAATACATATTAATCAAACTTTGTTATTAAACTAATAAGTGTTATTATTGTATAATGATCACGTATTTTTTGCCGCTTAGGCGAACAATATTTTGAAACTTATATAGGTACAGACTTATTTCAATATTTATTTAGTGTTAATTATTATTACTAATGTTTCAATCTTATAATTGTATATAATCTTAAATTTAACAAAATACTAAACAATACACAATTTAAATTTAGATATGTTTCTAATGATATTAATATGTTACAAATATTATAAATAATTTAAACACTTAAGATTCTATCTTATCACCTATATTTGCAACTTATTATTACACAACAATTAGTGGATGGATGCAGAAGTCGTGGAAGGCCACGACACACCTTCCATGATCAAATTGATCGTGTACTAGCAGAAGGTGATGTCAGGAGCCTTAAGAACAGACGAGCGTGCATGACAAGAGGTATGAATGTCAAAGAAGCAAGTGAGGTGTGTAAGAATAAACCTGAATGGCGCTCTGTTGTTTGTGCCTACCCCGCAAGGGAACTGGCGTGTATGTATGTATGTAACAATTACACTGTAGCGTTTTTTTTAGTTGCGATTTTTGTTATTTTGGAATTTTATTATATATTTTTGGGGTCATGCATACTATACCTACTTTTGTACAGTAACGTTGTCCTTTGCCCTGCAAACAAAGTCTTTCTTGCCAAAATATTGTTACGACCTACACGCCGACAAAAGTTGATTCACACCTGCATACCGTATTACCACATTTTATTACCTTTCGGCATGTGGACTTCTTGTGTTTCAAATTTGTGATTAGAAAACAGACCATTGTGTATTGTAATCTTTTATGACAGTAGCTAGTTGTGTCGGACTGATTCTAAGAAATGCGGTCACGCGGTCGGGCAGACATATTGCATCTGTGCAGTATAAAGCAATGCCCCAATGGACAGATCGGCAGTCTAGCGATAACCACGAGCGAAGCAAGACGTGTGTACTACATTCGGAAATCTATTTAGTGACGGACTTTGCGCGTTTTATGGAATTACGATTTGTACCTGTGTTATACGTGTTTGTATAGTTCTAATAAACTCTATAATAATTCCAACGGGATTTTAATTCGAGTCCTGCGACTCGTAACAATATTATTTATAAAGTCTTACAAGAATAACAGTTTGTACAATAATGAACTTGGAAATAAAGAATATGTTTTGTTGTCTTAAGAATAACATTTAATGGTTATGATAAGGTATTAATTATAACAGATATTAAAATCGGGGAATAATTATTATCTCTGTCAACAAAAGCGTTTCTGAGTGATGCAAATTGGGAATTCACAGACAAAGTTATGTTAAGGCTTTAGAGCCGATGTTTCATTCATCGGATAAAAGTTATCAATCGAATAAATTATTATCTGTAATCATTTATACCTTCAAAAATGTGCGAACTCCATTTAAGTATCTCCTGCATAATTAAGATAACATTAGGACTTTCCTGATATATCATGTGAGTGCAGGTTAGGCCAATAATGTCATTAGGTAACCCTTTTAATCATGTTTTTATTTCAACGTGGCTGTTTAGTAAAACTTTTGTCATACATAAATAGCGTGCTATATTAGTGCTCCGAAGTTATCTGTGAAATGAAGAGCGGCGCTGTGTTCACTCTGGTGTTACCAATCTGGAATAATCTTCAAAGAAATTTGAATATATCACAATAATCTGAGATAATCACTTATTACAATGCTCAGGCTATATTTATAGCGTTAAAAATAACGGCCGTTAGCGAATAACAAAATTTTTGGTACTGGCAGCCCTAATTCTCACGAAATTTCAAGATGGCGGCTGTAGTTCTATTTATTTTATTTAGGTTTATGGCTTGGCAGCTAGGCCTTTAAGCCATATTTTAGTTTACAATATAGTTTCTTCATTTTCTTAAGCCTATGTGTAGCACAGCTGAACTGTAGGTAATCAGCTAGTGCCATTCAACGGAGTTCTTGTGACAACTCAAAAGGCCACATTTGACTATACAGTTCACATTTCTCACAAAACACATAACTACTACTCAAAAACTATCAATATCCTACAACTGTTATTCATTTTAGAATAATTTTACACATTTTTAGAAAATAAAACTGCACAGCACAACGTCTCTTTTCAGTTCCCGCCAAAAACTCCGTCTGCAGTTCTATTTTTCACCGTTTCACAGATAACTTCAGATAAGTTAGGCGCGTTATACAACGTTTCGAACTTGAGACGCACGTAGGTCCAGTCGACTCGCTCTGCGACTTGGTCAAGGCCATGCTGCAGAGCAGCGACAATTGGGGGGCTGCGGTTACTTTTTGCGAGACAGTAATGTCACTCAAGGAGGCCGCAGAACGAGACAGGTAGAGAAGTCCTGCAGCGCGTGCCAATGCGTCTTCTCGAGGTCGCCTTCAGCTGGCACCCGGAGAGGCAGGTACGCGCATTACTTCCCTCCCTGAGTTAGGTTCCGTTTACCGCGGGGGGCCTTTAGCTTGCTAGGAGAGCAAAGGACCTTCTACCCCCGCACAACGAAGTGGGGTGTGTTCTCCCAGGGCACACTCCAGGCACTTTATTGCGTTGGATCGGCTGGGCGTAACTATGTTCTAAATCTCAGCCTTTCCAACACATTCAAAGTGCAGGGTCGTCAGCGAGGAGGGGGTTTTTAGTGGGTATTGGGGTTGCTCGCCCGTGCAGCAACGCTCGGAGTCTTCCACACTATTCTGTGACGTCGATCGCGGACGGAGCACTGCCAAGAACATACTATTGCTGCAGTGTTATCGCCCCCGACCGACGCGTGTCGTTCCCCTAGCAACGACCCAGTTTATGCGTAAATCGGTTAAGCATTTTCCCTCGCCTCATAACAAAAAAAAAGGCGCGTTATACAACAGTCGTGTATGAGTTTTCAATGTGACAGGGTCACCAGAATGTCCTAACCTTATAACATTAGCACCAGTCCGTGCGTGGAGGTCAAATAGAAATCACTTTCAAGCAATCACGCTACAATGTGCTTCGTTATCGATCTATATTACAGGCCAATACTATTGTCGTGTCAAAAGAAATATATTCAGTAGTTAGTTAATGTCAGTTAATTGGCAATTCGAGCGCATAGTCACGGTTCTCCGTGGGGACAACCTCTGCCAACGTCCAATTGCTGTCAATGCACGCAATATCCAACCTTATCACGTAAGACATAACCTATCACTTAGTGGAATTGATATTGGCAGATTGGCAAAGATAACGTTGCTGTTTAGCCAAGCGATAATAGACTTTATTACCGAGTAGTAGAGCGTAGGTAGACGGGATAGCAACAGAGGGCTCTACTAATGGATCGGGCAACAAATGACGCGCGTCGTCACGAGCGGGTGACGTCCGCCTTTGAGCCGCTCGACGTGCCGTCGTGATGCTGCAGCCTTTCTTGATGGGAGACTTGTACGCGTGACAATGTGAAATTTTGTAACCCATTCGAATACTGAATGTATCGAGAGGCATGCAAAGCGTCCGTCCCGCCTCGCAGCTGCCAATACGCTCAGGAATCCATCGATGTGAAATCGATTCCAATACCGTAATTTAGACAGTTTGATCGAGTCTTTTTTAACCGACGTCAAAAAAGGGAGGAGGTTCTCAATTCATCGGAATCTTTTTTTTTATATATGTTCACCGATTACTCCGAGATTTATGGTCCGATTTAAGTGGTTCTTTTTTTTCGACGCGGAATAACTGCCATTTGGTCCTCCTAAAAATGTGACATAGTTTGGCCCAGTAGTTCTCATTTTATGAACATTTTTTTGTTCCCGTTTCTTGGGACCTATATTTTTTAAGGAGCGCGGCACCTTTCGTAGGTCTCCCATAAATAGCTAGACACTAAAAAGTAACAAATAAAATGAAAAAACTTCGTTGAAAAAAAACCGACTTCAAAAACTAAAACGTATAAAATAACTTATTTTTAAAGCTATTATTATTAATATATATTATCTAAAACTGCGGAGTGACGCTCGCGGACCGCGTTCGTAATACCGAAGTAAGAAAGAGAGTTGGTCTGAAAGAGAGTGTCGGGGTGAAGGTAAGGAAAGGAATGCTCCGGTGGTTCGGGCATGTGGAAAGAATGACTAAGCAGATATATAATGCAAAAGTGGATGGCTGCAGAAGTCGTGGAAGGCCACGACACTCCTTCCATGATCAAATTGATCGTGTACTAGCGGAGGGTGATGTCAGGAGCCTTGAGAACAGACGAGTGTGCATGACAAGAGTTATGAATGTCAAAGAAGCAAGTGAGGTGTGTAAGAATGGGCCTAAATGGCGCTCTGTTGCTCGTGCCTACCCCGCAAGGGAACTGGTGTCAAGTTATGTATGTATATATGTATGTATCTAAAACATCTTGCAGTCGGTGCAAAGTAAAACATAAAAATTACTATATTTCGAAAATTACTAACCACCGACTTTAAGATGTTTTAGATAATATATATTAATAATAGTAGCTTTAGAAATAAGTTATTTTTTACTTTTTAGGTTTTTAGTTTTTGAAGTCGGTTTTTTTATTTTTTAGGATACAAAAATTTACATTTTAGTTAAGTATAAACTTATCCCCTTTATTCATAAAAGATAATTAAATATTTTATTATTTCTACCCACTAACCATTCCATTTTCTGGAATAAAAAGTATTATAGATCCATTCTCGGTATTGAGACTACATAAACATGTACCAAATGTGATGACAATCAGTAAAGTGGTTTTTTCGTGAAAGCATAGCAGAGTTAATTTCGCATTTACAATATTAGTATGGATGTATTTATGCACAAAACCAGTTCGGAATACGCTAATGTTCTTGTGACCGCAAACATAAATTTCGAAAACAGTTTTCAGCATAATTTCAACGTCAACCACATAACGTAGCAAACCCTGAATTTGGCACGGTTGAATACGTATTTAAAACCGCAACAATCGCACAAATATGTTAAAAATCTAAACATAGGGTTTGAATGATGTATTGCGGTTCGCATGACGTCCACCGGCGGGTAATTAGTCCAAATTGCGGCGGCATTTGCCGCTGCTGCCGCCGTCATGCTGCCCGAATGCACGCGCTTCCTGTCCTGACTTTCTTTCATTTGCCGCCTCAGCTCTAAGGGAGTCACCACACTAGTCGGCATGGATTCGGGAAATAAAAGCCTTTTATGTTACAATAATGTTAATAGAAATAAAACTACGTTTTAACGGTTTTAAGCGCGGTAATTTTATTTGATTTTGGTTTTTCCGACGTTAGATTAGGCTCCCATAGATTAAATAATAACCATAAACAAAATTAAAATTAAATAATTAAAATTAATAAGTTGGCGGTAGGCTAAATAAAACTTTAACAATACTCGTTGACACTTGACATCTTTGTCTTCCGTGATCACGGCCACTGAAAAGTGGCCGAAACGTCGGACAAACCAAAATCAAATAAAATTACCGCGCTTAAAACCGTTAAAACGTAGTTTTATTATGTATACAAGTCGCGAAAACTTAAGAAAATATTAAATGTTAATAGAATTTTATTTATGTGTATAATACAATGCATGTCCATACAATTTGTTACTTCTAATATATAAAATTCTCGTGTCGCGGTGTTTGTTACCAAACTCTTCCGAAACGGCTGAACCGATTTGTATAAAATTTTGTGTGCATTTCGGGTAGATCTGAGAATCGGCTAACATCTATTTCATTTAGGGGTATGAACCCTAAATAATAACGGTGACTCAAAACTATTCTTTTTTTGTTTTACAAAATTTATTTTTATTTTATTAGCATTGAAAAATACATACAACTCTAAATTTTCATCCTTCTACCACCGACCCCCTATTTTTTAATAGCGATATAAGTACTTTAATAGTTTTCTAACTATGTTTGTTCAAGTTGATTCGAGTTTAGATTAACATTTGGTCCCGATAGATGACGCTGTAATCTGGTTCTAGATTTTTATTTATTAAAGGCAGGACAACGCCTGCCGGGTACAGCTAGTAATACTACATTAGTCTTTAACGTCATGGCATTGAATAATACTTACAATATAAGTTTTTTTATACGTTTTTTAAATAGTCAGACGGTATTTCGTCTATCCGGGTAAAGGCCATCTCCACTCTCCAGTTGCGGCCAGTACTGCCTGGCCGCGGCCGCTGTAAGCCAAGGATCCACGATGGCGAATCAGCGTGTACAAGCAAAAAAGTGATATTGTTCTCACTGGCTCGAAACGGCGTAACTAGCGAGTAGGAGCGATACTACTGACGCCTTTATGTCGTAGACGTATAGCACATTTTAGCTTGTATTTGCCGAATCTGTGCCGATAAGTGTGGGGACTCCCTAACGGCTCAGGAACCCAGGAAGTACATTTGAAACAAGATGTGGATTGTGAACTTGATTTGAATTTTGTTCTTTTATTCATTCATATTCTGATTATATACAGGTCAGTGAATGTCTGAAATGGGCCTCTATGGCTAAATCCAAAACAAGAAGTATAGAGAAGAGTACGCAAGTGATTATCGGGATCGATACTGATTATATTTTTTGAAAAATTAATTATGTTGGCAACACCAGTATAAAATGTTTTTAATTTTTAAACTTGCAACACTGTCGTTGCTTTTTGTTTCTCTTCCATTTGGTTGTTAGCCGAGTGCACACGTATTTTCATTCGATGATTAATTATAAATACACATAGTACATATAAGTACAAAAATAATAAAAATATGTATGTATGAATGAATAGTTATTTGTAGAAATACAGGTAATAGTTGTACAAAAGATGGTAAACAAAGTGGATTGGCCTCACTTTACTTGACCTAAACATGGCCATACAAATATTTGGGTACATGTCAATTAAAAAAAAATTATAACCATTTTCAATATATAACCACAGTTTGATTAATTATATATTTTATATATATACACTATCTATAACTCAAGAACGGCTGTACCGCGATTTGGCTGAAAATTCTATCCGTGCAGGAACGGAGAAAGAATACAATTTCCCGCGGCCGGGCGGCCTGTCGTAAGAGGCGACTTAACAACCCACAGCCAGGTGGTAGGGCATTTGCCCGACTGGACGGCTACTACCCCTGGTCTGAAGTATGTCGCCATAACAACATTGAGTTGTGTTCCGGCATTAGTGACCAGGTTCCAGTCTCCTTTAAGAGAGCAGCAGCGCATTTGTAGCAACTTTGCTGTTGCAAATGTCCATAGGCGATGGTAACCGCTTTCCAACAAGTGGGCCGTCTGCCTGTCTGCTGATCTCCTGCAATAAAATAAAATAAAATAATTGGTGGGGAGGTAGCTTAGAACCAGGAGACGGACATAGGATACTTTTTATCCCGTTGGAACCGGTAGGTGGCGCTGAGATCGGGTTCTAGAATCCTCCTAATCACTTGGAGCGATTTTGATGATTTTGGTTTTGTGTGTTTGAGTGGATTCACGGATGGTTTAAATCCACAATTGGAACCGGTAGGTGGCGCTGGGATCGGATCTTAGATTTTGAATTTTCAGAGCAGGATAACGTCTGCCGGGGCCGCTAGTACATAAATAAAAGAATGTCAACAATATAGAATAAATCGGCAAATATATAAGTATAATAATATACCTAAGAAAATCCCTAATGTCATAAAAACACCTTTCCATCAGCCATGAATGTAATTTTAATTTAATTTTTCTTTGTGGCAATTCTCTTATTGTTTTTTTTTTGGATTTTATGGCTTGGCAGCTAGGCCTTTGAGCCTGATCTTAGATTCAATGCAGTTTCTTCATTTTGTTAAACCTATGTGTAGCACAGCTGAACTGTAGGTTATCAGCTAGTGCCATTCAACGGAGTTCTTGTGACAACTCAAAAGGCCACATTTGACTATACAGTTCACATTTCTCACAAAACACATAATTACTACTCAAAAACTATCAATATCCTACAACTATTGTTCATTTTAGAGTAATTTTACACATTTTTAGAAAATAAAACTGCACAGCACAACGTCTCCTTTCAGTTCCCGCCAAAAACTCCCGATGAGAGAGAACTTTTGACATTTTGAAAAGACATGACCATAGAGAAAACAATTCTATAAGTACTAGTTTTATTCCCCGTACACGATACCTTGACATTCAGGGTTACCAACGTCCAAAAATCAACATTATACTCGTATAACCAAAATAGGTTAAATAAAACATATTAGAAAACATAAATTATTCTTTGTTTGTTTGGGTGAGTTACATACATACATACATACATAACTTCACGCCAGTTCCCTTGCGGAGTAGGCACGAACAACAGAGTGGTTTGGGTGAGTTGTCTAATAATAATTTGTAATACTTGCAACAACTCAGAAGGGTTTATGTTAGTATAAGAACAGCAACCTTACGGTTTTAACACGTTGAATACACTAACTAACAGTCGACAAGCATTTTAGAACACCTCGCCATCCCTCCAACAATTTCAAAGTATATCAAACTTAGCAACTGGCACAACCGATAGCGGATTGAAGTCATCGATAAACCATTTTAATTAAAGTGTTATGAATGAAAAGAATTTAATACATTACTGTTTGGAAATTCCAGATAATATTTTATACATGATATCATACAAAACATTGTACTTAAAAGTTTTACATGTAATAAAATAAACTAAACAGAGTATAAATCTATCGCGTCTGCCAATATGAAAACTAAATGTATTGAATACCGTCTATATACAAATGAGAGATCCCGAATTATAATCTACACAATTACCACACCATATTAGGGATAAATATTGTTACATAAAATTATGGTAAATTATAGAGGACTACTCTATACAACGCTCGCGGACCGCGTTCGTAATACCGAAGTAAGAAAGAGAGTTGGTCTGAAAGAGAGTGTCGGGGTGAAGGTAAGGAAAAGAATGCTCCGGTGGTTCGACAGATATACAATGCAAAAGTGGATGGATGCAGAAGCCGTGGAAGGCCACGACACACCTTCCATGATCAAATTGATCGTGTACTAGCAGAAGATGATGTCAGGAGCCTTAAGAACAGACGAGCGTGCATGACAAGAGTTATGAATGTCAAAGAAGCAAGTGAGGTGTGTAAGAATAAGCCTAAATGGCGCTCTGTTGCTCGTGCCTACCCCGCAAGGGAACTGGCGTGAAGTTATGTATGTATGTATGTACTCTTTACAAAACAGGCGCCAATCACAGAATAAATAAAAATATAGCATTATTATTCAATTAAGGAAATGGCCGATCGTATCGTTTAGAAATAAGAGGGTACATAACAAAATTAATTATTAACCTTAAAAAGAGACATGAAAAGAACAACTATGGTACTAAATAACTAACAAATTCTTGCGATTTTAGATATTTTTGACTTAAGACTTGGGGGTTAATCTTTTTGTATGCTGGTAACCCTGCGCGTCAAGTTACCGCGAACGGGCTGTAATAATTAAAATTATAACAATGACTTTCGATATGATTGTATAAAAGATCAATGATTCATGGAAATGCAAATGCAGACTAAGATCCGCGCGAGAGAACCGCGTTTAAATTCTTGACTAAATTTTGATTTTTAAATTTTAAATTTACAAAAAATAAGATTAAATCATGCATTTCATAGACAACAAAAGAAGTTTCAGTAAATCTATATTATTACGGGCCCCTTAGAACTTTATAACAAATATTAAACTTTTTATCGTTGTTCATTTTCTTCATTCCAATTATAATAAACGTCGTCCGCGTGGCATTTGCTTTCAAAACCCCCCGATTTTGAAACATTCTTCATTGGTGCTCCGCTCCTATTGGTCTTAGCGTGATGATATATAGCCTATAGCCTTTTTCGATAGATGATCCAACACTGAAAGAATTTTTCAAAACAGACCAGTAGTTGCTAAGATTAGCGCGTTCAATCAAACAATATTAGTATATTTGGCTACAACACTAATACTTACATTTTAAATATCGCGATATCTTTTGAATGAAACGTCCGAATTGAATAATTCAAAAAGTTCTAGAAAGGTATTGAATTCGTCTTGAATATGGAGTAATTTATTTTGATAAGGATTGATACCAAGGTACAAAACAAAGAGTTTTTGAAGCGACGGCATTTTAATTATTAAGAAAATAAAAGAAAACACTTATTGTGAGATATCTACAATAGTTAAACATATGGTTAAGCGATATTTTTTGTAGACAATTATATGTTCTGCAAAGTGGTAGTACATTGTTTTGTTCTATAATAAATAGTTTTCGCAGCGCACGCCGTGTAAGGATTTATTCGGGTCATTTTTTTACACCTTGGGTTACATTATTGGACTTTTAGTAAGGATCCCTAATTTTTTTCAAAATATAATATAGCCTATAGCCTTTCTCGATAAATGTACTATTCAACACTGAAAGAATTTTTCAAATCGGACCAGCGGTTCCTGAGATTAGCGCGTTTAAACAAACAAACTCTTCAGCTTTATAATATCAGTATTGATATAGATATACGGAAGCCGGCATGTGTTTTGCTGAGCCGCTCCACAATTTATTCCAAAGCATTATAAGAACCGCTCCCAAGAAACGATGCCTTTGATTCGTCTCGGAATAAAACCCTATGGAGCACACGGCTTCCAATACATAGCCAGTATATAAAGGCGATCTGTCCGTTAGTACCGACGTCAACATCCATTGAACTAGTAATTCATGTTTTCTTAATACGCAAAACATCTGTACCACGTCCATCTTCGTACAAACTCCTAATATTCAATTTGAACCTTACCTCCTGGACATACAACTGAAATTCATTTAATTATGCATCCAGATCTAATCTCCATGCTGTGTGTGAAAGAACACTCTCCAAATTTAACCTTATATCGTAAGGAATACGATCTTTAATCAATTATTAATTGGTATTTAATATTCTTTGTATTTGTAACAACCTAAAAACGTCTTTATGTTGATAGCGATACAGTCGATATCACCTTAACGGTCAATTTAAACTAAGAGCGATGTTCGATAGAAGACTTGACATCTCTATGAAACCTATTAACATTCAATATTAGACTCTAACTTCTTTACTATACAGTTGAAATTCGTTTGACGTAGTCGTCTCTATCCAAGAGCAATATTCGACGGACGTGACAGCTCGATGGCCCTCGAAACAGTGCGCGCGCAACTTCTTGACATATGATACGTTGTAATATAAGATGGAGGAGACTGGGTTCTTGGTACTTCGGGGCCCGGTCTCCAGTACCCACTTCACGGGAATAACAGAGCGTGTAGTTAAACGGACGGGAAGCATGCGAGCAAGCGCAGCGGTACGCTCGCACACACAAATGATTTGCTCGCATTTTAACTTAGTATGAAATATTAATCTTACAAATGCCAATGTGAATTAGTTTGTTTCTCACGCTTTCGCGCTTTAATTACTCAATCGATTATTATGAAATTTTGTAAACTTGCAAGCGTATAGAAATGACATATTTTCCTTTGGAAAGAAAGTATAGATCTGAAAGAGAGTGTCGAGGTGAAGGTAAGGAAAGGAATGCTCCGGTGGTTCGGGCATGTGGAAAGAATGACTAGACAGATATACAATGCAAAAGTGGATGGATGCAGAAGTCGTGGAAGGCCACGACACACCTTCCATGATCAAATTGATCGTGTACTAGCAGAAGGTGATGTCAGGAGCCTTAAGAACAGACGAGCGTGCATGACAAGAGCTATGAATGTCAACGAAGCAAGTAAGGTGTGTAAGCCTGAATGGCGCTCTGTTGTTCTTGCCTAACCCGAAAGGGAACTGGCGTGAAGTTATGTATGTAATAATGATTGAGTTGCATAACCTTTACCGATTTTGTCTGCGATTTTTTTAAGACGATAAAAATTATCTTAGTTAACTTGACTGTCCACTCCCTTATTTGTAATCGAAGTTTAATTTGAACAAAAGGCTAGAATTACTAACTTAATATATAGAATAAGATGTAGACTTATTTTTTTAACTATATGACCTAAAAATGTTCACTAGTGTAATTTGCTTAGAATAACTTTTTGAATTCGTATTTAATCTGACGGCCTCTGTGGTTGAGCGGGCTAAGCCTTTGCCGGCCTACCTCACTGCAACGCAGAGGCTCCGGGTTCGATTCCTGGTATATTAAATTTCGGAAAACGTCTTTTCTCTGTTATGTACTATGGTCTGGGTGTCTGGGTTCGGCCCCAGAGTAGTCCGTTGTATATTACCCATAACACAAGCGTAACTTGCTTAATTTGGGGATATACAATGTGTGTGTTTGTCTGCCGATTATTATAAAAAAAAAAAAAATCGTCTGCCAATGAACGAGTCAATGCTAAGCGTAAATTAATTTTTGTAATGTCTGCAATTATGTTGAATACAATGAAAAGGCGATTATAATAGACGGCGACCAGGCGGTCCCATTAAAAGTTAATTTACAACTTAATAAGCGCGTCACGCAAAATCAAGTGTACCGTTTTTAATGAGACTTTCACGGGCGTAGTTAGTGCCTAATTAAATAATGTGGGTCGCTTATAATTATTATTGTTCGTGATGGCGGAAACACGGGCGCTAACTAGTTAATCGCTCGCTTTATGCGTTTCGGACGCAGTGTGGCGCCGCTTTTTATGTACAACGGAACACGTAATACTACTTTATAACTATACTATAATAATAATGTAACAGGTTCGAGTTTGTACAATGCGTTTAAAAATGTAAAAAAAATCAGGGGGGCTAATTCGGACCAAGAGATTCTGAAAATATATAATTTAAATTTTTGTCTGGATGTCCGTCAGCGCATTACGTGAAAACTACTGAACGGATTTTAAAGAAACTCGACATAAAGCTAGCTCATATCCCGGGGCGTCACTTAGGATACTTTTTATTCCGATAAATTACGTCGTTTCCGTGGTATACATGGAAAAATGGCGCTGCGATCGCTTCTTTTTTGGAAACTACTGAACGTATTACGAATAAAACTCGACGTAATGTCGGTTTATAACCCGAGTTAATAGTTAAGACACATTTTATCCCGATAAATGACATCGTTTCCTTAAAATGGAAAGATTATCAAAATAGATGGCGCTGCAATCACGTTGTAAGCACCTTGCTTTATGCGGATGATGCCGTGCTTTTAGCCGAATCGCCATCAGAACTGCAAACACTAGTCACAATGATGAAAGATGACTGTCAGGCGAGAGGCTTACATTTGAATGCGAAGAAAACAAAGGTTATGGTGTTTGAAAGAGAAGAAACCAGAACGAATGCAAGGATAATGGTCGATGATGTTATGCTGGAGCAAGTGAATGAGTTTGTATATCTTGGATGTGCTTTTAGCAGGGATGGAAAGTACACCGCTGATATAGAAAGAAGAGTGAATTTGGGGAATAGTTTAAATGGAGCGTTAGGTAAACTTCTAGGCGCTAAGAACCTCAGCCAGAAGGCCCAGCTCGCCGTACACAACGCGGTGCTGGTACCTACGCTCACGTATGGAAGCGAGAGTTGGGTATGGAAGAGAGAGCATGAAAGTAGAGTAACCGCGGTTGAGATGCGAGCACTGCGCAAAATCTGCGGAGTGACACTCGCGGACCGCGTTCGTAATACCGAAGTAAGAAAGAGAGTTGGTCTGAAAGAGAGTGTCGGGGTGAAGGTAAGGAAAGGAATGCTCCGGTGGTTCGGGCATGTGGAAAGAATATACAATGCAAAAGTGGATGGATGCAGAAGTCGTGGAAGGCCACGACACACCTTCCATGATCAAATTGATCGTGTACTAGCAGAAAGTGATGTCAGGAGCCTTAAGAACAGACGAGCGTGCATGACAAGAGTTATGAATGTCAAAGAGGCAAGTGAGGTGTGTAAGAATAAGCCTAAATGGCACTCTGTTGTTCGTGCCTACCCCGCAAGGGAACTGGCGTGAAGTTATGTATGTATGTATGCAATCACGTTTATTAATTCACTAACAAATACTTACGTTGTCATAAACAACATGTCATTCATTATATTACTTCAAAGCGGTTGTCTTCGACTCGCCTCTATATTTTGCTGGTTAGTTGTCTAGACTATATGGACTTATTTTCTTTGTTATTAATATATTATATGTAAAAATATGAATAAGTTTTTAGGTAAGTAAAACAAAGCTACTGCCCTGGGCTTGGCATGCGGCATAGCCGCGGGGCAAGGTCTAGTTTTAAAATATAACTCACTTGGGGTTCCATATTTTGAATTAGAACATGAAAACGGCTGTGTGGACTGTATGCAATTTGAAATGCACTGTAATGATCATTGCTGAAGATAATTTTTTATTGTTGATTGCGACTAGCAACTGAGAATATGTCTAAATTTAAAAGCATTAAACTAATGATCGTGGTAGCGTAATGGCTAGCGCACGCGTCCCGAACTCAAAGGGCGCGGGTTCGATCCTGGCCGGAACGCATGCACCACTTAGGCAGTTTTCGAACCTAATGTGCATATTGTTACAATTACCATAAAAAAACGGTGAAGGAAAACATCGTGATGCAACCTGCACATCGAGTTAAGCGATATGTCAAACCTAAGTCGCCTTGGACAAGCGTGGCGGGTATACTGTCTATTCCCCTATAATGGGAGGCCCTAGCCCAGCAATGGGACATTTATGGGCTGTTATTATATTATTATTTATTATAAACTAATGAGCTTTAAGTAGGCCGTCGGTAACAGAATATTAAAAATAACAGGCTGTTCTGCTAATCCGGAACAATCAGTTTAACAACTGGCTCCTTATTTTACAAAAGACACATTTCAATCAAATAAATAATTAATATTTTACACATAGATAGACAATTCTTTATTATTAATTAAAATGAGTAGATACAATATTTTTTAGGTAAAATAAATGACTGTCTTGTTGCTAAAAGCAATTTCTTCCAGATATATTTTATCTGTAAACAATTGAAGACAATTTAATGTAGGTAGATTGGAACATACTTTATTATTACATAAAGCTAGGCATAATATTTTCTCAGTGAATTTTTAAATATGGCAAATGATTTAGCTTTGTTGACATTTATAGACAAAGAGTTCTAAAAGAACAGAGTCTGCATAGCGAAGAGCGAATTGAAGAGTGTACAGGAGTTATTAGTGGATTTATCATTTTAACTTAATTAATAATAAATAGAAGTCGTAGAAGGCCACGACACACCTTCCATGATCAAATTGATCGTGTACTAGCAGAAGGTGATGTCAGGAGCCTTAACAACAGACGAGCGTGCATGACAAGAGCTATGAATGTCAAAGAAGCAAGTGAGGTGTGTAAGAATAAGCCTAAATGGCGCTCTGTTGTTCGTGCCTACCCCGCAAGGGAACTGGCGTGAAGTTATGTATGTATGTATGTAATAATAAACAATAGCAGTTCATAATATCTCATTGCTGGACGCGTTGTCCAAAGCCGATTGATAGGTTGAAACATAAACATCAGTTATCTCGATGTGCAAGTTTCATCACGGTGTAATTATAGCACTTTGAAATTTTCTTTAACATTTTTGCTGAAATACAGATTTGTGTTATGCTGTGCACTTACGCACCCGACTGTACGCAATCTTATATAGAATCGTAAAAGTCGATGAAGCCAACACACTCGTACGTGACAGTATTGAATGTAGGACCTTCGGACGTGAGTCGTGAGTAGACCCCTTCGTCGGTCGCCCGCTGCGACCCGACCGAACATCGGCTTATTGCGTATTGATTCTCATATAACAAACTGGGAGATGGACAAAGTACTATTTCATATCACAAAACACGCTTGATCCTCACGTAGTGAGAAGCATAGTCTTTAAGGCATGACTCCACTGAAATCAATCATTGGCTTAGGGGCGTCTATTAATTACGTGAGGGGTTTAAGCGGGGGTGAGGATCGGACCGAATCTCATCTAATCTTACTTTGGGGAGAGCGGAATATCACGTAATTTTTTTCCGGAAGACAATGTCCTAATTGCGATAACTTGTTGAAATCACATAGACATGTTGGTTTCAGTGGTCACTCTTGAGATCGGGCATGAGTCTCCGCGGACTGAACTAGAAGAAATATTCTTTTTTGAATTTCAGTACTTACCATTGTGATTATCGCCTAAGTTCTATGCAATGTTAAATAGTATATAAAATATTAAGCAAAAAAAAACTTCGTTTATAAAAACCGACTTCAAAAACTAAAAAGTATGATATAACTTATTTCTAAAGCTAATAGGTTGGGGAAAAAGTCTTTTCGCATATAGTATGTATGAACTTGTAATAAGATCTCTTTGGCTATACCATTTGTATCTGGCTGGTTTTGGTATCATTAAGAAGTTTTAATTTTAAAGAAGACAATTCCAAATTCAAATTAGGAAAATGTGTGATTTTCATTTGTTTTTCTTATTGTTAAAATGAATCTAATGAAGAAAATCGATACATTTTAAAATGTTACTACAAGAAAGGTAAAAATGCAATACAAGCCGCGAAAAAAAATTGTGATGTTTATGGACCTAATGCAGTATCTGTGAGAGTAGCGCAAATTTGGTTTAAGCGTTTTCAATCCGGAAATTTTGATATCAAAGATGTACGTCGCTTTGATCGCCCTGTTACGAACAAAATTGATGCCATTTTTGAAAAAGTGGAGCAAGATCGGCATATTAGTAGTTACGATGTAGCTGGAGAACTGGGAATTGACCACGAAACGGTTTTGGCGCATTTGAAAAAAGCTGGGTACACAAAAAAGCTCGATATTTGGGTGCGTCATGAGCTCACTGAAAGAAACCTAATGAACCGTGTACTCATTTATGATTCTTTATTACGACGTCATGAAACCGAACCATTTTTGAACAAGTTGATAACTGGTGATGGAAAGTGGATCACCTACGACAAGAACGTGCGAAAAAGATCGTGGTCAAAGGCCGGTCAGGCTTCACAGACTGTGGCGAAACCCGGGTTAACTCGCAACAAGGTGATGCTGTGTGTATGGCATTATTCATTATGAGCTGCTACTGCCAGGCAAGACCATCGATTCTGAACTGTACTGCGAACAACTGACGAGATTAAAGCAAAAAGTTGAGAGAAAGCGGCCGGAATTAATCAACAGAAGGGGTGTGGTTTTTCACCTTGATAACGTTAGACCTCACACATCTTTAGCCACTCAGCAAAAATTACGAGAGTTTGGCTGGGAGGTGTTAATTCATCCGGCGTATAGTCCTGACCTTGCACCTTCAGATTTTCACCTGTTTCGGTCTCTGCAGAATTCCTTAGGCAGTGTCAGGTTAACATCACGAGAGGACTGCCAAAACCACTTGTCGCAGTTTCTTGATCAGAAGGCCCAAAATTTTTATAGCAATGGGATCACGTCCCTACCTACAAGACGACAAAAAGTTATCCAACAAAATGGCACCTACATACTTTAGTCAAATATAAATTATTGCAGTAGCTCAGCAGACAGACAGACAGCCCACTTGATGGAAAGCCGTTACCATCGCCTATAGCCATTTGCAACACCAAAGGTGCTACAAATGCGCTGCCGCTCTCTTAAGGGAGACTGGAACCTGGTCACTAATGCCGGAACACAACTCAAGGTTGTTTATGAAAAAACCGTTCCTGCACGGATGAATATAATGAACTTTATAAAAAAACCTTTTGAATTTTTATATAAAATGCGAAGAAACTTTTTCCCCAACCTAATATAACATTATCCTAGTATCCACACAAAAACAGAAAACAAAGTATCTCCTTAAATACGACGCTTATTGTATAAAACATTGTCCATAGACAACACGAAAAAATAATTGAACACTTTTCCACTGTAACGAGAGTTTCAATATTCTTTGAGGCACAATGGCGATTATGAACGGGTCGGCGGAATAACTGGCGGCCATTGTTCGATAACCGAGCGGCTTAGCCGGGGTTGCCACTTTTACTAACTGTTATAGAATACAATATATAGTTTCAAATTCAAATTCAAATTCATTTATTTTATAAACTTATTTCTAGGCCTTATATAATTACATCTAAAACTTATATAGTAGTTAAAATTAAGGCTACAAATTATTTTTGGCGGCGGTTGCTGCACTAGACTCTAGGTCTGTATCGCGGCACCCAACACATTTTTTTCACAGTTTATTGCACAACATTAAGATACACTTCGACTCAAATAAAAAGTTTCTAAACAAAAAATAAATTATTAAAAAAATCAAAAAACCGACTTCAAAAAAGACAATTTAAAAGTAATGCACTAAAAAGACCGAAACAAGTTTGAGAATAGAAAACAAAATTAAATAAATTATAAACAAAGTAAGCTTTGAGACTATGTACTACACATATAATAAAACTGTAGAGGTCGTATTTCTGTACAATGAAAAAAAATGCTAAAAACCGAGTCAGGGGGATGTAAGAAGTCAAATAGAACTAATTTACTTTTTTTTCAAAATTTTTATTTCTCTGTTTGTACGGGCTAATCTCCGAAACGACTGGACCGATTTAAATGAAATTTTGTACAGTGGTAGCTTATATCCCTGGTCAACATATAGGATACTTTTGATCCCGAAAAATTAAGGAGTTCCCGTGGGATAGTTAAAAAAACCACTGCGAGAGATATTTTATTAATATACTAAATTTGCACCATTACATTTCGAAGGGAAAATTTTCTGTTGTGACAAAAGTCAAATTTCAAATGTTTGTTGGTGTTGCCAACAGATAGTTAAAAAAACTTTCCACGCGGACGAAGTCGCGGGCAGAAGCTAGTTATATATAAGTCTCTCGGTACACTCTTCTGAACATATGCTTTTTAAACCAATTTATGATTCCTAATTAAATTTAAAAATATAATTAACTTTTAATTAGATAAGATTGGTTATTTTTTTCATTTTTTTCTGCGGAGTGACGCTCGCGGACCGCGTTCGTAATACCGAAGTAAGAAAGAGAGTTGGTCTGAAAGAGAGTGTCGGGGTGAAGGTAAGAAAGGAATGCTCCGGTGGTTCGGGCATGTGGAAAGAATGCATGATGAAAGAATGACTAAACAGATATACAATGCAAAAGTGGATGGATGCAGAAGTCGTGGAAGGCCACGACACACCTTCCATGATCAAATTGATCGTGTACTAGCAGAAGGTGATGTCAGGAGCCTTAAGAACAGACGAGCTTGCATGACAAGAGTTATGAATGTCAAAGAGGCAAGTGAGGTGTGTAAGAATAAGCCTAAATGGCACTCTGTTGTTCGTGCCTACCCGCAAGGGAACTGGCGTGAAGTTATGTATGTATGTATGTATGTATTTTTTTCATTAACGTATTATTTGTTTTATTTTATTGCATGAGTTCAGCAGACAGGCAGACGGCCCACTTGATGGAAAGCGGTGACCATCGCCTATGGACATTTACAACACCAAAGGTGCTACAAATGCGCTGCTACTCTCTTAAGGGAGACTGGAACCTGGTCACTAATAACTGGAACACAACTCAAGGTTGTTATGGCGACATACTTTAGACCAGGGATGGTTGCCGTCCAGTCGGGCAAATGCCCTACCACCTGGCTGGGGGTGGTTTTGTCGCCTCTTACGACAGGCCGCCCCAACGCAGGAAATTGTATTCTTTCTCCGTTCCTGCACAGATAGAATAGAATAAATTTACAAACATACAATACAACATAGGTGCGAAAAACATAACCCTTCCTTGGCAGTCGGTTAAAAAGAACCGACTTCAAGAGTAACATAAATTCTTCTACAACACCTTGAAGTCGGTGCTAAGTAAACCATAAAAATTACTATATTTTGCAAATAACAATGTTTTACTTGGCACAGACGTCAAGATGTAAATGTTGCACATGTCTATAATATTCGAGGGTTGCTCTCGATTTCCTGGGATCTCCTGGGACTCGTCAGATCCTGACTTGGTGACAAGTGGACCATCTCAAAAGTGTGGTTACGAGTGCGAGACTCGAATTAAAATGCCGTTGGAATTATTATAGAGTTTATTAGAACTATACAAACACGTATAACACAGGTACAAATATAACCGAACGCAACAAGTCCAAACGTAATGCAGAAGATCGTAATTCAATAACACGCGCAAAGTCCGTCACTAAATAGATTACCGAATGTACAGAAGTCTTGCTCCGCTCGTGGTTATCGGTCGACTGCCTCGTCCCTCAATCGAGGCATTGCTTTATACTGCACAGATGCAATATGCCTGCCCGGCTGCGTGGACCGAATTTCCTAGAATCAGTTTTTACTTTAAATCCGACACACTTGGCTAATGACTGCCATAAAAGATTACAATACACGATGGGCTGTTTTCTAATCACAAATTTTAAACACAAAGTAAGCAAAAGAAGTCTAAATGCCGAAAGGTAATACAATGTGTTTCTACAGGTATGCAGGTGTGAATTTGTCTTTGTCGGCGTCTAGGTCGTAACAGCATACTCGTTCGACTAAATAAAATATTTGAAAATCGATCCACAATTGTCAGTGGAATCGTGTAATAAACATACAAAAAAAAATACATGGTCGCATAGTGTACCTCCTCCTTTTTGAAGTCGGTTAAAAACAGTGTGTCACACAAGTTTTTCAAACAACCCTATAATTAATTCAGTTGAGTTTAATTGTTTTAATTAAATGTTGAATCGCGCGCAGCGTGGCGTGGCGTGGGCGTGGCGAATGCAGCCGCCGAAGGCACTCGCACGATTCGCATAAAACCTCACAATACGTGTTCAAATCGATAGAAGCAGTTTCATTAATATCTCGTTACGCCTTTCCAAGCTTTAATTCGTATTAAAATTATGGATCTTTGTACATACACATACATACATAACTTCACGCCGGTTCCCTTGCGGGGTAGGCACGAACAACAGAGCGCCATTTAGGCTTATTCTTACACACCTCACTTGCTTCTTTGACATTCATAACTCTTGTCATGCACACTCGTCTGGATCTTTGTGTCTGAAATAAAATTATTATTTGTATGTCTTTCAAGACCACGGGCCATAAAAATGGCCCGGACTTTTGGAGGGCTTGCGTGGGGCCATGGAAAAGCCAACACGTAGAGGCCCTTTGACAAATTTAATCTAAATGTGACCGGCGATTATCCCTGTCCACACCATTATAGTAATGCATCCAAGGACAAACCCCGGCCAGTGTAGGACTATTGTGGGAAATGAGGACAAAAAGTACCGGGTTATTGGGGTGAACTGCTAATGGTACTAGGGGTCTGGGAATATGGGGACTATGGCGTCTGCCCGTCGCAATGTTCAGACTCGCCACTCCCTGCATGGGCCCCAAAAAATGCCATAGAAGACAGGGGCAACATGGGTGTGAGTGGCTAAGGAGTGCCGAGAGGTGGGCTGCAGGTTGTTCTGCCACAGCTGTGTTACGAGTTTTATTCCAAAATTATAAATCCTTTGTTTAGTTTGCGAAAATATAAGTAAATAGTGATAATTAAACGAGCTATTTCGAACAATTATTATCTCGCCGATCTACTGCTTGATGATCTCTGCTTCCCAATAAGG